>OX451739.1:455892733-456236400 GCA_948472305.1 Vicia faba | reverse complement strand
AAAAACATGAGAGAGGCTTAAAAATAAGGGGCTAAGAAAGTTTTCATTTAGTAAGCGACCTAAAAAAAGAGAGCCAAATAGAGAGCCTAGTTATAAGGGCTTTGCTATTTAGGACTTATTTGACTCATCTATGCATGACTACTAGGTCTGCCTATTCTGATACACACAATATTAAATTAAGTATAAAAAAATACAACAAGACACTTTCGGATATGCATATCAGAAAAATATCCTTTTTCGTAATTTTTTTTGGATATTTGATCGGTAAAATAACAAGTGTACTATTTTACCTATGTAGTAATAAAGAGGGAATTTCCTGAATGTCGATCTCAAGGACTGCATAGAAATATCGAATTAGAACTATAACTCAATTAAACAAAAATCTATCGTTTGGGTTTGTTTTGTAATTATAAAATACTGACACAAAAAAGTAAATTGAAAATAAGATTGAATTTGATAAATAGGAATAACATGCTAGGGGAAGTGTATGATTGTTCATGTAATAACCTTGAATCCTTATTTTAACAACATTTTAGAATATATCAATGACCGGTTTTTAAGTTTATTTTCTCCTAAATCCTTAGTTGGAAAACCTTTGACCGCTCATCCTAAATCCTAACTCCCTAGGAATTTATGAAGAAATCAAGCCTTTTTATTATCAAAAATCTATCGGTAGCTACATGGTATCTCTAGTCCTAGGTGATATCTACTATAACTTAATCACACAAAAGCATTAACAAGGGCGTTCAGCCTAATAGTTAACCGTCAATCAAACCCTATTGGTCCAACAGAGAAGGCATTTGAAACATTGTACGATTACATTGATTATGAAAAACAATAATACTATTGAAATTAGGAAATCAAAGTCATTATAATCTCAAATCAGGGACACCCCTAACATTAGGGGGGGATTTAGCTACTCATAGAGTTTAAAGAATACATAATAGAAATTCTAGACATTACAAGTAATTGGAGGAAATTGGATCTTCAATCATGTCTGTTCATGAAGAATCACATTCACCAATGATCTTGAGCTCTCCAATCTTCCTTTTAGGTTATATTTCTATGGGTGTCAAAAGTCCTATAATTCTTCGTGAGAACTCTTCTAAATAGAAAAAATCCACTGACCTCGGTTGGAAATTCCTAAAACATCCTTTCAGCTCGATACTCGAGCAAAACAGAAAAAGTTACAAAAATCAGTGTACCCGTGCGCTACGGGGAGTGTTAGGCAACACGGGCGACCGTAACGCAAGCCTGACAATGACATTTTATTTTTAATTCCTAAGGCTCCTGCTATGGGCCGTGTTAGATAACACAGGCACCCATAGCACATGGCTGACTTGCTTATTTTCTTTTCTTCTTCTGGGGGAACCAGACCTGCTACGGGCGGTATCAGGCAACACGGGCGGCCGTAGCTGTAACACGCCGTTTATATTTAAATGTTATTTCATTAATTATTTTCCAAAACTATTAAATTATATCTATTTTGAGAAATATATTCAATTGAGATCGATTGAAATATTAATTGGGTAATATGAAATAAAAATATTCATTATGTCGAAATATTATTTTGAATAATATTAATTTGGTGTGTAGTAATATTTGACTTTGTTTGATTAATTGGCATGATTAGGTTTATATAGAATAAATATTATTTAGTGTAATATTGTTTTAGTAGAGTTATATATTATAATTTGAATTAAATAATTGTTGGGGCCATAATTTTAGAAAGATAGAGGGAGGAAAGTTAGTAGTAGAAGGATAGTTTTATAAAATAGAAAAGTAGAGTTAGTAAGAGTAGTTGGTAAGAAGAGAAAAAAGAAAGAAAAGAGAGAAGAAGAAGAAGAGAAGAGAAGGAGAAGGCTAGGGTTTGTTCTACAACATCATCATCATCTTGTTTCAAGAAAACCCACACCAAGATAAGGGGTTGATTTTCCAATGCTTATAGTTAGGGTTTGATTTGATATATTTTGGATTTGGGGAAAAAATTGATCTTAGGGTTCTTGAGTTTTGTTGAGATAGAAATTAGAAGAGTTAATTAGGTGTTGTTGTTGTTGTTGAATTAGTATTAGGTTAATTGAAATTGGAATGAAACAAGAACTAACATTATATTAAGTTTAGAAACTAAAAACTTGCTGTATGTATATCTAATTCATGGCTTTTAGAGCATATATTTTTCTTGGTAACTTTTGGAATTAACTTTCCTGTAAAAATCCCAGTGAATTTTCTTGTTCTGAAGTTGGAAATGGAACTTCTGGCGTTTCAGTCATTGTTAATGTTTATAAGTAGTTATTGCAATGAGTATTGCATTATTTTATCCCTCTGTTTTCAATGCTTAACGTCGCATACATTCTGTTGAAGCATAAGTTGCATAATTGCTGATATATAATTGTGCTGATACCAATCTTGAGTTAACATTAATTTGAAGGCTTATACTCTTTTTTTTCCCAGTGAGTAATTAGAATAAGCTTGTAAACTAAATATGCAGTATGCAATGAAGTTTATTATGTAATAAGAGTATATCTTAAAATTAAGCTTATATCTAATAAACTAGATGTATAGTTTAGGGGAAAAGAAACAAAAACGCACAACATTTATATATATATATATATATATATATATATATATATATATATATATATATATATATATATATATATATATATATATATATATATATATATATATATATATATATATATATATATATATATATATATATATATATATATATATATATATATATACTTGAATTAAGGAAAACTATTAAACTAACGATATAGAAACTAAAGTACTAACGGCATTAGCGGTATATTAATCGAATTGAAATTAAGTTTAGAAAATTAAATTATGTTTTGTTTTTATTTTCTTAATTTAATATATTAAATATTTATATTAATTAAATACTGTGGGATATTGGATCGAACTCTAGTATGATCGAAGTACATGCTGTAGTCGAAGAAAGGGTCTAGCATGTATTTGTCGAAGATGCTTGTTAAATTAGGTTTTAGTGTTTAAACCCTAATTTGTTAAGTTAGCTTGTTTCTTAAGTTAGCTTGTATAATGGGCCTTGTGGAAAAAGCCCATTAGTTAGTATGTTAGGTTTTATTATAAATAGCATACTAGTCTCTCATCATTGCAACACAGCAAATCCTAATTTAGGGTGAGAGGGTTATTTGTTATTCTTGTAAACTTGTAATCTTGTTTTCTAAGAGAAAGTAAAGAATAGCAGTTATAACCAATTCTTGTGTTCTTCTTCTTCCTTGTTCTTTATTCTTCCCTTATTCTATACTTTGTTATTGGCATTGAATTCACAACAAATTGGTGCGGTGAGCGTGGAGAAGATGCCTTCAACAAAATATGAGATTGAAAAGTTCACCGGAGTGAATGATTTCGGTCTATGGCGCTTGAAGATGAAAGCCCTACTGGTTCAGCAGGGTTGTTTGGAAGCGTTGAAGGGAGCGACGTCGATGGACGCTGCGTTAACAGAAAGAGAGAAGACGGCCATGATCGAGAAAGCACACAGCGCAATTTTGTTGAGCCTTGGTGATAAGGTTCTTCGACAGGTATCAAAGGAGACGACGGCATCAGGGTTATGGGTGAAACTTGAAAGTTTGTATATGACCAAATCTCTGGTAAATCGACTCTACCTGAAGCAAGCTTTGTATTCATTCAAGATGATTGAAGACAAAGTGTTGGCTGAGCAGTTGGATATGTTCAACAAGCTGATTCTTGATCTTGAAAATATTGATGTAAAGATTGATGATGAAGATCAAGCGCTGTTATTATTGTGCGCTTTGCCCAGATCACATGCTCACTTCAAAGAAACCCTCTTGTATGGAAGAGAGTCCCTGACCTTTGAAGAAGTTCAATCAGCTTTGTACTCTAAGGACTTGAACAAACGTAAGGAGCATAAACCTTCGACGGTTGGTGAAGGTTTGGCTGTTAAAGGAAAATTCGACAAGAGAAAAGGTAAAAATCAGTCGAAGTCTTATAGTGGTGATGCATCTGGTATTAGATGCTATCACTGTAAGAAAGTAGGTCACACAAGAAAGGTGTGCCCTGAACGCCTGAAAGATCATGGAGGTAAGGATAATGGCAACGCAGCTATTGTCCAAGATGATTTCGAATCATCTGATGTTCTTGTGGTTTCAAGCAAAAACTCGTCGAAGGAATGGATTATGGATTCTGGATGCACTTGGCACATGACTCCAAACAAAGACTTGTTCGAGGACTTATGTGATCAAGATGGTGGATCTGTATTGCTGGGAAACAACAAAGCTTGCAAGATTGCAGGCGTTGGATCTGTGAGATTCAAGCTCCATGATGAGTCAATAAGATTGTTGACTGAAGTCAGGTATGTACCTGATTTGAAGAGAAATTTGATTTCTCTTGGTGAATTCGACAAGAAAGGATATGTTTTTCAAGAAGAGAAAAGTATCCTAAGAGTCATGAAAGGGTCGAAGGAAGTCTTGAGAGGCGTGAAGAAACAAGGCTTGTATACCCTTGAGGCTGAAGTTGTAAGTGGTTCGACAAATGTTGCATCCACGAAACCTTTGTCGAAAACAGAAATTTGGCACATGAGATTGGGCCATGTCAGTGAAAGGGGTCTGGTTGAATTAGGGAAACAAAATCTGCTTGGTGGAGATAAAGTCGAAAAGTTGAAGTTTTGTGAACCCTGTGTACTTGGAAAGTCCTGTAGAATGAAGTTCAACAAAGGCAAACAAAGAACACATGGATCCCTTGATTACATCCATGCTGATCTTTGGGGGCCTGCAAGGTGTCCATCACATTCAGGAGCAAAGTATTTTCTATCCATAGTAGATGACTATTCCAGAAAGTTATGGGTATTCATCCAGAAGACTAAGGATGAAACTTTTGAGAATTTCAAAATTTGGAAGACTCTTGTCGAAAATCAAACTGGCAGAAAGGTAAAGAGGTCGAGAACCGACAATGGCCTTGAGTTTTGCAATGAGGCGTTCGACAGTTTTTGTGTTGCCTCTGGTATTGCAAGGCACAGAACTACCGCAGGTACTCCACAACAAAATGGTTTGGCTGAAAGGTTTAATCGAACTATTTTGGAGAGAGTTAGATGCATGTTGACTAGTGCGGGATTAAAGAAGGTGTTTTGGGCTGAGGCTGTTTCGACAGCAGCATATCTGATAAACAGATGTCCTTCGACAGCGTTAGATATGAAGACACCTGAAGAAGTTTGGTCGGGACATCCACCAGATCTCGACAAACTAAGAGTATTTGGCTGTGTAGCCTATGCTCACATTAGGCAAGACAAGGTCGAACCTAGAGCTCTGAAATGCATGTTTATGGGATACCCTGAAGGAGTGAAAGCTTATAGGCTATGGTGCCTAGAGCCAGGTCACAGGAGGTGTATCACCAGTCGAGATGTAGTTTTCAATGAAACTGAAATGGCTTTCAAGAAAACTGATGATGTTGACGAAGAGCTGGAACAGGTAGAGATTCCTGTTGAGGTGGAGCATGTTGATACTGAAATGCGTATCCCAGATGAAGTCGAAGAAGAAACAGAAGATTCTGATGATGTTGAGCAAACTGTTGATGACTACCTATTGTCGAGAGATAGGCAAAGAAGAGTCATAAAACCACCTCAGAGACTTGGATATGCAGATCTTGTAGCTTATGCCTTAATCTCTGCAAGTGAAGTTCTAGACGAAGAACCTAGAGATTATAAGGAAGTTATAAGGAGTCGAATGAAGACTGAATGGCTAAAGGCCATGCATGATGAGATGAAATCTCTTCATGATAATCACACTTGGGAACTAATCAAGAAACCTGTTGGGGCAAGGTTAGTCAGCTGTAAGTGGATTTTCAAAGTTAAGGAAGGAATTGAAGGAGTAATGTCGAAGAGGTACAAGGCAAGATTAGTCGCAAGGGGTTTCACTCAGAAAGAAGGTGTCGACTTCAATGATGTATTTTCCCCTGTTGTGAAGCACAGATCCATCCGAATGTTGCTTGCCATGGTGGCTCAGTTCGACCTTGAACTGGAACAAATGGATGTGAAGACTGCGTTCTTGTATGGTGACTTAGATGAAACGATCCTGATGAGGCAACCTGAAGGGTATGTCGAAAAGGGGAAAGAAGATTATGTGTGAAAACTGAAGAAATCTTTATATGGACTTAAACAATCTCCTCGACAGTGGAATAAGAGATTCGACAAGTTCATGGAACACATAGGTTTCATTAGAAGTCAGTTCGACCACTGTGTTTACTCCAGATTTCGACCTGAAAATTCATTTGTTATTTTGTTGCTTTATGTTGATGATATTCTGATAGCAAGCAACAATGTCGAAGATGTAATGAGGGTGAAGGCTGAACTCAATAAGGAGTTCGACATGAAGGATCTGGGAGCTGCATCTAGGATTCTTGGAATTGACATTCGAAGAGATAGAAAGCAGTCGAAATTATGCTTATCTCAAGAGGCATACCTACGAAAGATTCTTGACAAGTTTGGTATGTCGAATTCAAAGCCTGTTGTGACTCCAACAAACCCTCAATTCAAGCTGAGCATTGATCAATGTCCCAGTACTGATGTCGAAAGAACCTATATGAACAGCATCCCATATGCTAATATAGTTGGTTCTTTGATGTATGATATGGTCTGTACTAGACCCGACATAGCATATGCAGTAAGTCTTGTAAGCAGGTACATGGAGAATCCTGGAAAGGCTCACTGGCAAGCGTTAAAGTGGATTCTAAGGTACATAAATGGGTCTCTGAACAGAGTCTTAATTTATGGTGGAGCCTTGGGTGAAGGAAGGCTATGTTGACTCTGATTATGCAGGCTGTATGGATTCCAGAAAATCTATTTCTGGATATGTTTTCACTATGTTTGGTACAACAATTAGTTGGAAAGCAACTCTTCAGAAGGTTGTTGCCTTATCAACTACTGAAGCAGAATATATTGCCCTAACTGAAGCTGTGAAAGAAGCATTGTGGCTTGAAGGTTTTGCAAAGGAACTGAAACTTCAAGGTCAAGGTATCACTGTTAAATGTGATAGTCAAAGTGCAATACACATGTCGAAGAACTCAGCCTATCATGAGCGAACCAAGCACATAGATGTGAGGCTGCATTTCGTCAGAGGGGTAATCGAACGTGGAGAAGTCCAAGTGCTGAAGGTCTCGACAGAACACAATGCCGCTGATATGATCACCAAAACATTGCCAAGTTGCAAGTTTTTCCACTGTATGCAGTTGATAAAGCTGCATGAAGAAAGCTAGTTAGTGTCTCTTGATGCTGTAGAGTTAGGTCCAAGGTGGAGATTTGTGGGATATTGAATCGAACTCTAGTATGATCGAAGTACATGCTGTAGTCGAAGAAAGGGTCTAGCATGTATTTGTCGAAGATGCTTGTTAAATTAGGTTTTAGTGTTTAAACCCTAATTTGTTAAGTTAGCTTGTTTCTTAAGTTAGCTTGTATAATGGGCCTTGTGGAAAAAGCCCATTAGTTAGTATGTTAGGTTTTATTATAAATAGCATACTAGTCTCTCATCATTGCAACACAGCAAATCCTAATTTAGGGTGAGAGGGTTATTTGTTATTCTTGTAAACTTGTAATCTTGTTTTCTAAGAGAAAGTAAAGAATAGCAGTTATAACCAATTCTTGTGTTCTTCTTCTTCCTTGTTCTTTATTCTTCCCTTATTCTATACTTTGTTATTGGCATTGAATTCACAACAAATACAATTATGACATAAGTTAGCCGATTTAATTTGGAACCCGATTATGTTCTGATTTCTCGATTTCGGCAATTTCGGTGATGGAGCAAGTTGCTCCAAATTTAACGAAAATTGACGTGCTAGCATAATTCGACGTGTAGATTAACGTAGTGAAGTTCGTTTTGCAAAATTTCGACTTTTTAAGAATCGACCCGATTTTAGTACGAAATGAAATAAATTGAGTTTAATCCCGAATTTAACCGTTCGAGTTACATTCCGGTGACTCGATCGCGATGAGTAACATTGAGAGTAATGCCGGTTCATTGATGATGACTTTATGTTGAAATATACTTTCCGATTTGGAATTGTTTGATAGTTGATGGTTTATGTTTTGGTTGAGTAAGTAACTTGTTTGTATACATTTTACTTGACGTTGTGATTGTTAAATTATATGTATGCATGCATGTACAATAGTTGATGTTCCATTGGTTGGATTTGATGGTATGTGTATGTTAAGATTATTGTGGATCTTAATTGCATACATTGGTTATATTGTACATTGCATGGCATGGTTGGTCTTGAAACAGAGACGGTGAAACTGTGGGTTACATGATTTTATAGACGGTGACCCTAGTGTGGGAATAGACGTAGCGACCTTGATCCGGAAGGGAAACATAGGTGGTGGAACATTGGGTCCACATTATCTAGACGGTGACCCTATTGTGGGAAAAGACGTAGCGACCTTGATCCGGAAGGGAAACATAGGTGGTGGAACATTGGGTCCACAATATCTAGACGGTGACCCTATTGTGGGAAAAGACGTAGTGACCTTGATCCGGAAGGGAAACATAGGTGGTGGAACCTTGGGTCCACGAGTCGGTACCGCATTCGCATACGTTGAGTCGTGTTGTGAGTCACATGCATAATTGTGCATGTTATGTATGGGTGTTGATGTGTTTGATTATGTGCCAGTGTTGTTGTTGTGGTTGTTGTTGTTGTTGTTTGAATTATGGTTATGTACCAAGGATGTGAGTATTCGGATAATCGGTTTACATGGTTAATGCGTTGGAAATGGATTCCTTGAGTACGTATACTATATGTGATAAAATGAATATGATCATGATGTATTGCTTTATTTATTGCCATTGCTTTACCTTAATTACATGTTATATGATTATTGGAATTCTTACCCTTCTGTTTGAAAATGCTTTTGATGGCATTGTTCAGGTACCGAGGATGGTAGTGCGAGGCGCTAGTTAGCGGATGCATTGGATTGCAATCTGTTTTATTTTGATTAGAGTCGAGTCGATGCTCTGGTAGTAACACATGGGGGGGAATTTATTTAGTGTCGAACTCGATTATTTTGTATTTGGATTATGATGTATATAATCCTTATTCGTGTATATGATGTTTTGTATATGTGAGACTTGATAACATATGCTTATGTGAATTATGATGGCTTGATGCCTTGAATTATGTTTTGATTCCTCCATAAATGGAGATGATGTGAAATTATGAAACTCCGTTGCGTTTGCACGAGAGAATGAAGTAAATATTTATTGTATGTTTGTTTTGTGTTGGAATGCTTATACTTTCAAACATACCCTGTCCGTTTTTCTTTAAAAACTTTGGAATGTGATGTGTGTTGTGGCATCCCTTCCGTGCAATTTTATTTCTCTGATTTTAATCTTTACCTGATATTGGGGTATCTAGAAGGGGTGTTACAATAGTGGTATCATAGCATATTCGGTCAGTTGTCAGGTCTTATTTTGTTAATCCCTTGTATTTGATTGTGTGGCTAACGCGATCAATACTTTGTGTTGTAGAGAGAAGATGGCTGGTAGAAGGAATGATGATGCTTTAGCTGAGGCATTGAGGTTGCTTGCGGGGTCAATAAATCAGATGCCGCAAACGACTCAAGCGCCACATGATGGTACTGAAGATGCTTTCCGTGCTCTTGGGAAGTTCCAAAAGAACAACCCGCCTACTTTCAAGGGAGAGCATGCTCCGGTGGAAGCTCAAGAATAGTTAAAAGCAATTGAGAAAATCTTTCGTGTGATGAATTGCACCGACGCTCAGAAAGTGAAATTCGGAACACACATGCTGATTAAAGAGGCCGAAGACTGGTGGATCAACGCTAGTCAGAGGTATGAGGAGGAGCAGGTTGTGGTGACTTGGGAAATTTTCCGAGATGCATTCTTGGAGAATTATTTTCCGGAGGATGTTCGTGGTAAAAAGGAAGTTGAATTCCTGGAATTGAAACAAGGTAGTGGTTCAGTAGCTGACTATGCGGCTAAATTTCAAGATTTGATCAAATACTGTCCTCACTACAACACTGTTAATGCTGAGAGGTCGAAGTGCCTTAAGTTTGTTAATGGTTTGAGGCCGGACATAAAGAAGGCGATTGGGTATCGGCAAATTACAAGATTCTCTGAGTTGGTTAATAAGAGTCGTATCTACGATGAAGACAGTCGGGATAGCACTGCTTATTACAAGAGCTTGAGTGAGAAAAGGGGTAAGGGACAGATGCGTCCTAAGCCTTATGATGGAAGAGGAAAGAGACCAATAAGTAGTGGAAAGAGTCCGAGTGGGGGAGTGACTACTCCAATCAAATGTTTTAAATGTGGTAAAGAGGGACATCGTGCTATGGAATGTCGCCAGGGGATAGTTAAGTGTTTCAAGTGTGACAGGGTGGGTCACAAAGCGGTGGATTGTAGAGTTGGTGTGAGTGTAACTTGCTTTAATTGTGGTGAGCGAGGCCACATAAGTACCAAATGTCAAAAGCCAAAGAAGGAAGCTGGAAAAGTCTTTGCCTTGTCTGGAGCAGAGACTTCTGCTGAGGAGCGTCTAATCAGAGGTACATGCTTTATCTCTAATGTACCTTTGGTTGCTATTATTGATACGGGTGCGACGCATTCGTTTGTTGCTTTAGATTGTGCCAAGAGATTGGGCCTTGTCTTGTCTACTTTGGATCGAAGTATGGAGGTAGATACACCTGCGATGGGTTCAGTTTCTACTTCAGTTGTTTTTTTGAAGTGTCCTTTGCGCATGTGCGGAAGAGATTTCGAAGTTGATCTCGTGTGTCTTCCTTTGCATCAGATAGATGTGATTCTGGGTATGGACTGGTTGAAAGCCAACCATGTCTATATCAACTGTTTTGCTAAGGCTGTTCTTTTTCTCGAGTCCGAGAAAGATGGTGTGGTTTTCTTGTCTACACAGCAAGTTGAGAAGAGTGTGAAGAATGGAGATGGGTTGTTTATGCTTATGACGAGTATGGTTTTGGAAGATGGTAGAGTAAGAAAGGATTATCCTGTGGTATGCGAATTTCCTGAAGTGTTTCCTGAAGAGATTACGGATTTACCTCCTGAACGCGAGGTAGAGTTTTCCATCGACTTAATTCCTGGTACTAGTCCTGTTTCGATGGCTCCTTATAGGATGTCACCGTCGGAACTAGTGGAACTGAAGAGTCAGCTGGAAGAGTTGCTTGACAAAAGGTTTATTCGTCCTAGTCTGAGTCCATGGGGTGCTCCAGTTTTACTTGTGAAGAAGAAAGAAGGAACAATGAGACTTTGTGTGGATTATAGGCAGCTAAACAAAGTGACCATTAATAACAAGTATCCTTTGCCAAGGATTGATGATTTAATGGATCAACTGGTGGGTGCGTATGTGTTTAGCAAGATTGACTTGAGGTCAGGCTATCATCATATTCGCGTGAAAATGGGTGATATTCAGAAAACTGCGTTCAGAACTCGTTATGGACACTATGAGTATTCGGTGATGCCTTTTGGTGTTACGAATGCACCTGGTGTGTTCATGGACTATATGAACAGAATCTTTCATGAGTTTCTGGATAAGTTTGTGGTGGTGTTCATCGATGACATTTTGATTTATTCCAAGAGTGAAGCAGAGCATGCCGAACACTTGGGAATTGTTTTGTCAATTCTGAAGGAAAATCATTTGTTTGCTAAACTTTCGAAGTGCGAATTCTGGTTAGAACAAGTGAGTTTCCTTGGTCACGTGATATCTCGTGGAGGTATTGCTGTGGATCCTTCGAAGATAGAAGCTGTGTCAGAATGGGAATCTCCAAAGTCAGTTTTTGAGATTCGAAGCTTTCTTGGTTTAGCGGGTTATTACCGTAAGTTCATTGAAGGCTTTTCCAAGCTAGCTTTACCGTTGACACAATTGACTAGGAAGAGTCAAGCGTTTGTGTGGACTCCGCAGTGTGAAGATAGTTTCCAAGAGTTGAAGAGAAGGTTGACAACTGCGCCAGTTTTGATTTTGCCTAAACCATCTGAACCGTTTACGGTCTATTGCGATGCTTCTTTGATGGGTTTAGGAGGTGTGTTAATGCAAAATGGGCAGGTTGTGGCGTATGCTTCGAGGCAACTCAAGGTGCATGAGAGGAATTATCCAACTCATGACTTGGAGTTGGCAGCGGTGGTTTTTGTGTTAAAGATTTGGAGGCATTATTTGTTTGGGTCGAGATTCGACGTCTTTAGCGATCATAAGAGTTTGAAATATCTGTTTGATAAAAAAGAGTTGAATATGAGGCAAAGAAGGTGGCTAGAGTTTCTTAAAGATTATGACTTTAGTTTGAATTACCATCCTGGTAAGGCAAACGTGGTTGTAGATGCTTTGAGCAGAAAGTCTTTACACATGTCTATGTTGATGGTTAAAGAATGGGAATTGTTGGAGCAATTTCGAGATTTGAGTTTGGTGTGTGAAGAGACTTATTTTGGCGTGAATCTTGGTATGATGAAGCTTACTAGTAGTGTCTTGGAAGAGATTAGAGATGGGCAAAATTCAGATTTGGTTTTGGTTGACAAGTTTACTTTGGTGAATCAAGGTCAAGGTGGAGAGTTCAGAATTGATGAGAATGGAATTTTGAGATGTCATGATAGAGTTTGCGTTCCCGATGTGGGGGATGTGAAAAAGAGGATTCTTGAGGAAGGTCATAGAAGTGGGTTAAGTATTCACCCTGGTGCTAAGAAGATGTATCAAGATTTAAAGAAGCTGTTTTGGTGGCCTTGTATGAAGAAGGAAATTGCTGAGTTTGTGTATGCTTGTTTGGTTTGCCAAAAGTCTAAGATTGAACATCAGAAGCCTTCGGGTTTGTTGCAACCGTTGTCTATTCCCGAGTGGAAGTGGGATAGTATCTCGATGGATTTTGTTTCTGGTTTTCCGAGGACTCCGAGTAACCATGAGGCTATTTGGGTCATAGTGGATAGATTGACTAAATCTGCACACTTTATTCCGATTAGGATGGATTACACTATGGAGAAGCTTGCTAAGTTGTATGTGGAACGGATTGTTTGTTTACATGGTATTCCTACATGTATTGTTTCAGATAGAGATCCGCGTTTCACTTCAAGATTTTGGGAAGGTTTACAAAGAGCCTTGGGTACTAAGCTGAGATTGAGTTCCGCTTATCATCCTCAGACGGATGGTCAAACGGAGAGAACAATTCAGTCACTTGAGGATTTGTTGTGTGCTTGTGTTTTGGATCAAGGAGGTTCATGGGAGAGTCATTTGCCTTTGATTGAGTTTACTTATAATAATAGTTTTCATTCTAGCATTGGCATGACTCCTTTTGAGGCATTGTATGGAAGACGGTGTAGGACACCTTTGTGTTGGTACGAGACGGGAGAAAGTGCTATAGTTGGTCCGGAATTGGTTCAAGAGGCTACGAATAAGATCAAATTGATAAGAGAGAAGATGAAAGTGTCTCAGAATCGCCAAAAGAGTTACTATGACAAGAGGAGGAAACCTCTCGAGTTCAAGAAGGATGAACATGTGTTTTTAAAGGTGAATCCAACTACGGGTGTTGGAAGGGCGCTTAAATCGCGGAAGTTAACACCTCGGTTTATTGATCCTTATCAGATTTCAGAGCGGATTAGAAGTATGGCTTATCGGATTGCATTGCCGCCATCACTTTCAAATTTGCATGATGTGTTTCACGTTTCGCAATTACGAAAGTATATTGCGGATCCGTCTCATGTTATTCAAGCGGATGATTTGGAAGTAAGAGACAATTTGACGGTTGAGGTTTTACCGGTGAGGATTGAAGATAGAAAGGTGAAACAACTAAGAGGAAGAGAGATTGCTTTGGTTAAAGTTGCATGGGGTGGTTCGGCAAATGGTAATGTGACGTGAGAGCTTGAAAGTCGGATGCGGGATTCCTATCCCGAATTGTTCGTTTAGAGGTAATTTCCGAGGCCGAAAATCTTTTAAGTGGGGGAGAGTTGTAACACGCCGTTTATATTTAAATGTTATTTCATTAATTATTTTCCAAAACTATTAAATTATATCTATTTTGAGAAATATATTCAATTGAGATCGATTGAAATATTAATTGGGTAATATGAAATAAAAATATTCATTATGTCGAAATATTATTTTGAATAATATTAATTTGGTGTGTAGTAATATTTGACTTTGTTTGATTAATTGGCATGATTAGGTTTATATAGAATAAATATTATTTAGTGTAATATTGTTTTAGTAGAGTTATATATTATAATTTGAATTAAATAATTGTTGGGGCCATAATTTTAGAAAGATAGAGGGAGGAAAGTTAGTAGTAGAAGGATAGTTTTATAAAATAGAAAAGTAGAGTTAGTAAGAGTAGTTGGTAAGAAGAGAAAAAAGAAAGAAAAGAGAGAAGAAGAAGAGAAGAGAAGGAGAAGGCTAGGGTTTGTTCTACAACATCATCATCATCATCTTGTTTCAAGAAAACCCACACCAAGGTAAGGGGTTGATTTTCCAATGCTTATAGTTAGGGTTTGATTTGATATATTTTGGATTTGGGGAAAAAATTGATCTTAGGGTTCTTGAGTTTTGTTGAGATAGAAATTAGAAGAGTTAATTAGGTGTTGTTGTTGTTGTTGTTGAATTAATATTAGGTTAATTGAAATTGGAATGAAACAAGAACTAACATTATATTAAGTTTAGAAACTAAAAACTTGCTGTATGTATATCTAATTCATGGCTTTTAGAGCATATATTTTTCTTGGTAACTTTTGGAATTAACTTTCCTGTAAAAATCCCAGTGAATTTTCTTGTTCTGAAGTTGGAAATGGAACTTCTGGCGTTTCAGTCATTGTTAATGTTTATAAGTAGTTATTGCAATGAGTATTGCATTATTTTATCCCTCTGTTTCCAATGCTTAAAGTCGCATACATTCTGTTGAAGCATAAGTTGCATAATTGCTGATATATAATTGTGCTGATACCAATCTTGAGTTAATATTAATTTGAAGGCTTATACTCTTTTTTTTTCCAGTGAGTAATTAGAATAAGCTTGTAAACTAAATATGCAGTATGCAATGAAGTTTATTATGTAATAAGAGTATATCTTAAAAATTAAGCTTATATCTAATAAACTAGATGTATAGTTTAGGGGAAAAGAAACAAAAACGCACAGCATTTATATATATATATATATATATATATATATATATATATATATATATATATATATATATATATATATATATATATATATATATATATATATATATATATATATATATATATATATATATATATATATATATATATATATATATATATATATATATATATATATATATATATATATATACTTGAATTAAGGAAAACTACTAAACTAACGGTATAGAAACTAAAGTACTAACGGCATTAGCGGTATATTAATCGAATTGAAATTAAGTTTAGAAAATTAAATTATGTTTAGTTTTTATTTTCTTAATTTAATATATTAAATATTTATATTAATTAAATACAATTATGACATAAGTTAGCCGATTTAATTTGGAACCCGATTATGTTCTGATTTCTCGATTTCGGCAATTTCGGTGATGGAGCAAGTTGCTCCGAATTTAACGAAAATTGACGTGCTAGCATAATTCGACGTGTAGATTAACGTAGTGAAGTTCGTTTTGCGAAATTTCAACTTTTTAAGAATCGACCCGATTTTAGTACGAAATGAAATAAATTGAGTTTAATCCCGAATTTAACCGTTCGAGTTACATTCCGGTGACTCGATCGCGATGAGTAACATTGAGAGTAATGCCGGTTCATTGATGATGACTTTATGTTGAAATATACTTTCCGATTTGGAATTGTTTGATAGTTGATGGTTTATGTTTTGGTTGAGTAAGTAACTTGTTTGTATACATTTTACTTGACGTTGTGATTGTTAAATTATATGTATTAATGCATGTACAATAGTTGATGTTCCATTGGTTGGATTTGATGGTATGTGTATGTTAAGATTATTGTGGATCTTAATTGCATACATTGGTTATATTGTACATTGCATGGCATGGTTGGTCTTGAAACAGAGACGGTGAAACTGTGGGTTACATGATTTTATAGACGGTGACCCTAGTGTGGGAATAGACGTAGCGACCTTGATCCGGAAGGGAAACATAGGTGGTGGAACATTGGGTCCACATTATCTAGACGGTGACCCTATTGTGGGAAAAGACGTAGCGACCTTGATCCGGAAGGGAAACATAGGTGGTGGAACATTGGGTCCACAATATCTAGACGGTGACCCTATTGTGGGAAAAGACGTAGTGACCTTGATCCGGAAGGGAAACATAGGTGGTGGAACCTTGGGTCCACGAGTCGGTACCGCATTCGCATACGTTGAGTCGTGTTGTGAGTCACATGCATAATTGTGCATGTTATGTATGGGTGTTGATGTGTTTGATTATGTGCCAGTGTTGTTGTTGTGGTTGTTGTTGTTGTTGTTTGAATTATGGTTATGTACCAAGGATGTGAGTATTCGGATAATCGGTTTACATGGTTAATGCGTTGGAAATGGATTCCTTGAGTACGTATACTATATGTGATAAAATGAATATGATCATGATGTATTGCTTTATTTATTGCCATTGCTTTACCTTAATTACATGTTATATGATTATTGGAATTCTTACCCTTCTGTTTGAAAATGCTTTTGATGGCATTGTTCAGGTACCGAGGATGGTAGCGCGAGGCGCTAGTTAGCGGATGCATTGGATTGCAATCTGTTTTATTTTGATTAGAGTCAAGTCGATGCTCTGGTAGTAACACATGGGGGGGGGGAATTTATTTAGTGTCGAACTCGATTATTTTGTATTTGGATTATGATGTATATAATCCTTATTCGTGTATATGATGTTTTGTATATGTGAGACTTGATAACATATGCTTATGTGAATTATGATGGCTTGATGCCTTGAATTATGTTTTGATTCCTCCATAAATGGAGATGATGTGAAATTATGAAACTCCGTTGCGTTTGCACGAGAGAATGAAGTAAATATTTATTGTATGTTTGTTTTGTGTTGGAATGCTTATACTTTCAAACATACCCTGTCCGTTTTTCTTTAAAAACTTTGGAATGTGATGTGTGTTGTGGCATCCCTTCCGTGCAATTTTATTTCTCTGATTTTAATCTTTACCTGATATTGGGGTATCTAGAAGGGGTGTTACAGTAGCAAGCCTCCTGATACTTTCATTTTATTCCTCTGAAAATCTCAATTTCTGCACTTTTTCGCACCAAATCTTCTTGAGTCCTTGACTTGACCTGAAAGTAAATAAATATACACTACCAAAGCATAAAATGCGGAAAATATAATATAAGACTTAAAATTGAAGAAATGCTTAAATCAACTAACGGTAAATGAAATTAACTCAAATGATAACAAAACCAACGCAAAGTACTACAAATTACCTGGATTAATGTCAAACAAGTGATAGAGAACATAGTAAAAATGGTGATTGATCACAACCCCAAACTTAGCTCGTTGCTTGTCCTCAAGCAATGTTCAGGACAACAAAACAAGTTACCCCCAAAATACATGAAATTTTAACTTACCACAATACTGTTGAGATCTTTCACAACTCGCCTTCTCTCTTTCTTTCGTAGTCCCTGCTTTTCACATTTGATTGTTCTGCCACACTTCTACATAGAAGCACTGCTTCACCTGTAAGCTTATTTCACATTCTCACCAAGCCTCTCGAGGTTAAAGTGTTTGCACTCAATATTTCACAATATGTAATATCAACTCATAAGCTTGAATATATTCTAATTTCATTTCACATACACACAACACACATTTTTTGAGATCTTTTGGGTTGTAACAGGGCTTAGGTTAAGGTGGGATATGGAAAGACGGGAAAACAAATGGTTTTACACTCAGAGTCAGTGTTGTCATTCTTTTCACTGTGTTCATTTCGCAGTATTCATCAAATGAGAGTTTTCAGACACCTTTTTCAGCTTGACTCCTCAGTTTCTACTCAAGTATTTCTTCTGAGTGTGTATCTTTGATTTTTAAATTGAGTCTCTTCTTAAGGTAAGTGCTTTTTCTCTTTGTGCAATAAAAATTTTTCATGCCATTTTTTCTTCATTTTTTCTCTTTCTTTTTTATTATTATGCACTTACCTAGTTCATCTTAGGTGTCACAATCCCAAACTTAGAACTTGTCATATATTCAAGACAAACAACACTCATCTGAGCAGGGTATGGAAGTGCTTGGGCCATGGGTTATACAAATGTGGTGATAATTCCAAACAAAGGGATATAGGCTCAAATGGGGTTAACAAGGGATAAACATATCAGGGATGGCTTGAGAGACCCAGGGGTAAAGAGAAATAAAGTGCCCCAGTGTGTGTAAACATGCAGTGATATTCCAAGATAACTTACGCAAACTCTGAGTGATAAAGACATTCCTGAATGATCTCTCATGATGAATATGTGTTTGAAAGAGTCCAAAGTACCTCTAGTATGGTATAACTTCCCTCTCAGCTCGGGATTCACAGGGTTCCCATGTCAGTTAGACTTGAGAAAGTTGCGTCCAATCATCTTCTTCAGCAATATCAACTTTTAGAGGGCTTCATAGCAAACAAGCACACAAGTGGGTTGCATATTTCCATTCATTAGTACTATCCTCATCACTTATCCAGACAATAACCAAGAACCTGTAATACATGAAACAACTACCATACAAATTAACAGAAATAAATAGGAAACAATAAAATAAAGAACAAAAACACAAACAAAAATCAATAAAACCCGCACGCCTGAACTAAACATTAACCTCAATGTTTCCAAACAAGATAGGGAGGTAAACTTACAGTGTCCTTACTGAGGGGGTGGTGGAAATTTCAACATCAAATGTTGCATCATGGCATGCATCTCATTCATCATTTCCCTTGTTGGGTATGCTCTGATCACTGCCTTGTTTGCTCAGTTCTCAGATCACCGAGTTCAGTTTGGACCCATGCCCACTAGTTTTGATCCATAGAAAAAGATCTGGACCCTTTATTAGCATAGGGTGGGGTGTAAAAACTGTTGTTGAAAAGTCCCATCTTCTTATGTGTTATCACCTGCAACAAAATCAGCAAATTGGTTGTCCTCGTCATTGGGGACGACACTTGTGTATAGCCATTTAGCTTTATCAGCAATGCCAACTTTGGTCGGGTCAGGCAACTCAATTGTAAACATGTTCCTGACCATCATCGAGTATGCACCATGGGAAATAAAAATCATAACCTGATGAATTAGTGCCTCCATGTTAATTTTATGCTTCCCTGGAACCAGAGTATCATCAACCAGCAAATATTCATAACCAAGATCTTCGACAATTTGGTTAATCATACCCCCACGAAAATACCACCACTAGTTGCACAAGCTACTATGCCCAGTTAGTCAGCCGTGAAGGCAGTGACATTAATAACCTCATGATTTGCCATGGCATATAGGAATAAAAACTCCCTCTGAGTGGCTACCCCAGTGTTATCCCCCTACCAAACAAAGTATAAGCAAGCCCCTTCTGGGCGTAACGAAAACATGGGTTCTAGATAGCTGAAGCTTCTGGATAACCCTATATTTTTGAGTGGTGTGAAAAATTTGAACTTCGAATTTTGAAAAACGATATCCAGAATAATGATGAGGGTGGAAAGTTATGAAGGTTTTGTGAAGGGAGTATGGGATTTGGATTGGTTATGGTGGTAAAGGTGAGAGCTTTTAGGAGGAGGTTTAATGGAGTTTAGGTTTTGTATGAGAGAATAGAAGTGAGAGAGATGAAGATGGTGAGATAATGAGTGAAAAAAATGATTTGATTGAGTTTTAATTTTTGTAAAGGGTGTTTGTTGTACCCCAAAATTTTTCCTCTCACTTATCAAGAATTTGCTCACAAGGTCTCCTTTGACTCAAGACTGCATTAGGGTTGATCAACTCAAGACACCTCCTTAACACTGATGACCAAAATTAGGGTTTGAATTTGCACAAAGATATTTGAACTTCCAATACCCCATATGAATTTAATGGATCATTATGGACCCTCAAGATCACTCATGTCAAGTTTCAATCTTTGGATCACACTTTTGCTCAGTCAATTGAGCAGTTGACCTAAAAATCAGCTGTATTGGGGAAAAAGTAAACCATGGCCAATTTACAGTCAAATTTCATATTTTTTGATCCACTTCAATATTTTAGACTCATATGTATCATTTTATCAAGTCTGGACCATAATTCCTCAAGAAATTTGATCAAATCTTCAAAAAGACAAAATTGTCAAAATTAGGGTTTTGACTGGGAAAGGGTAATTTCTGATTTTTGACCTAGCAAGTGATCAATTGGTTTAAGGCATGACCTCAAGAGTCCAATTGAATCATTTTGACCTAATAACATGGCTCAAAACATTACTCAAGTTCAAAGGATTGACAGGTGAATTTTCAGTCAACTGATCAAAAGTCAACTGTATACTGAAAAGTCAAAACTTTGACTTTTTGGTCAAAATCAAATGTCAAAGATCAAAATTCATCAAAACATGTCAAAATATGAAACTTATTCATCAAGAAATCAAAAATTCAAGATTTCATTTTGAAAAGTTAAAATTTGTAAACTTAGAAATTTTTTTAAGTGTTGGAAATTTCTTATTTTTTCATAACTTTGAGCAAACTTTTCACCATGATGCAAGATGATTCATGAGAAACTTCCAACATGAAAGTTGTATATATCTATGAAATCTACAACTTTTATTGACACAACTTCTTCCAAAAGTGTTTGGATATCAAGTTATAATTTTAAGAACATGTGGTCATGAAACAAAACACTTAGTGAAATTTTGCCCTAATTTGGTCAGGATTTTGACCCAACTTCATGAAACTTTTTCATATAGTTCCAAGGGGAATATTCAAAATAAGTTCAAATATGGGTTGTATATCACATTACAAGCTTTCCAAAATATCCATGAACTCCTTGAGATCATTCTTGAGTAGGGAGAATGGAAGAGATGAAGTTAGGGCTTTATCACTTGATTTACAAGTCATTTTGTGATGAACCAATTTCAAAATTCAAACTATGCTGCATAAAATCTACTTTGCAGGACTCAAACTTGTTAGGCACTCCATAATTAATGGCTGGCACAACTGTTAGAGGTCTCATTTCAAGCATTCAATGCATGGACATGCTTTATATCCATTTTTGGAAGAAAGTGCACATTGCTATTTTGATAAAGTGACTTTTTGCACAAAACTTGTTCTTGAGCCTTGCACTTGTTCTCTTCTGATCATACATGTCTTACAATACATGAGAAATGGTTTAGACACTTAAAATCACCCATCCCATGCTTCTAATACACATTGAAACTTGGTTTCCCTCTTTTCTTCAAAATCAAGTAACCTAGCTAAAAGCTTGTAACTTGTACTTCTGATTGTCCAAACTACTCCAATCCTTTTGCATATACATACAAAAACTATTGACATCAAAGACACGAATGCTCATGCCCTGAAAACAGCTAGAACTCAGAATCACATTCCATACCTCCATTTTCACATAAACTGACCAAAAACTTGAAACTCATAACTCCCTCGTGCGTTTTCAAGCCTTTTGGTTTCTAAAGCTTCTAAACATCATTTAGAGTTGATCCCACACCCTGTTACAGAACTGTAACACCATTAACACAATCCTCCATTTTCAAAAACAGAGCTTTGCACTTGGACTTCTCTAGAACATCTCAGACCCTTTCAGCTCAAGCTAAGCATTCCATTAGCTTCATGGGAACTTGAGGAAGCTAACCCAACCATTGAAACTCCTTGAAAGTTGCTCAAACTCCAAACCCGATACCCTCTCGCAAGGTAAGTTTTATAACTTTAGAACTCTTCATACATGCATCATCAATGATTTATTTATGAACAAAACATGTAGATATCATTGCCCTAAAGCTAACCATGTCTATAGTTTCCATTAATTTTGCCTGAGCTTAGAGAATTTTAAGTTTGAATTTTCTGAGATTTTTAGGGTTCAGTTTAGGGCCAATGAAATCCATGCTTATCTTTGATCTATAGTTTTAATGCTTTACATTTTTGAGACCGTGAGGAAATTTGCTATAAGTTTCATGTTTATAATTTTAATTTTTGATGAGAAATGAACAAGTTACAGTTGGTCTGGCTGGAGGTTGAAGATGAAGTAATCAGGGCGCGTTTTGTATCATATATTTACTACTTTGCTTATGTTAACGGATGTATAGCCACCCCAGTGGTAGAAGCGCGCGCCTGTAACCTTTAGGACCTGGGTTTGAGCCCCAGTGGTACCCTTTTGTGTTTTTTCACTTTTTTTTTGCTTTTTTCTGACTTTTTTTGCAAGCGCTGGGCTCCATCTTTGGGCCTCTGTTTTTGTTTTTGTTTTCTAACCCCCGTGTGGACTATTTGCGCCCCTGACCCAGTTTATTTTATTTTCTTATTTTTATTTCATTTATTTTCTTAAATATTTTTCTTAATATTAAAAAAATCATAAAAATAAAAAACATAGTAGATTTATATTTTAACTTAGTTTATTTATTTTTCTCACACAAAAAAATATTTTATTAATCATACTTTGTTTATTTTTACTTATTATCTTGTAAATTTAATTAAAACTAGGTTATTAGTTATTTTTCTTTTACACCAATTAAAATATATTATTTTAATATTAAAAAGGCCAAAAATATTTTATAACACTATAATTATTTTCAAGACAAAAAATACCAAAAATACTTTTCTTATAAAAACTTAATTTCTTTTATTTTAATTAATAGATTTAGGGTTTTGTTTGAAAATCGTTTCTTATTAAATTTAGGGTTTACTTTTTATTATGTTAATTAATTATTTTTTCCCTTAATTAATTAGGATAAGACAATTTCCCTTTTCCTAAAAGTCCAAACAAATATCTATTTACTTTACATTTCACATTTTTGTACATTTATTCATTTTGTACATTATATTCATTTAATTTCTTGTACATTTGTACCAATTCAATATGGTTGTAATAGACTAATTAGGTTTAAATTCTTGCAATCCCCATTTACAATTTGTACGCCCCCTTCCACAAGTATTATAATAGCGTAGTAACTTTAAATTCCGCAATTTATCGCTTTATACATAACATGCTAGTAACTAGGGTTTGTATGGAAAGACTAAAACCAATACTTAGAAAACCCTAATCCAAGACAAAATCAAGCATGAAAACAACACACTTGCACACAAGCACCCCTAGGGTAAATCCACTTGGTTGCCTTTACAAAATGGCCATATTACACATGTGAGGCATCTTAGCAAAAACAAGAAAATATAAGATCATAGTCCCTCGATAACGCTATCTAAGTTTCCTTTCAAATGATCTTAGTCCGTAAAATAGAATGCTAAAATACCTTGCAACATTGCTAATCATGGTTATACGATGACCCATGCCCGTCCCGTTTACATCCAAAGATAGGGTTACTTACCAAATCAATGGTAAGATAACAATGTCAAAGGAAAAGAAAATGAACAAGAAAGACTTTTGAATAGGTAGAATGCTCCTAATTACTTGCTCAATTTCAAACAAACATCCTTGCTATCTTTAAAACAAAGACCTACACTTTCAAGCATCTTACAAACTTGAAAACATTTTCAAAAGATCAAACACTTTGTATACATTCTTAGGAACGAGAATCATTACAAAGTTTGCCTAAACAATGGCCTCTTTACAAAATACTTTCAAAAACCACACAAAGCATAATTTCAAACAAAAGCAAGTGATCTAGAAAGTAACTAAGATCCCATGGGAAACCACGGATGAAAAGGGTTCTAATACCTTCACTTTTCATAATCTACCCCCCGAACTCAAGAAATAATCTCAAAGGTCTTTCCTGTGCTTTTTCACCTTTCCTTTTGGATAAAAGAAAAGTCGGTGGTGACTCTTGCTAACCGCAACATTTGCGATAAAACGCAAAACACCCAAGTCAGTTCTCCCACCGTATCATAGTGTTAAGTGGGTGATAAAGAGTGGTGGGGCCCAAGATAATAAAGAAAAATAATTTTTTTCACATTTTCGCAAGCCTGCAATGGGCCGTGTCACGCCTTACGACCGACTGTAGCAGGCAACTGTAAAAGGCAAGAATTTTTGTTTGCTTCAGGGGCCCTGCTACGGGCCATGTTACCCCCTATGGGCGGCCGTAGTAGGATTCTTGGAAATTGGTGGTGTTGGGTGCTTATGTCTGCTACAGACACCCGTAGCAGATCCCTGACTTTTTTTCAAAAATTTTCATTCTTGTTTATTTTTTCTCGTTCTTCCGGGTACAATTTCCTTCACTGATACTTGTTCAAATTTCTCACCCAATTGAGTGTCTCCGCTCTCTTGTGCAAGAGATTATGCATATCTAAATAAATACCTAAAACACACGACAAAAAGAAACTAATTAGAAATAAAAAGCGTGGGTTTCCTCCCACGAAGCACTTCGTTTAACTTCGCATGGCTCGATGGTCGTCCATCTTATCCTGTAAGACGAACATCATTTTTTAGGACACTTTACTACCCTTTGTAATATGGCTTAAGTCTCTTACCATTCACTTTAAAAATGTATTTGTTTGCTTGATTTTTTAGTTCTATAGCTCCATGGGGAGACAACTTATGAACCACAGACGGTCCAGACCATCTCGATCTCAGTTTTCCAGGAAACAACTTCAACCTAGACTTAAACAGCAAAATCAAATGTCCTTCCCAAAATTCTTTTTTCTGAATCCTCTGATCATGCCTTTTTTTTGTTTTCTCTTTATAAATTTTGGCATTTTCATAAGCTTGAATCCTGAATTCTTCTAACTCATGGAGTTGAAGAATTCAGGATTCACTAGCTTTTGTCAGGTCATAGTTCAAGAATTTTGAGGCCCAAAATGCTTTGTGTTCTAGTTCAAGCGGAAAATGACATGTTTTACCGTAAACTAACTGATAAGAAGACATGCCTATTGGTGTTTTGGATGCATTTCTATATGCCCACAAAGCATCCTCCAATTTGGTTGACCAGTGTTTGCGGGAGGCACTAATAGTCTTTTTAAGAATTTTTTTAATCTGCCTGTTTGAGACTTCTACTTGCCCACTCGTTTGAGGATGATACATAGTGGAAATCTTGTGCTTCACATTATATTTATTCATCAAATTCTCCATCAACTTGTTCAAGAAATGGGTACCTTTGTCACTAATCAGTGCCCTTGGCACCCCGAACCTTGAGAAAATGCAATTCTTTAGAAAGTGCATAACCACTTTAGCATCATTAATGGGTAGCGCCATAGCTTCCACCCACTTTGAGACATAGTCAACAACAACCAGGATATAATTATTCCCAAATTATGGTGTAAAGGGCCCCATGAAATCTATGCCCATACATCAAAAAGTTCAACTTCAAGCATAACATACCAGGGCATTTGATTTCTTTTGGAGATGTTACCTGTTTGTTGACATCTGTCACACTCCTTAACTACAAAGTAAACATCCTTAAACAATGTTAGACATTATAGCCTTGATTGGAGGACCTTTGCTGCAATTCTATCTCCACTTATATGTCCTCCATACTCTGAGTTGTGACACGCCTCCATGATATCTTTTTGATCTTCTTCTGGAACACATCGTCGGACTAACCCATCCACCCCATCTTTGTAAAGTAATGGATCATCCCACAGATACAACCTGGAATCATACAAAACATTCTTCTTGTTGTAGTCAAAATCATCAGGTATCATACTGCCAACAAAATAATTAGCATAGTCAGCAAACCATGGGGAACCAGTCATAGAAAGGATGTATTCATCAGTAAACTCATCCTTTATGGGGGTGTTTCTCTTCTGTTTCTACAATTAGGGATATTCAGGATAAGTGATCAACAACTGTGTTTTCACATCCCTTTTTATCCCGGATCTCCAGTTCAAAATCTTGCAGATGTAGTATCCATCTTAGCAACCTTGGCTTTGATTCTTGTTTAGAAAAAAGACATTTCAATGTAACATGATCTGTATACACAATCACTTTTGACCCTAACAAATAAGACCTGAATTTATCAAAAGCATAAACCACTACTATCAATTCTTTCTCAGTGGTTGCATAATTCATCTAAGCAGGATTCAACACATGACTAGCATAATAAATCACATGTAAGAGCTTTTCTCTTCTCTGACCTAACACCTCCCCCACTGTAATGTCACTTGCATCACACATTATTTCAAAAGGGAGTAACCAATCAGAAGTAAATACTATCAGATCAAACACCAACTTACTCTTCAAAGTTTCAAAGGAAACACCACATTCTTTGTAAAAAACAAACGATTTATCTTTCACAAGGAAACTAGTCAACGACTTGGCTATTTTGGAAAAATATCTTATGAACCTACGGTAGAATCCCGCATGTCCTAAGAAATTTCTGATACCTTTCTCATTCATCGGAGGTGGAAGATTTTCTATTACCTCCACTTTTGCTATGTCAACTTCTATACCCTTCAGAGAGATTTTGTGATCAAGGACTATGCCTTCCCGCACCATGAAATGGCATTTCTCCCAATTGAGAATCAAGTTGGTTTACTGGCATCTTTCTAACTAAAGAGACAAGTTAGTTAAACAATTGGCAAAAGAAGACCCAAATACAGAAAAATCATCCATGAACACTTCCATGTGCTTTCCAAGCATGTCAGCAAAAATGGATGTCACACATCTCCTAAATATAGCTGGTGCATTACACAACCCAAATGGCATCCTTCGGTAGGTAAAGATACCGTATGGGCATGTAAATGCAGTCTTCTCTTGATCTCCAGGCGCCACTACAATCTGATTATACCCTGAATAACCATCTAGGAAGCAATATTAATCGTGTCCCGCCAACCTTTCCAACATTTGATCAATGAGTGGTAAAGGAAATTGGTATTTTCTTGTTATAGTGTTCAACCTGCTGTAATCATGCACACTCTCCAACCTATGACAGTTCTTATTGGAATCAACACATTTTTCTCATTCATGATTGTTATACCCCAATTCCCCCCCCCCTATAAGATCTCTCATCACCTCATATCCTCATAATACATCAAGATCACACATTAGGGTTGGTTATCTCTTTCTACTTTACCCTATCTTTAATTTTTCTCTTGAGAGATCACCAATCACTTTGATTTTTGTATCTTATACATGTGTTCTTCAAACAAACATCAAGATATGTATATATGTTTCTTTAAATGTTCATATTGAAGGTGATCATAATTACATTCATCTCACCATCTAATCTAGGGTTTGAGGGGTGATTCTTAATCAAATGATTCTATAATGGATTGAAAGAGCTCAAGCTTCAAGGCAATATCTATGATATCAAATATTTGTGGTTCAAGGAGCTCCCTCATTTTATTTAGGTCAAGACCTCCTCAAAGTTAGTGGAGGCATTCATCAAGAAGATTCTTAGGTTCATGTGTTTATTTCCATGTCTTCTTCAACAAGCTTCATTGAGGCTTAAGCTACATTTTTGAGTGTGCTTCAAGAAAACATCATTTTAAGGCCTCTTATGATTCATCTTGCTTTATTTTTCCAAGAAATTTCAAAGAGATTCAAGGTTGGCTCAACAAGTTTGACCTAATTGAGCAAATGCTTGATTTAGTGATCACGAGTGCATAACTCTCTACATTTTCAACATTTAGAGTTGGTTATTTTTTCTATGGATTCTTATAATAATCAACAACAACCTCTCTTCACATGACAAGATCCAATTGTGCAAGAAAAATCATCAAAAGTTGAAAGGGGGTTTCAAGTCATTTTGACACCCTATGAGCTAGGGTTTGTTGACTTCCAAGGACCATATTTTGCTCATTTATTTGAGATTTTTGAGTGACTCCAAAGCCATGATTATCTTTAAAGGGTCCTTAACAAGCTCCCTTCATATACCTAAGGCTAATTTTGAATGGAATATCACTAATGATTGAGAAAGATTACAAGTCTCCTTGAAGAGCCTTTGAATTATAGGGTTTGACTTCAAATGATCATAAAATGGTCAAATTTTATCTCCTTGAGCCCATAATTTTTCTATAATAATCTTTGGGATGTCTAATAAAAATTTGTTTTTATGTGCAATACTTGATGAAAATGCTTGGAAAGTGGTTGAAGAATTGAAAATATTATAGGTCTTTTGTGATTTCCCACAAATTTGTTCATCATCTTCCAAAGATCATAACTCTTTCAATTTTTATAATTTTTGAGTGATCTCAATTCCATAATTCAATTCAGAGGTCTACTTCATGCCATCTACAGATATCAAGATCAAATTTTGAGTAGAAAGTCACTTAATTTTGAAGAACATTATAGGTCATTTTGAAGTTCAACACTTAGAATTTTTCTAAGTACAAAATATCCGTGTGTTTTTTTACAAATTCAAATGGACATAACTTTCAGCTAAATTATCCAAATGGAGTCTTTCTTGGAAAATTGTAAAGTTTGTGACTTTGTATTTTAAATGCTTCAAGAATTCTGCCCTAAAACCTCTTGAGTTATATGCACCATGGATTCAAAGTTGGCACCTTGAAACTGATTTTGTCAAAACAGTCAGATTGCAAATTGGTTAATATGGCCTCTAATTACATAATTATTGCACGTTTTTATTTCTAATCATGCTTAACAACCTTCCAGAAGCAATTATCACCTTGAAACACAAGATTTAGCTGAGTTTTGATGAGTTACAAGTCACACTTTTGTCATGATTAGGGTGCACACGTTTTCACTTGATTTCTTATCATTAACCCTCTTCCAGCATTGCACCAGACTCTCCTATAAATAGAGACCTCATATACTTCATTTTACAAGCTTTAAAGAGCCAAAGAATCCCTATTGAACTTCCTTCATACCTCTCAATTCTGCAACTTCGAATTTGGTTCTAAAGCCTTTTTCAATTCAATTTCTTTGCTGATTCTTCATCCTTGAACTTCACCGAAGCTAACAGAAGAAGAACCAAGCCTTGAGGTGTCCTGAATCGTGCTAGCCAAGTCAAGTTTCACAACAATTTCTTCATACTTCATTCAGGTAGTAATTGACATCAATTCTTCTAACTCAAATTACTGGAATGGTCTATGATGTTCACTAATGCTTGTTGCTGGTTTAATTTTGACCAATCAATGCATTTGATGCATCTGTTTTCAATTTCAAATTTTTTTAAAACTCTTTGGTTTTTCTCAAATTGATTGAGCTACAAGTTAAATAATTTTTTCGTGAGGGTACAGTTGTCTTCGTCTTGATGAGACGAAGCGAATGGCATTGGTCCGAACCTCTAATTTTTCCATTTGAAGAATCACAATTTCTCTTGTTTTTCTGAAGGATGGAGGTTGAAGACGATGACATGTTTCGTCTCGACCAATCAAAGCGTGCCAATTGTTTTATTTTGATTTACCCGAATTTATTTAATTCTGTGTGTTTTTTCAATAAGGTCCATAATATGCACAGCGCGCCAGGTCCCTTGGATCTGCTTACTAACGCGTTTGACATTGATCAGATGGTCCACATTATTTTGGTTTTAATTTTATTTTCTGATTTTATATTTTAATTGTTTTAAACTTAAAAAATTCATGAAAAAATTATTTTAACTTCTAAAATTCAGAAAAAGCTCTCAAAAATACGTTTGATTTTTCTCTTTCTGATTTTTATTTTTTCACAATTTTATTTTATGATTTGATATTTTTTATGATTTTTCACTTTATTTGACTTGTTTTTAATTGTTTAAAAATAATTGTATTAATTTTTAAATTCTAAAAAAATTATGGAAGGATCCAATAACCTCTTGATAAATATTGGTGACCTCATTTTATTTTTATTTTTGATTTTACTAGTTTCTGACTTTAAAAAATTCTAAAAAATTTTGTCAACACTTGTTGACTCATGTTTGACCTCTGATTTTTTATAGGATTTTTATTTGGTGTTTTAATACATTTTGTATATTTTACTAATTATTTCCCTTTTTATTAATCACTTAAATATCATTTTATTAAATATATTTCATTATTTTTGTTTGGTCCTGATTTGAGTTTTCTTTGAGGACAAGTTCCTCAACCTCATTGGATCTTGGGTGTTGATAGGTTGAAAAACAAAATCCACCAAAATGGATGAATGATGTTGACGATATTTGAAACCCTAATTTCATTTGATACATCCTCTTCCTCTTCATCTTATCCCCTTCTTGTTTTTACTTGTGCTACATGTTGTTGGAGAATGATCTACATATCATTTCTCTAACATGTTGGTAGATAGATTGCTATTAACCGATCTCAAAATAGGTGTGACTTCTACGTAAGTCCACTTATGATTGCTTAATATAGAGCTAAATTTATCCCGATTTGAAAATGATCATTCGTGGCCCAAACCTATGTTTGCAAGCCCGAGTATGTTTAATTTGAAACCTTTGATCCAATAACTTTGAAGTTCATTGTTAGGAGGCTTTGATCTTATCAATCTTCTAATGAACTTCATGAACTTTAGTCTAAGTGAATCATTTAAATATCTTTGATCATATATGCTTGTCTTGAGTACTTGAAATGAATGATATACTTGACAAAAAGCAAATGAAACTCGTTGTTGAGAAGCTTTGATTTTATCAATCTTCTAATGAGTTTTCAAATGCAAGTCTCAAGATGTCATTCAACCAACCTCTAACTTCTAATTCACCAACAATTGACTTTACTTTGTGCTTTTAATTTATGCCCTTTATTTTATGCCTTTACTTTTATGAACCATTTACTTTAGCATTTACATTTCATGATATTTTCATCTTTGCTCACTTGAGCATTTATCTTTATGTCATTTTATCTTTGCTCATTTGAGCATTTATCTTTATGTCTTTTTTTTTCTTTCTCACTTGAGCTTTCTTTTCTTTTTTAAAACACTTAATAACCAACTTGAACAATAAAAAACTTTAAGGTCACTTGGACTATTTGGTTACTATCCTTGGCGTTATGGAGTTATGGACCTCTCAGACTTAGGATTAGAAGCCTTAATACTTTGGGACCTTGTGAGTCTGTTGTTATTTTGTCTGAAGTTCTTGGGGTTTACTCCAAGACATTGGGTTGATTTTCTTTGTGTGTAGGTTATTCTGATTATATGCTTTGACTTTGATTAAGAATTCCTCTATATACAACCGTTACTCTGCCCATTTTTTTGTGAAGACTTAATTCATCTGAAGCTTGGCATTTCTGAGATTTAGTATTCTTGCTTGCTTGGTTTCAATCTAAAGAATGAGAATTCTACATTGACTTCATATGTCAAGTGTTGGCTTTTTGTTGGTTAGATGGTTATTTTCCTTAGCTTTTACTTTATGCTTTAGGATAGTCCCTTCATCTCCTCCTATCTTCTTTAATTTCAAAAAAAAAATCTTCTCCCTCCTTTTTAAAACTCTTCTTGTTTTATAACTTGAACCACTTTCATAACAAACTTGGACTTAGGTCCATGCATTACAAAAATCTTTCCTTAACCAAACTTTAACCAACTTAACCATACTTTGACATTTTTGCGAGAAGACTAAAAATCAATCAACCTCATTCAAACCATTTTTTGCCACTTTGACTTTTTACTTTAAAAAAACTTTTTCTCAAAAGATTGGACTCTTGCTGATTCTTGTAATGATGCGAGCTACTATACTTATTCGATATGTAGTGAAGTGAGATATTTTCCACTCAGGTGTTGACTGAGGCTTTCTTGATTTTAAAAATCCAAGCTATATCCTCCAATTTGAGTTGACGCAAATTCTCCTTTCTTATAATCGTGGGGAGTAAGTATGTTTTCCACTCGAATATGACGATGATGTCTCTTCTCTTAAAATTAACTAACACACACGTGTTTTAAATTTTTTGAGGTGAACTATGAGTACCCTGATCCCCTATTTCACGGAAGATGCTACATAGGCACTAAAGGTTTGCAACCGCAGCGGGTACAAAAATTGTAAAATGTAGCAATTTAGCGTGCCTCTTCTTTTTTCATACATCATATGTAAAGTGTAATAAATGTCAGCAAGCAAGGCGGGAGTAAGATCCGTATTAAAGACTTTCGCTCCCCAAAATATGCTAATGGCCGCAGGGTCAATATAGTTCACAATCCAAGGAAATAAGATTACACCAAATACCAACAACCCTAAACAATCAACACAAGATTCCCACTCCTTATAATTAACAAATTCTAGTGCCTTAGCTTCCAGGTATATTCTTTTGATTCCTTGTATCGAACCTTCTCTTTGATAATTCTGCACCAATTCAGGATAGGGGATCCCTAGGCCTCTTGCCAAAGCTTTGACTTCAATAGTTTGTCCAATACCTACATAGGCATTTTCTTTGGAGAAATTCAGGATTCTGTCAAATTCCTCCAGAGCCAGTGCTAGCTGGAAGTCTTAGAAGGTGAAACATCTCAGTGGAGGGTCATAAGACTGAATTAGGGTAGAGACTGCATCCATCTGTACTTATACTTTAGTCAAATCAAGGGTATCCCCATAGCGGCGAATGTACATATTCAGAGCTCTTTCAGACAGTTTACCCTTTATAGTTTTGATTTCAGAAACGTCATGCTTGCAGGCGCTGACGCGAATAAGTTGTTTCCCTTTGGCATCCATTTTTAAGACAGTCACCAAAAATCATGATTTTGTTATCTTTTATTTTGTACCCTGTGAATAGGACAGATAAAAGGAATAAATGATGAACATGAGATATACATGAAAGCATGAATGTATAAGTGTTGGATTGAGTAACGGGATTTTGTGACAAGTTTTTATGATGGATACCCCTATGAGGTAGGCTCCTTAATTTTGACCTACGGTAAATCTACCCTCCCAAAAGGTGGCTTCCTTAAGGGTGTCACGAATAACACCAGATGGAAAAGGCACAAGGGCCTCCCTTAGGTGGAGCCTCTTTACGAGCTGAAACTTTCGTCTCAAAGTCGTGAAAGGTCTCTTCATGAGATTTTGGGTTAAGGTCGTTACAAAGAGTCATGGGTGAACTTCTAAAGTCCTACTCGTCAAGAGGATATCTCTCGATAAGTATTCCTTTTTCAGAAGTTCACCGACCCTAGGGGAAGTCGTCACATAAACTCGCATGGATGATATACCCCCTAAGCTAATAGACGAACCTTCTTTTTATGGTTTATTGGAACTACATTTTTTTTGAGATAAAAACCCGCCACATAGCAAATACATGATAATAAAAGAATTTGACGGTAAATAAATAAAATGTAACAAAATAGATAAATGAAATAAAAAATAAAGCAAATAAAAAAATAAAAACCCAAAAGAACCTAAACCTAGGGTTAAGGAGAGTCCCCAGCAGAGTCGCCAGCTGTAGCAACTGGTTTTTTAATCAAGAGTCGCCACTATCAGTTTTTATCCTAGGGAAGGGCATCTAATAGGAAACCCTAATTTATAAACAGAGATTCTAGGTTACGGACTCAATTAGACGAAATGAAGGTGTTAGGAACCTTTCATCCACCTTGTTCACAAGGATATTAAGCTTTAGGTTTAGGTTTGGGGTAAAAAGGGTTTTAAGTTTTAATTAGCAAGACTCGCCACAATTTTAGATCGCGTTCCTACGTATCCTCTTATGAGGAATCAGAGTCCCAATTTGTAGTTCGTATGGGTTGGTGTCTTTTAGGGGTTTGCAACCATATTTTGAATCACTTCGCACTCGGTCGAGAGTAGTGATTGCGGAGATTTTGACTGAGTGCGCAGTAAGTCAAAATTAGTCTGAAACCCATTTGCAAAAAAGACTGTTGATTACCTTAATTTTATTCCCGAAAATAGTTTGAGATTGGTTTGTGTTTTTTAATAATATTAATTGCAAAAATTCTTGACTAATGCATGATAAAAAGATTTAATGCAAAAATCTATACATAATATATGCTATTTTGATATAAAAACAATTTACCTTCATGGTATAATAAATAATAATATATATAATAATAATAATTAATATAAAAATATGATAATAAATAATTATAATTATAATTATAAGTAAAAGAGAAAGAAATAAATAATTAATATAATATAATATAAATAATAACAAAATAATTATAAATTTAAATAAACCTCGGGGGGGGGGGGGGGGGGGGTGTTTTCAGTTATGTATCAAAAACAGGGGGGTGTTGTTCAGTAATCTAGATTTAAGCTCAAGATAGTCCAGGCAAGGAGGGGGTACGTTGCATTTCGAGTTTTAGTAATTGTTGATAGGGGGTGCAAACAACAGATGGGCTAGGCCCAAACGCGGTAAGAAGGATCCAGACAGATTGTATGGGGCGCAGAGTATAGAGTTACAGTGGAGACTTGGCTAGATGGCCGTCTGATCTATATCACACGATTAGGATTAAGGGAGCACGCTAACTAATACAAGGCGCATCGCACGGGATTTCAATGAATATAAAACATTGTTTTTACTTTTTTCTTCATTTACAGTATACTCTCTTCTTCCTTTCAGGCGTAGCTCCCAACTTTCTTACCCTCTCTCTTTCTCTCCATAAACCCTAGTGTTTTAACCGGCAGCGCTGAACACCAATCCTATCTCCTATTTTATCAAAACCCATCGACCCTCAAACCATACCAAGATTAAAACAAAAAAAGCTACGATATTTACCCTTTTACGATCTGTCTCGTTCAGTTTTGAGTTTTTCTTCCGATCTGGTAATAACTTTGCTTTGCCTATCGTTTTGCAGGTTGCGGTGAGTTAGAGGTGGTGACGGTGAAGGTGGTTGAGCGGTAGCGGCGTCCAAGGGTGATTAGGGTTTTTGATCTGGAAACTCTAATCACTTTTCTTCTGGATCTCCAACAGCAAAAGTTTTTTTCTCTCCAGATTTTAGTCTCTTCGTCTCTAAGCCTCCCCACCATAAAACGACCTCTCTTCTCTTATATAGTTAGGGTTTAGAATTAGGGCTTCGTAGAATTTGTCGTTATAAAGTATCGTTTAACATAGATTACAACATTTTAAGGATTCATATTTTATTGTTGATTAATGTAAATGGATATAGATTTGATTTAGTTTTAAGATTCTGAGATTTTCTAATCTTGTAATATTTAATTATGTAATTTGATTTATAGCTTTCTATGTTATAAGACTTGATTAGATAATAAAAGATTTTGTTGCTCTGCAATTGGGACTTATATATTGGATTCTGGATTTGATTGATGATTTTGCATTGTTTTAGCTTTGTCTTTTAATTCACTTTGAACTGGATCTGCTTTCTGCAGAAATCACGCCCCCTAGATTAGTGGTAATCTGAACAGTACACATTTTTCAGGCAATTTGGGCCAGCGTGCTAATGGGCCTGTTCAATAAAAAATATTTTTTTTTTGTTAATTGGCGTTGGGCTTTGCACTTAGTGCTAATTTTTCCTATACTGCAAACAGCAACATCAACATTTCCCTTTTTTTTGCACGGATTGGGCCTTGCATTTTTTTTGGTCCAACAATTATTTTTTAGACTAGGCCCGGTATTAGGCCCTTTTTTACAAAGCAGATCTTTTCCCAAATATTAAACTTATATTTACAAAATTCTTACTAAATATTTATATAAAACATCAAAAATGTTTTAATAATAATATAATTATACTAAAATATCCTTGCAACATGATTCTCTTTTTTCCTTATAACAATTTTTCTCTAAAATGAAACAGTAAAACGTCTAAATGGGTTTTACTAAAAAAACTCAATGGGACTAACCTCATAACCATACCCCCTTATTTTCTATTTAACAACAAAATAACAATGGACCAAACGAAATGGGCTTGTAAATTGCAATCTCGCCTCCTCTTATTTTCACTAAAATTAACTTAACCTAAATAAGCTTATACAATTTAAACTCGAGCGGGCTTAATTTAATTTCGACCTCCTTTATATTAGCAACTATTTAATAATGTAGAACTTCATAGTTACTCCGATAATTTCCATTTATGAATCGCATGGGCCAATGGCCAACATGCCCTGTGAATGGATTCACAGATACGCGAGTCTTTCTGATCTAGAAAGCCCTGTCTTCCTGAATTAAAAATACACCCCTGATTGATTTAAATATTAAGAATGGGCCATCAGATATTGTTGTACCATCCTTGATTAAACGCTTTTTTATTATTCTAATCTCGGAAGACAAGATCATCGGGGTAGGGAAAATTTGGGGTACGACACCACGTTTGAGGGACATGACTGTTTATTCTAAGGCAACAAGTGTGGGTTAACCCTAGAAGTGCAAGTGTGCAAGGTGTGTTGATTTCAAGCATTTTTGTCATGAATTAGGTTTTTCTACTTGTTGATTTTACGTCTTACCATACAAACCCTAATTACTAGCAATTATATTGAAAGCGATAAATTGCAGAAATTAAATATCCTACGCTATTACAAAATTTGGGGATGGGGATACAATTTACAAATGAGGGAAGAAAGCAATTAAACCCTAATTTACTATTACAACCATATTGAGTATTGCAAAATAAAATATACAAAAATATGAAAATAATGCACAAGAAAAGAAAATTGTTTTGTTTGAGTTTTTGATGAAATGTCTTAATTTAATTAAACTAATAAAAAGAAAGAAAATAAATAATTAGCCTAAGTTGATTTAATAAAACTAAACATAAATTAACTTGAGAAAAGAAATTAAATTAATTAGAAGAATATTTTTTAGAGTTTTATGAAAGGTTTTAATGTTGACAAAAATAAAGGAATTAATTAAATTAAACTTCTAAATTGTGAATTAATTAAAAGAGAAAATTAAAAATAAGACCTAAGTCAAAATTTATTTAAATTAGAAAAAAGAAATTTAGTTCATTAAGAAAATATTTTTGGTCTTTTATTTTAAGAAGTTAAATAATTTAAATATTTAATATAATATAATGATCTGCATCAGAGATAAAAATAAATAAAAGAAAACAAAAAAAATATAAATATAAATATAAGTCAGGGGGTTTGAAAATAGTTTAAGGGGTTGGTAAGTAAAACTGTTTTGGGTTTTGGTTTGAGGCCCAACATTGACTTTTTTGTTATAACCAGAAAAATAATCAAATAAAATAAATTGTGGGCCTGCGTATACGTTTAGCATTGGGGGTGAGAGGGAACAAAAATAGACAAGCCCATGATGAGGAAGCCCAATGCGCTAGCCAGCAAAAAGAAACAAGGAAAAATGTTGAGAAAAATATTAAAAGGCGTCCATGGGGCTCGAACCTAGGACCCTTAGCAGCAATGCCTTACGCGCGCTCCTCCTGCCACTGGGGTGGTTATTTCATCCGTGTATAGAATAACTATCAATAAATTTAAAATAAACCAAGTTTCCAAAATTTGAACTTCATCTTCAACCTTCGCGCACGCAGGGATGAACACCGACATTATCAAAATTGTAACTTCTTCATTTCTCAATCATTTTCAAAATTATAAACATCAAACTTGTTACAAATTTCACTATGATTCCAAATATGTAAATAACTTAAACAATAGATCAAAGATGAGCATAAATTTTAAATGGTATCAAATTTGACCTAACTTTTTTCAAAAAGTTCAACTCTAAAATTCTCACTACTCAAGCAACATAAATGAATTCTAAGGACAGGGTCAATTTCAGGGCTATGATGTCTACATTTTATCTTTGAAAATGGAAAGCTAATGATGCCTATATGAAGAGTTAAAAAGTCAGAAAACTTACCTTGAAAATGGAATTCGGGTTTTAAAAATGAGCTTGTTTCAAGATGCTGCAATGATCAGGTTAGCTTCCTTGGACCTCTAGGAAGCTAATGCAATGCTTAGCTTGAGTTGAGAGTGGCTGAAATGGTCTAGAGAAGTCTAATTGCAATGCTCTAATTTTGAGTTTGGACAATGGTTAAAATGGAGTTACAATTGGGAAACATGGATTGGGATGAGTTGTATTTGATGTATGAAAGATTTTAGAACGATTTGAAGGGAAAAACACAAGTAGATTTTGTGTTTGGATTTCAAAGTCAGAAATGACAAGTTTTTGTGCTTGTGTTGCAATTTCTGATTTGAGAGAGAATGAAGGTGTTTGAGGGCTTTTCAACTCGTTTCCATGCTTGTGAATGAAGGTTCAATTTATAGGTAAAGGGTTTGGAAGCTTGGAGAAGTCAGCAGTACAAAATCACATGTTATGGATTTTGACTTGTTTTTGAAGCAAGCTTAGACAAACATGGTTTCAAGGTAAGGTAGGGTAGCTAGTAAATTTAAACATGCTTGTTCTAAGTTTATAGAGGATGCTTGTGCATAAAGAACAAATACAAAGCTCAATGAGAGTGGACTTTATGATTAAAGTCACTTTTCTAAAATGGAAGTGTGAACTTTCTTCCCTAAATGGCAATTTGATTTGGATAATGACTCAAAAACTTGGATAATGGCTCAATAAATTGTGTAAACAATTAATATGGAGTGAAACACAAGTTTGAAGCCTGTAAAGAAAGATTATGCAACATGGCTATGAGATTTCAATTCTTGTTCATCACAAAAATGACCTATAATTCAAGAATGAATGTCCAACTTCTTGCCTTCGATTCTCTTAGCTCAAAAATGATATCATTGAGTTCTTGGATATTTTGAAAATCTTGGAACATTGTATTCAACTTTCATGTTGGCTATTTTGACAAAATTCTCTTGGAACTTGGTGAAAATTGGCCAAGAAGTTAGGTCAAAAACCTGCCTAAACTAGGTCAAAATTTCACTAAGTGTTTAAGAAAAAGTACATGACTTCATGGATTCATAATTCAAAATACAAGCATTTCTAGGACTTGATCAGTAAAGAAAAGTTGTAGATCTCGTCAAGATCTACAACTTTCATGTTGAAAGTTTTTTTTTGAATCATCTTTCATCTTGGTGAAAAAATGTCATGAAGTTATGAGATTATCATGTTTAAAACACTTAGAAATTTTTCTAAGTCTTGAAAAGTTTGACTTTTCAAATTGACTTTTGACTTTCTTGATTTCTTGATGATCGAGCTTCATATATTTGAATGTATTGATGAATTGTGATATTTGTAACTCAAATTTGACCAAAAAGTCAAAGTTTGACTTTTGGTGTATCAGTTGACTTTTCAACAGTTGACCAAATTTCAACTATCAACCAATTGATCTTGAGAGATGAATTGAGTCATACAATTAGGTAAAAATGATGTCCTTGAATCCTTGCTATCATGTTTAAAAGCAATAAGTCATTGTTGTACCCCAAAATTTACCCTCCCATATTCTCCAAGAAATTGCCAAGTCAAGCTTCAAATCTCCCCAAGGGTTGCATAGTGCAAGGGTCTCCTAAACAGTCAAGATTAGGGTTTTTGTTCTGATCAAGAAAATGAAATTTTCAAGGGCCCAATCAAGTCTCACATGCCTACAAATATGGTCAAGCATCCTCATATCAAGTTTCAAGACTTTCAGCACAAAATTGCACAGTCAAAAACCCTAATTGCACTACAGTCAACTGTAGGGGCAAAATGGTCATTTGACAGTCAAAAGTTCAAATTTTTGGTCAACATATCATTTTGAAGCCACAAACATCATTTGATCAATGCTTGATCATGATTCTCAAAACTTGGCTCAAAAATCATCAAGATGCAAAAGTTTCTATTTTTGGACAGCTGAAAAAGTCAACTGAAATTGACCAGGGCATAACTTTCACATGGATTATCAGAAAAATTCCATCCAAAGCTCATTTTGAAGAGAAAGACATTTCCTACAACTCATCTTCATACTTCAAGTCCAAGAAATGCTCTCACAAAAAGTTATCAATTTCAACATTATAGGTCATTTTCAAAAGTCAACAAAAAGGGACTTTAAGTCAAAGGCCATAACTTGAGATTGGTAAATCAAAATGACATGGGACCAAAGACATTGTTTAGAGGACTTCAAGACCTTTCTAAAATGTCCAAGAACATGAGCAAAGCTTAAAAATTGAGCAAGTTATGCATTGGAGAAGTTGGGAAATTTTTGTGAAATGGCCAAAATCATTTATCCTTGAAATCTCATTTTTGACAAAAGGGGCCCACTTTTCCCACTTGAATTAACTTGACCATGCTTCCCACGTGTCCCACCTTTTATTTCAGATTTTTTTAATTAATTTTTTCATTTTTATTGATTTTTATTGGATTTAATTAGTTTTAAGTCTTTTAAAATCAAAAGAAATTCAAAAATTGATTTAAGAGGGAATATTTGGCCTTAACTAGCCTTGAAACATCATTATGGGCCTACCCAAATTCGTGCAAAGAGCAAACAAGGCAAGAATTCAAAATTTGAGTCAAAAATGGAAAGTTGGTTATGGTGGTTTATGTGAAAATTCAATGCATCAATGCAAGGCTTTATTGGCTATAATTATCATTCATACACATTGCCAAAAGGATATACAAGTGATCAGAAGCCATTGGACACAACAGGCTGCGCCAGAACTAAAAACACAAACTCACACTTTTTACAAAAAAGCTCAAATCTGAAAACTCAGTGAGAGGTCGATTCAAAGCATAATTTTCATCCCAATAGCTTCCTTAGAGATTATTGAACACATCCCAATCAGAATCATCCACTCAAACGCCAAGAATCGGTACCTAGGATGCAAACTGCATCAAGAAAATTGCATAATCGTATTTTGATTTTGAAGCATAATCATTGCATTTTTTTTATGGATTATTACTCATTGATGATTTCTGATGCTAACTGTACAATTTAATTGTGTTTTTGTGCTCTCAACGTGATTTTACCATGTTAGCTTTCTAGGGTTTACAGAGCTTCAAAATGGGGCTTTTGCAAAGAGGAAAAATTGAGGCTCAAGACCATCACCATTAGAACGAGCGGGTTGAGACGAAGAGATTAACATACTCGCGCCCAATTTATGAGCGTTCTACACCTAATCGCTATTTTCTGGAAACGTCCCTAAGAGCACGCCATAGAAACCGTTGCCCAATGTTTCAGTTTCAGGGAAAACGAGGAAGATGACCTCGTGGCAAAGCATGATACGTTGATTTAAAAATTCGCGCGCTGACTCCCACTAATCTTGCTTTTCTTTTATATTATTTATTTGATATTATATATTAAATGTAATTGAAGTGGCTCAGTGGCAGGTACATATGCTTGTAACGTCCAAGACCTGGGTTCGAGCCCCAGGTCTGTATAATTTCCATAATATTTTTCCAATCATCTTCACATGCAGCATAAGCGTTGGAGCTCACCATACATCCTCCAGATCTATCCTTCCACGCGTCCAGCTGCTTCAGATCAAAGGCACAGATTGGGTGAACACACTAAGCCCTAGTCCACGCACCACATGCTAGTCAGAAAAGTCAAAAAGATCAAAGCTTATTGGGCCAGAAACCTTGGGCTATACCTCCAAAATCAGGGGCAGACCCCCCCCCCCCCCCCCCCCCCCCCTTGGTTTGCAATTTTCTTTGCATTTTATTTTTAATTATTATTTTATTTGCTTTATTGTTTTAATCTAATTAATTATTTTTACAAAAATATAAAAAAAAACACAAAAAAAATCAGAAAAGATAAAGATAAATGATAATTTTATTTTAGTTTTAATTTTCATAAATAAATTCGTATGTAATTAATTTAGATTTAATTTTAGGTAATTTAATTCTTTTTTCATAATAAACCAAAAAAAATAACAAAATTAGATCTTTAATATTTTTTCCCTTCTTTTTTTGTAATTAATTAAATATTTTGTCATCAACCATTAATTTTGTAAATAAGTTTTATAATTAATTAGTTTTAATTTTAGGTTTTAACTTTAATGCATTTTCTTTAATAAATTAAAAACAATTAGAATTAGAATTAATTACTTGACTTTTAATTAATTTAATTTTCTTTAATGTCATAAATACAAAAAAAACATAAAAATAAGTTCTTCTTTTATTTATTTAATTTAATTATTTTAACTTAATTATTTTAAATTCCTTCAAAGGGTTCAACGCCCTTGCATTCGGTCATATTTTCTTTTTTCGCGCGTTTTATTTATTTTTGATGTAAATATAATGTACTTGTACCAAAGCCATGTAATAGCTATTAGATATTTATTTTTCTGCAATTTATTTTAAATCGGGTCTGGATTAATTTGGCGTTGTAGACCCGCGCCCTTGTAATAGCGTAGGACCTTTATCCTTTCCGCACTTTAAATTTTCGCACTTTTAACTGTTAAACAATAACATGAAAGAATGAATGCCCAAAAATAAAACCAAAACGTAGATCACCAATGCATGACAAGACAAACAATAAACTGAAAATGACACACAATTCACACACCACCCCTAGGGTACGCTTCACTGTTGCCTTGCCCCTCGAAAGGTGGTCATCAAGTATAGGACGTCTTAGTGAGTCCTTATGTTCCATTGATCTAGTTGCCTCGAATAAGTTGCCTCGGAACGGTCGCCTCGGAATAAAAGATCAATGGCATAAGGGTAGCTTATAAGATATCTTACCATTGCTCTGGTGATCACCCTGTTGCCTTGCCCCTCGAAACGTGGTCGTTGAGTACAGGACGTCTTAGTAAGTCCTTATGTTCCATTGATCTAGTTGCCTCGAATAAGTTGCCTCGGAACGGTCGCCTCGGAATAAAAAGATCAATGGCGTAAGGGTAGCTTCTAAGGTATCTTACTATTGCTCAGTGTCCACACTGTCCCTAACCCTCAGATTGACCCGAACACCTCCAACGGTGGTGCTACCTACCTCTCAATGGTGGGATGGCACTACCTAAAGGACAATAACACAGCTTAATTCCTTAGGGTAGGTAGATGACTCATGGATACTTGCTCTTTTCAAAAACAAATCAAAATACTTTTCACACCTTACACTTTTCAAAAAGCTTTCAAAACAAACTTTTCAAACACTCTTGAAGACCGATACAAGAGTCGATCTGAAACTTTCAAAGAAACTTTTTTTCAAACCCACTCACACTTGAAAAGCAAACAATTTTGAAAACACAATGAGCAAGTATCTAAGAGCCCATGGATAACCATGGATAGAAAGGGTGCTAACACCTTCCCTTTCTATAATCTACCTCCCGAACCGAGAACCAATCTCATAAGGAATTTTTCTGTGCTTTTGTCCTTTCCATGTTGGAGAAAATAAAAGACGGTGGCGACTCTTGCTTACCGCGACATTTCGCGAAACCAGCTTTAAAACAGTCAGTTCCATATCCACCGATCACAGAACTGGCGACTCTGCTGGGGATCAATATAAAGTGAGGTGTACCTTAGGATTAAGATCACTGTGTTTTCAATTGTCTTATTTGCTTGCTTTATTATTGTGGGTTGCTTGGGAGTTCTATAGATCCTAACCCGGATCTGGGGGATACCTTCTTAGAAAGTAGCAACAAGGCTGTGAGGGAACTGTGCGGGGTATACCGACATGGTTGAAGCAGTCTGCTACGTTGAAGTGGCACTTTGGTGTGTACCGGTAACCCTTGAGTCAATCAAGGAGAGTACGGGGCCTCCATGTGGTGTCGTGAAGCATCAACAGACCTTAGGAACCTTAATTGAACCATCTTGGCCTCTTTAGGGTAGTGAGATGACTACTTTGGTGTACTCCGAAGTCGGTTGATACTCGATACTACACTCAATTGAGGGTTGTTTTCTTGGGATATTTTGATCGCCAGTCAGTGGCTAAATCGAAACGATGAACAATGAAAGCAATCCAATGATATTGAGATCCTTAGAACCCGGTTACTTTGATAGGACAGGTTTGAGCCCACCAACTTCAAGAGGGTAATACCCAGACCCCATGCTGGCCTAAACTCTAAGGGCTTGTCTTGTGTGACTTGTGTGCCTTACATGTTTGCCTTTGTAAATATTTGTGGTGTGTTTAACCATAGCATCATGACATCATACAGCATCATATGCATCCACTAACCATTTCAGGGGTTCGAATCTTCATCTTTGTTCTTGTTTTGTAGGACATGGAAACTATCCGCAGAAAGACAATTCAGATCAGCCTTATAAGGGTCCCTCCTCAGCTTAAGGAGCTTACATCCAGGATTCCCGAGAACTCGTCATTCAGTGAAAGGCATGGTAGACTCATCAGCCTGGTCAATACCAATATTGAGGAAGAAATGGTAAAGGTCCTTTTCCAATTCTTTGACCCTCTGCATCACTGTTTTACTTTCCCGGACTATCAGCTGGTGCCTACCCTAGAAGAGTTTTCCCAGCTTCTGAAGATTCCCATTCTCAATCAACTACCCTACAACGGTACGGAAAGGGAACCAAAACTTGAAGAAGTAGCTAAAGCATTATGCCTACAACCATCTGACATCAAGGGGCATTGGGAAGCCAGAAATGGTATCAAAGGATTCTTGGCAAAGTTTCTGTTTGAGAAGGCCCAAGAGTGTTGGAATTCCCTTGACCTACAAGCCTTTGAAGAAGTTGTAGCCCTCCTTGTCTATGGGTTGGTGTTATTCCCTAAACCAGATCAGCTTATAGATATCAGTGCTGTCAAGATCTTCATGTCCAGGAATCCTATACCTACGTTGCTGGGGGACATCCTTCACTCATGTTACACTCGAACCATGAGAAAAAGGGGTGTTCTTATGTGCTGCACTCCCCTCCTGGGAAGGTGGTTTATTTCGCACCTTCCACAATCAGTTTTGAAGAACGAGCGAGGTTTGAGGTGGTCGCAACGGTTGATGACTCTTACACATGCAGATGTACATTGGTGTTCTCGGTCCAGAGAGGATGTCACTATTATTGATCGTTGTGGGGAGTACCCTAATGTTCCTTTACTTGGAATCAGAGGAGGTATTACCTACCACCCGTGCCTGGCTTGGAGACAGTTTGGTTATGCTCGGAAAGATGGCCCCCATGAGATGTTAATTCCTGACATAGTTTTTGACTTCGACAAGGATACGCAAGGACTTCGCCAGAAATTTATCAAAGCTTAGAGGATGCCCAGCAAAATAGACAGCAAGACCCTGGGGCATAGGAACTCCATCCCATTGGAGCCTTATCTCAAATGGGTACGAGCCCGTTCCCAGAAGCTGGTGATGCCATATCCTCATGTTCTCCCCGTGATCAAAGAGCCAGACTTGGAAGGAGAGGTGTCCTACACCATTCAACATCCTGACATGCCCACGTCCTGGGAAGAGATGCAGAAGAGTTGGATCCAGCTTAAGGAAGAACGGAATTCTCTGGAAACCAATCTACATGCCAGTGAGAAAAAGGTCCTGGAGCTCACCCGCCTACTGCACGAGGAAAAGAATCTCAATACCTATATTGCTCCGAAGAGGATGCGTAGTGTCTTTTGGGATTGATCTGTTTTGTAATGTTTGCCCATGAGGCCTTAATGTACTGAACAAATCATTTTCTCAATAATAACGTGTGCTCCTTTTTTTCTACAACGAATTTGAATTTTCGAACCCTTGAATGCATTGCATGAACACATATCATTCATCATATGCATCACAGGTACTCTTCCTTTCAGGCTGCTGACTGTTCTTCGCTGTTTATTTCAGCATCATGAACCCTGAATCATCAACCGAGGCATCTATCAAGGCTCTTCAGGCACAGAATGCCCAATTTCAGGAGCTGATCAAGGGTTTGGCTCAGGGTCAACAAGAGTTGAAGACCATGCTTCTGAAGAAGAATAAGAAGAAGAAGAGGACTGTGCTATTTAACACTGGGCGCAGACTCGGGAACACTTTGCGAAACGAGGCTGAGAGGACTACTCCATCTGTGGGGGAAGGTAGTCACCAAGAAGGGGAGGTCCCTACTCCTGTGGGCTCTGATACTGAAACAGACTTCAACGACGAACAGTACCCTCCTGCTGAAGACCGGTACAAACAGCTGGAGGACAGGTTAAAGGCTATGGAAGTTCAGCGTGTGCCTGGACTGGATTTCGGAGACTTGGGGTTATCTACTGGGGTGGTGATTCCACACAAGTTCAAGGCACCTGCCTTTGTGAAGTATGACGGGGCTTCCTGTCCCAAGATGCACCTCCGTTCTTATGTAAGGAAGATCCAACCTTACACAGCAGACAAGAACTTATGGATCCACTTCTTCCAGGAGAGTCTTTCAGGGACTCACCTCGAATGGTTCTATCAGCTGGATGGGACCAACATTCGTAATTGGGAGGATCTGGCCACTGCTTTTTACAAGCAGTATCAATATAATTCCGACCTCGCTCCTACGCGTACCCAGCTCCAGGGTATGTCGCTAGGGTCGGGTGAAGGTTTTAAGGAGTACGCCCAGAAATGGAGAGATCTGGCTGGCAGGGTGCAGACACCATTGACAGACCGGGAGCTGGTAGATATGTTTTTGGGGACCCTATCTGGTCCATTTTTCAATCATCTCATTGGTAATTCCTCTGCTGGGTTTACTGATCTGATCCTGACTGGTGAAAGGATCGAGGCCGGTATAAAATCGGGGAAGATACAGAAGGTTGCCTCCTCCAGTGCTGAAAAGAAACCCTTCAAAAAGGAGGCTAGTGCTGTATATAGCTCCCGGAGACCAGAGCGACCTGAACGCCGCCAATCTGTCAGTGCGGTAATGATTGCCAAGCCTGCTGCCGCTCCTCAGCCGACCAATCCTCAAAGGGCTGAAAGGCCCCGGAGAGAGTTTACCCGCTTAAGCATGACCTTATCACAGATCCTGCCACAGTTGCTATCCACCAATTTAGTGACTGTCAGGGAGGCTCCAAAGTTTCCCAATACTGCATCTCCTAAGTACAACCCAAATGCTCGTTGTGCTTACCATTCGGATAGCCCCGGGCATAACACAGATGACTGTTGGGCCCTAAAGAATAAACTGCAGGATCTTATTGACGCCAAGGAGATACAGTTTGAGGCATCTGAGAAGCCCAATGTGGTAACAGCTCCCCTGCCTGCTCATGGGGTAAATGCTATTGGAGACGAAGAGGAAGTGGATGAAGCCGAGTTTGATAGCTGGATTTACCCGGCAACTGACGGAGGACTTAATAATTGGAATGCAAAGGACAACCTATCTGTTTCTCTTGTTACTGAGTAATAAATTCCTATGTTTTTGGTATCTGTAATGAACAATAAATAAACTCTATGGCCCGGTGTCTTACCCGAGACACCGTGGTTTCATTTGTGAGGGTATATAAATTGTCATTTCATATATCATAAATGAAAATCTTGGACGTTTTTCACATTTCAAATTTTGCGCTCCTTTTCTTTCCTTTCTTTACATATTGCAAAACAGCTGTATTTACACACACACTCACTCATACAGGTTTCAATCCACTCTGGATCTCACTGGTAACGACTCTGCTACTGCCAGTTATGACTTCGAAAATCCGATCAACTTAGCCGAAGACGAAGGTGAAGATGATTGCGAAGTGCCTGGTGAACTTGCAAGACTGTTACAACAGGAAGAGAGGGCAATTCAACCCCATGAAGAGCCAGTGGAAATAATAAACTTGGGTACTGAAGAAGACAAGAAAGAGGTAAAGATTGGTGCCAACCTAGAGCTCAGCGTGAAGCAATGGTTGACTCAGATGCTGCATGACTATATGGAGATCTTTGCCTGGTCCTACGAAGATATGCCCGGATTAGATACCGATATTGTGGTCCATCACTTGCCAACTAAGGAAGACTGCCCTCCGGTTAAGCAAAAGGTCCGCCGTATGCGTCCAGAGATGTCTGAGAAGATTAAAGCCGAGGTTATGAAGCAGTTTGATGCCGGATTTCTTGCAGTGACTTCTTACCCTCAGTGGGTTGCTAATGTAGTGCCGGTACCAAAGAAAGACGGTAAGGTCAGAATGTGTGTCGATTACAGGGATCTGAACAGGGCCAGCCCCAAAGATGACTTCCCTCTACCTCACATTGATGTCCTTGTTGATAATACAGCTCAGCACAAAGTGTTCTCTTTCATGGACGGTTTCTCAGGTTACAATCAGATCAAGATGGCACCTGAAGACATGGAAAAGACTACATTTGTTACTCAGTGGGGCACCTTCTGCTACAAAGTCATGCCTTTTGGACTAAAGAATGCTGGGGCAACCTACCAACGTGCCATGGTTGCTTTATTTCATGACATGATCCATCATGAGATAGAAGTGTATGTTGATGACATGATCGCAAGGTCCCAGACTGAGGAAGAACACCTGGATCATCTGCAGAAATTGTTTGACCGTCTGAAACTGTACAAGCTGAGGTTGAACCCGAACAAGTGCACCTTCGGGGTAAGATCTGGGAAGTTGCTAGGCTTCGTTGTAAGTGACAAAGGAATTCAAGTGGACCCTGCTAAGGTCAAAGCTATTCAAGAGATGCCAGTTCCTAAGACAGAGAAGGAAGTCAGAGGCTTTTTAGGACGCCTGAATTACATTGCTCGATTCATCTCACATCTGACTGCTACCTGTGAGCCAATCTTTAAGCTGCTGAAGAAAGATCAGGTAGTACGTTGGAACGATGAATGTCAGGCTTCTTTTGACAGAATCAAAGAGTATCTCCAAGAACCACCTATCCTTATGCCACCGGTTGAAGGGAGACCTCTGATACTATACCTGACAGTGCTCGACAATTCAATGGGGTGTGTGCTGGGGCAGCATGACGAGTCTGGCCGAAAAGAGCATGCCATTTATTACCTTAGCAAAAAGTTTACCGACTGTGAGACCCGATACTCACTGCTTGAGAAAACTTGCTGCGCTTTGGTATGGGCTGCTCGCCGGCTGAGACAGTATATGCTGACTCACACTACCTTGTTGATCTCAAAGATGGATCCGATAAAGTACATATTCGAAAAGCCTGCTCTGTCTGGGAGAATTGCAAGATGGCAAATGATCTTGACGGAATACGACATTCAGTACACGACCCAGAAAGCCGTCAAGGGAAGTGTATTGGCAGACCACCTGGCACATCAAGCTGTAGATGACTATCAATCAATGAACTTTGAATTCCTGGACGAAAGCATTATGATAGTGACTGATTGTGAAGTACCTGGACCGAATGAAGGACCAGAACCAGGATCCCGATGGTCCATGCACTTTGACGGAGCCTCCAATTCTTTGGGTAACGGTATCGGCGCCATAATCATATCTCTACAAGGTACTCATACTCCACTCACTGCCCGACTATGTTTCAACTGTACCAACAACATGGCAGAGTATGAGGCGTGCATCATGGGTCTTCAAGCTGCGATTGACCTAAGGATCAAATTTCTAAGTGTCTTCGGAGATTCCGCTCTTGTGATCAATCAGATCAAAGGAGAGTGGGATACGAAACATCCAAACTTGATTCCTTACAGAGAATGTGTGTTGACCCTGATTCCCCACTTCACAGAGGTAACCTTTGAGCATTTTCCAAGAGAAGAGAATCAGCTAGCGGACACATTAGCTACAATGTCTTCAATGTTCAAGGTCAAATGGGATAATGAGGCTCCCCGGGTCATCATCTGGAAACTGGACGAACCGACATACTGTTGTGATCTCGAGACTGAATTAGTGACTGAGAAGCCTTGGTACCATGAGGTAAAGAGATATCTGGAAGCTCAGGAGTATCCTGAAGGCGCATCTGTCAATGATAAAAAGTTTCTAAGAAGGTTCGCGGCAAAGTTCTTCCTTAGTAACGGCATCTTGTACAAGCGAAACCATGATTCAACCTTATTGCGTTGTGTGGATAAGACTGAAGCAGAAAGGATCATGGAAGAGCTGCATGAAGGGACCTTTGGTACACATTCCAGTGGGCACACTATGGCGAAGAAGATCCTTCGGGCAGGATATTACTGGTCCACAATGGAAGCTGACTGCTACCAACATTCCAGGACATGCCATAAGTGCCAGATTTATGCAGACAAGGTGCATGTTCCTCCAGTTCCCCTGAATGTTCTGACCGCACCTTGGCCTTTTGCAATGTGGGGCATTGACATGATTGGTGAGATCAGACCTACGGCATCTAACGGGCATCGCTTCATCCTTGTAGTGATTGATTATTTTACAAAATGGGTCGAAGCAGCATCCTATGCTACGGTAACCAAGACTGTTGTGGCACGGTTCATTCGGCATAACCTGATCTGTCGATACGGCGTCCCTGAGAGAATTATTACAGATAACGGTACCAATCTGAATAACAAGATGATCACTGAGCTCTGCGAGCAGTTCAAAATACAGCACCACAATTCTTCTCCTTACAGACTGAAGATGAATGGGGCTGTAGAAGCAGCAAATAAAAACATTAAGAAAATCGTGCAGAAGATGACAGTGACTTATAAAGATTGGCACGAGATGTTACCGTTCGCTCTACATGGGTACCGTACCTCAGCTAGGACGTCAACCGGGGCAACTCCTTTCTCTCTGGTTTATGGCATGGAGGCAGTCTTACCAATCGAAGTGCAAATACCATCTCTCCGGATAATGAAGGATGCAAATCTGAACGAAGATGATTGGATCCAGACCCGACTTGATCAGCTCAACCTTATTGATGAAAAAAGACTTGCTGCTATCTGCCATGGTCAGACGTATCAAAAACGGATGATCAAGGCATTTAACAAAAAGGTCAGACCACAGGAATATCAAGTTGGGGATCTGGTAATCAAGCGAATCATCCTTCCACAGAGTGATCCAAGGGGCAAATGGACCCCTACGTACGAAGGACCATTTGTGGTTAAACATGTGTTCTCAGGAGGAGCCATGATTCTAACCAACATGGATGGTGACGACCTTCCTCACCCCGCCAATGCAGACATAGTAAAAAGATACTACGCATGAAAAAAGACCCGCTAGGCTGACATGCCTAGGCAAAAATTAGGGCTTCCCGTCGAACCAAAAGGGTTCGGGCAAAATGAAGGGATGAAATGAAAAAATCTGTACACCCGGCAAGTCGAAAACCTGAAAAGGTGGCTTGGGCAAAAATGGGTATCCCGGTGGACTGAAAACCCGAAAGGGCGGTCCAGGCAAAAATTAGGGATAAAAGCGTAATACTATGTCTCATTGATCACTTTGCATCCAGAATCCGGTATCTACATCAAGATCAGACGGCATCGATCAGTCAGCTTCACCTTCAACCAAGGTCATCAAGTGATGAGACGCTCGGAGTTATAAAGGCAATAGTAGAGTTGAAACCCAGTGGATCATTCATTTCACACAGCTGTTTTATTTTCTTTTGTACAAAACTTGTATAAACTCTCTTGATTGGCGGCGTTCCTCTTACTAGGACGTCAGCCTCTTGTATACAAAACGCCTATTTACAGGCCACTCAAAAATCAATACAAATATACTTTTCAGTTAAATGTGCCAATTGTTTTTCTTTTTCTGTTTTGTTTTGCGAAGAACGTCCAAGGTTCAATTTGTGATATATGCATTGACAATAATTTGCTAACTCATGAATATTTGCATACGAAACAAAGGATTAATTACAGGTGACACTAGAAACAGGGGAAATAAAGAGTTGTCTAAAGCAATCTAATTGTTCTATCCTCCAAAGTACCAAGGTAGGTTCAGCTAAAGAACATAACCAGATATCCTAACTCCCCAGAGAGTGAGCCAGCAAGTCAGTACACTCTCCTCAAGCAAAGTTATCAAATCTTAAGGAAGTTGGGTATCCTCCGGCAGATATCAACATTCCCCAGCAGTACATGTATTCTTAACAAGCATCCCCGGCAGTCTTGGTCTAAAGATTGTTCCCCGGCGGTATATCAAACATTCAGTGGGATCACTTCCCCCGCAGTTCAACCCTTCCCCAGAAGAATCCAATCCAGTTTCCCCCGGAAAGTTAGAAGTCATCTCCCCAAGCAGTAAGCTTATCCCCAGTAGATTCTGGAAGCGTATCCCCCCGCAAAGCACGAACGCGTCGTCCGACTTTATTTAAAGAGTTATTTCCTTAACAGGATATAACTGGGTTATCCTCAGCCAAAAGCCACGGAAAGAGCATCCTCGACGGAGTCTTCTTATCCCCAGCGAAGTCCATTAACGCTTCCAATATAACGATGGTATCCACAGCAAGTTGTTATCAACACTCAGCAAGGCGTCCCTCTCCCCACAAAGTATTGCTTCCCAGCATGGTCGCTAGAGTATCTCTTCTCCCCGCAGAATCCTTCATTGGCCAAGTTTATTCCTCAACGGAGTCATCTTCTCCTATCGGTATCCTTACAGTTATCATCCCCAGCGGAAGTAAAAGCCACTCTTCAACATCAGTCCAGGATATGACTTCCCGGCACCCGTCAAGGATTCATTTCCCTAGACAAAAACATACATAAAACGTCACATACATCATTATAACATGCATAGACACATCATATTATACAAGTCTCATTTATATTGAGAACATCATTGCTTGATCCATATCATGCATTGCATATGTCTGACCTTTACCTTTCAGGAAAGAATCAGCTAAATTCTCAATCATCTTTCAAGACCTTCTCTGGTTCAGTCAGATCGACCCTAAGATCTCCCTGATGCTTATCCAGTTGAAGATATTTCAAGACCTAGACCGGTTCAGTTAAATCGACCCCAAGATTTTCCTGATGCTTATCCAGTCAGAGGCCTTCTCTTGGTTCATTCAGATCGACCCTAAGATCTCCCTGATGCTTATCCATTTGAAGATATTTCAAGACCTAGACCGGTTCAGTTAAATCGACCCCAAGATTTTCCTGATGCTTATCCAGTCAAAGGCCTTCTCTGGTTCAGTCAGATCGACCCTAAGATCTCCCTGATGCTTATCCAGTTGAAGATATTTCAAGACCTAGACCGGTTCAGTTAAATCGACCCCAAGATTTTCCTGATGCTTATCCAGTCAGAGGCCTTCTCTGGTTCAGTCAGATCGACCCTAAGATCTCCCTGATGCTTATCCAGTTGAAGATATTTCAAGACCTAGACCGGTTCAGTTAAATCGACCCTAAGATTTTCCTGATGCTTATCCAGTCAAAGGCCTTCTCTGGTTCAGTCAGATCGACCCTAAGATCTCCCTGATGCTTATCCAGTTGAAGATATTTCAAGACCTAGACCGGTTCAGTTAGATCAACCCTAAGATTTTCCTGATGCTTATCCAGTCAAAGGCCTTCTCTTGGTTCAGTCAGATCGACCCTAAGATCTCCCTGATGCTTATCCAGTTGAAGATATTTCAAGACCTTGTCCGGTTCAGTTAAATCGACCCTAAGATTTTCCTGATGCTTATCCAGTCAAAGGCCTTCTCTTGGTTCAGTCAGATCGACCCTAAGATCTCCCTGATGCTTATCCAGTTGAAGATATTTCAAGACCTTGTCCGGTTCAGTTAAATCGACCCTAAGATTTTCCTGATGCTTATCCAGTCAAAGGCCTTCTCTGGTTCAGTCAGATCGACCCTAAGATCTCCCTGATTCTTATCCCAGTAGAAGACACCCAAGATTTTTCTCAACGAGCGTTGTTGAAGTTAAAGTCGCCCAAGGTTCTCTTACCATTCATGCTAAGGTAGTAACCATCCCTGGTTCATTCATCATCGTTTGAAGCTCCAGACCCAGCTCATGTAACCAGTCAGGACATATATATGCCAAACATCCGAAAACCAGTGCTTGCAGCGTGTCAGGTACTCATTTTTCTTTTGCAGGTATGCAGGTTTTCGCTAGGGAATCTCTTACGCGATCAACATCCAGATGGCATCTATAAGCCCGTCATCCTATTTCTTCAACCTCTAAATGGCATCTATAAGCCCATTCCCGCCACTGCCACTACGTGAGCGCAAATTTCTGGGCACTCTGGTGTCTAATCATCTTCTACCCTCGGATTACGAAAGGCACGTCAGCCAATCTGCATCCTCAGGTCTAAGAAGATTGAACAGGGGCAACTGTTGTACCCCAAAATTTGCCCTCCCATATTCTCCAAGAAATTGCCAAGTCAAGCTTCAAATCTCCCCAAGGGTTGCACAGTGCAAGGGTCTCCTAAACAGTCAAGATTAGGGTTTTTGTTCTGATCAAGAAAATGAAGTTTTCAAGGGCCCAATCAAGTCTCACATGCCTACAAATATGGTCAAGCATCCTCATATCAAGTTTCAAGACTTTCAGCACAAAATTGCACAGTCAAAAACCCTAATTGCACTACAGTCAACTGTAGGGGCAAAATGGTCATTTGACAGTCAAAAGTTCAAATTTTTGGTCAACATATCATTTTGAAGCCACAAACATCATTTGATCAATGCTTGATCATGATTCTCAAAACTTGGCTCAAAAATCATCAAGATGCAAAAGTTTCTATTTTTGGACAGCTGAAAAAGTCAACTGAAATTGACCAGGGCATAACTTTCACATGGATTATCAGAAAAATTCCATCCAAAGCTAATTTTGAAGAGAAAGACATTTCCTACAACTCATCTTCATACTTCAAGTCCAAGAAATGCTCTCACAAAAAGTTATCAATTTCAACATTATAGGTCATTTTCAAAAGTCAACAAAAAGGGACTTTAAGTCAAAGGCCATAACTTGAGATTGGTAAATCAAAATGACATGGGACCAAAGACATTGTTTATAGGACTTCAAGACCTTTCTAAAATGTCCAAGAACATGAGCAAAGCTTAAAAATTGAGCAAGTTATGCATTGGAGAAGTTGGGAAATTTTTGTGAAATGGCCAAAATCATTTATCCTTGAAATCTCATTTTTGACAAAAGGGGCCCACTTTTCCCACTTGAATTAACTTGACCATGCTTCCCAAGTGTCCCACCTTTTATTTCAGATTTTTTTTATTAATTTTTTCATTTTTATTGATTTTTATTGGATTTAATTAGTTTTAAATCTTTTAAAATCAAAAGAAATTCAAAAATTGATTTAAGAGGGAATATTTGGCCTTAACTAGCCTTGAAACATCATTATGGGCCTACCCAAATTCGTGCAAAGAGCAAACAAGGCAAGAATTCAAAATTTGAGTCAAAAATGGAAAGTTGGTTATGGTGGTTTATGTGAAAATCCAATGCATCAATGCAAGGCTTTATTGGCTATAATTATCATTCATACACATTGCCAAAAGGATATACAAGTGATCAGAAGCCATTGGACACAACAGGCTGCGCCAGAACTAAAAACACAAACTCACACTTTTTACAAAAAAGCTCAAATCTGAAAACTCAGTGAGAGGTCGATTCAAAGCATAATTTTCATCCCAATAGCTTCCTTAGAGATTATTGAACACATCCCAATCAGAATCATCCACTCAAACGCCAAGAATCGGTACCTAGGATGCAAACTGCATCAAGAAAATTGCATAATCGTATTTTGATTTTGAAGCATAATCATTGCATTTTTTTTATGGATTATTACTCATTGATGATTTCTGATGCTAACTGTACAATTTAATTGTGTTTTTGTGCTCTCAACGTGATTTTACCATGTTAGCTTTCTAGGGTTTACAGAGCTTCAAAATGGGGCTTTTGCAAAGAGGAAAAATTGAGGCTCAAGACCATCACCATTAGAACGAGCGGGTTGAGACGAAGAGATTAACATACTCGCGCCCAATTTATGAGCGTTCTACACCTAATCGCTATTTTCTGGAAACGTCCCTAAGAGCACGCCATAGAAACCGTTGCCCAATGTTTCAGTTTCAGGGAAAACGAGGAAGATGACCTCGTGGCAAAGCATGATACGTTGATTTAAAAATTCGCGCGCTGACTCCCACTGATCTTGCTTTTCTTTTATATTATTTATTTGATATTATATATTAAATGTAATTGAAGTGGCTCAGTGGCAGGTACATATGCTTGTAACGTCCAAGACCTGGGTTCGAGCCCCAGGTCTGTATAATTTCCATAATATTTTTCCAATCATCTTCACATGCAGCATAAGCGTTGGAGCTCACCATACATCCTCCAGATCTATCCTTCCACGCGTCCAGCTGCTTCAGATCAAAGGCACAGATTGGGTGAACACACTAAGCCCTAGTCCACGCACCACATGCTAGTCAGAAAAGTCAAAAAGATCAAAGCTTATTGGGCCAGAAACCTTGGGCTATACCTCCAAAATAAGGGGCAGACCCCCCCCCCCCCCCTTGGTTTGCAATTTTCTTTGCATTTTATTTTTAATTATTATTTTATTTGCTTTATTGTTTTAATCTAATTAATTATTTTTACAAAAATATAAAAAAAAAACACAAAAAAAATCAGAAAAGATAAAGATAAATGATAATTTTATTTTAGTTTTAATTTTCATAAATAAATTCGTATGTAATTAATTTAGATTTAATTTTAGGTAATTTAATTCTTTTTTCATAATAAACCAAAAAAAATAACAAAATTAGATCTTTAATATTTTTTCCCTTCTTTTTTTGTAATTAATTAAATATTTTGTCATCAACCATTAATTTTGTAAATAAGTTTTATAATTAATTAGTTTTAATTTTAGGTTTTAACTTTAATGCATTTTCTTTAATAAATTAAAAACAATTAGAATTAGAATTAATTACTTGACTTTTAATTAATTTAATTTTCTTTAATGTCATAAATACAAAAAAAAACATAAAAATAAGTTCTTCTTTTATTTATTTAATTTAATTATTTTAACTTAATTATTTTAAATTCCTTCAAAGGGTTCAACGCCCTTGCATTCGGTCATATTTTCTTTTTTCGCGCGTTTTATTTATTTTTGATGTAAATATAATGTACTTGTACCAAAGCCATGTAATAGCTATTAGATATTTATTTTCTGCAATTTATTTTAAATCGGGTCTGGATTAATTTGGCGTTGTAGACCCGCGCCCTTGTAATAGCGTAGGACCTTTATCCTTTCCGCACTTTAAATTTTCGCACTTTTAACTGTTAAACAATAACATGAAAGAATGAATGCCCAAAAATAAAACCAAAACGTAGATCACCAATGCATGACAAGACAAACAATAAACTGAAAATGACACACAATTCACACACCACCCCTAGGGTACGCTTCACTGTTGCCTTGCCCCTCGAAAGGTGGTCATCAAGTATAGGACGTCTTAGTGAGTCCTTATGTTCCATTGATCTAGTTGCCTCGAATAAGTTGCCTCGGAACGGTCGCCTCGGAATAAAAGATCAATGGCATAAGGGTAGCTTCTAAGATATCTTACCATTGCTCTGGTGATCACCCTGTTGCCTTGCCCCTCGAAACGTGGTCGTTGAGTACAGGACGTCTTAGTAAGTCCTTATGTTCCATTGATCTAGTTGCCTCGAATAAGTTGCCTCGGAACGGTCGCCTCGGAATAAAAAGATCAATGGCGTAAGGGTAGCTTCTAAGGTATCTTACTATTGCTCAGTGTCCACACTGTCCCTAACCCTCGGATTGACCCGAACACCTCCAACGGTGGTGCTACCTACCTCTCAATGGTGGGATGGCACTACCTAAAGGACAATAACACAGCTTAATTCCTTAGGGTAGGTAGATGACTCATGGATACTTGCTCTTTTCAAAAACAAATCAAAATACTTTTCACACCTTACACTTTTCAAAAAGCTTTCAAAACAAACTTTTCAAACACTCTTGAGGACCGATACAAGAGTCGATCTGAAACTTTCAAAGAAACTTTTTTTCAAACCCACTCACACTTGAAAAGCAAACAATTTTGAAAACACAATGAGCAAGTATCTAAGAGCCCATGGATAACCATGGATAGAAAGGGTGCTAACACCTTCCCTTTCTATAATCTACCTCCCGAACCGAGAACCAATCTCATAAGGAATTTTTCTGTGCTTTTGTCCTTTCCATGTTGGAGAAAATAAAAGACGGTGGCGACTCTTGCTTACCGCGACATTTCGCGAAACCAACTTTAAAACAGTCAGTTCCAGATCCACCGATCACAGTCATGTATTAAGTCAAAAGTCAAGAATCAGTCATTCTCAATCAAAATCCTAATTTTGACCATTTTGCCATTTTGATGATTTGAACATTTTTCTTGAGGAATTATGATCCAAACTTGATCAATTGATGCATATGACTTCAAAATGTTGATATTGGTCAAAAATATTGAAGTTTGACTGTAAGTTGACCATAATTGACTTTTTACCCAATACAGTTAATTTTTAATTATCTGGTCAATTGATTGAGCAAAATTGTGATTCAAGACTTGAAACTTGACATGAGTATTCTTGGAGGTCTATGATGATCTATGAAAGTAATTTAAGGCATTAGAAGTCCAATTATCCTTATGGAAACCAAAACTCTAATTTGAGGCATCATTGTTTAGGAGATGGTTTGACCTAGTCAACACTTGGAGAAACCTTGAGCATTTGAGATCTTTTAAGAGAAATGCCTTAAAAAAAAGAGAGGGCCAATTTTGGAGTACAACAGGTCAAAATACATAAAATTAATATAACCACACATCATACATGACCGAACAATACAAACATAGGGATAACATACACATTTTTTTGGCACTGATGAGAGGGTAAGGAACCCTCATCATCCTACTACCTAAATCCATCATATAGTAAGCAATCTCCCCTACCTTAATCGATGCTTTACAGATCATGACTTTCCTTCCTTTTCCTTCCCAATGCACTGCTACTCTTTTCTCTCCAGATGCGTTGTTTCATAAAAGTTCTAATTTTTGTTGTACCCTAGCTCTCATGCTCACGTTAACTATTTATAGTCCCAATTCGACTCTTTCACCTCCTACTCACTCACACACCCCTCACTAATATTATTTTTACCGTTAACATAATTTTTCTTAACGGTAATATAACCTTATTATTAAATGAAAATTAGATTTTATTATCACCATTATTATTATTATTATTATTATTATTATTATTATTATTATTATTATTATTATTATTATTATTATTATTATTATTATTATTACTATCACACTTTTCTTAGATAATTATTTAAATTTAAAAATATATCTAAAGTAATTGTCCCACCTAAATTTAATTAAATAATTATTTTAATCAAAATACATTAAAACTCTTAATTATTATTATAAAAATCTTTCACATATTAATAAAAAAATATAATTAATTTTTACTAATATTTTAACTTATTTAATTTTGAATTAAAAATCTAACGCTCTCAAACTCGACTATTTTAGTAATTATTTAATTATCAAAATATTCTTATAATATCTAAAATAATTAAAATATCATAAATCATCAATTTGGACCAAATAATACACAAACCATTCATAATATTTAAATAAAATATTAAAATTAAAGAAACAAAAATAAGGGTGTTATAGAGGCTTCCGTCAATTTCCTACAAATAAAAAGGAGAAGGCGACAATGCGAATACTTAAAAAAGAATAAAATGAGCAACCTCATTAAAAATTCTTGCCTCTCACAAGACACCAAGGGAAATAGTGTGTCGGCAGAAAAACTTCCTTACAAGCGACAAAGATACAATACTCACCCAAATCAAAAACAATAATAATAAAACAAACAAACAATGATGAAAGTGCCTCAGAGTCCCTCCCGTTGAGGCTTAAGTCTCTTATTTTCTCGCTCTTCTGAGTGGGAGCCTCCCTACGTTTAAGAGCTGCTTTTGGTGGCTTAATTCTTGAACCAACCTTCTTGATATTCACGCCTAGGGTTTGACTTCTTTTTAACTTGAGACTTTTCATGTAACATTTCCTGGCGGATTCTTGATCTCCTTGGATGACTCTAATCCGCCCATTAGAGAATGAATATTTCATACACAAATATAAGATAGACAAGGCGGCGTCCAACTGCTTAAAAATTGGTCGTCATATAATCATATTATAAGAAGATGAGGCATCTATGACCAAATACCTAACTCTAATCTGCTTGACTTGTTCCCCCACTCTAAAGGCGGTCTTCAACATTGTGTAGCATTTCAATTGTACATGCTCGCCAAAGACCCCAACAAGTGACCCCATGAAGGCTTTTAGGCAATCTGCATCAAGGAGGAGCCTCTCAAATGCATCTCAATAGAGGATATATGTAGAATTCCCATAATCTAGGGAAGTTGTTGACTACATACTTCTTAGGGAATTGTGACAAGGACTTCTTGCACATGCGTTTATAGATTATGTACACATCATCGTCTATATTTTTCCTCAGGCGCGAGTCACCTATTGCATGGGGGTTATGCTTAGACGACATATTCTAGGACGATCACAGGATGAAAACAAGTATTGTGATGCCCCATTTGTGGGCCTTTAAAATATATCACTACATGTATCAATTACATAAAAATAATAATCTAATTTTAGTCTTATAACATAACGGACACTATTAAATTATATTATCTTTTTTTCCTAAACTAAAAAATAAATAAAATTTATTCATAAATCTAAATATTTATAATTAATTTTTAAGAGACATATATTATTTTCGTATTAGGATTCATGTTATTTTTAATTTTTGAAAAAAAACTTATAGAAATGTGGTTGAATCATCGTTGTTTTAACTTTTTTTTTCATCTTTTTTATTTTTAGTTGTTAGAAACTATTTTGTTTACTTTTAGAAAAACTTTTATTTTATTTTCTATCTATAAATAAATTGTACTATGACTATGGCCGAACTAATTTAATGGTTTTATTTCTTATCCATTTTTATAATATTGATTCAAATATTAATATTAATTATAATTAAAATATATTATATCTTTTCAAACGAAGAGTGGTGTTTTTCATTCCATATTTATTTTGTTAATAATATATTTAATTTTATAAATGTTAATTTTTAATATTGAAATAAAATAAAAGTATAATTATAGGAATTTCCATTATCCATTTTAATTTTTACATTATGTGGCTTTAATAAGATAATTCAAATCAATTTTATTTTCATGGCTTGGTAGTGTGTATATTTTATGTGTAATTTTGGATTTGAATTTATATCCACATATTTTTCTTTCCATATAAATATTTAGATAAGTATGTATTGTCCAATAAACCAATTAAAGAAATATTATTTTATATTTTATTAATTTATTAAATTATCAAATTCATTGCAACTAACTCGAAATCAAATAAATAAAAGAAAAAAATTAGTAGTTTTGTGTATCAATATTTTATATTGATATTTATGATATTCCTATTTTAAAAATATATATTTATATAAAAAAATTATACATTTATATTTAAGTTGACCGGAGAAAATAAAACAATATGAATTAAACTTGAAAGGTATATTTTTTAAGGAAAATAAGTCACCCAATATTTTTATCTATTTCATTTTTTAATTATTTGTTCATGTATTTTTTAAAGAGATTGTTCATGCATTCAAACAACTATAAAAGTCCTATTTTTAATTATTTTATTTTTAAAATTTTTTAAATATTAAATTTAATATTTTTTTTGTCATATATGTTAAATTTGAGGTATATTTTGATTTTTAAATTAAAAAAAGGTGTATATTAGTCTTTTAACTCTTCAAAATATATAGTGTTACTCTTTTATGTGTAACATGCGACGAACTTAGTGATCATTTTTTGAGTTTTTCCGTCGTTAATTATATGAAAAGAATTAATATAGAATATTTTGAAGAGTCAAATACCAATATTATAGATATTTGTGATTAAATTTGTATCGGTTTTGAAGTAAAAATACATCCGATCTAAAGATAAATATATTTATGATTCGATATTAAATTATAAATTAAAAAAATATAATTTGATCCGATTCAATTTCATGCACTTAATTTAGATAGATTTATATATTTCCAAATTAAAAATTATATTTTTATTAAGATCATAAAAATAAAATAAAAAAATTGATATATTAGAGATTAATATTACCAAACAAATAATATATTTGATATAATTTATAACATATAATATATTAAAAATTAATATTATTAAATAAAAATGATCAATTATAGTTGAAATAATAAAATTAAATATATTAAACTAACTAATAAATAGTATTGAAAAATAAATATCAATGAATAAGAAATTAGCATATTATATTATATTAATAATAAATAAATAAGAATAAAAATATATAAATACAGTTCGGTTTAGTTTAAATAAATTTTAAAAAATTATTCTGAAATCTAACCTGAATCGAATAGTTTTTACAAAATGAGATTCAAACACATTAAATAATATTCCGTTTTTTGCAGTTTTTATTTATTTTGGACCAATTTTCAATTTTTATTATGATCAGTTTGAATTTGAACATCTCTAATCAATTTAATTTTTTTAAAGTTAATAAGAGACTAAAATAAACAATGAGATTAACATTATTAATAAAAAGAAAAAATAAATAAATCAAGGAAAAATTACTAGAAACCACCTATAAAATATTAAATATTAATGACTATTTATTATTTATTTTGACCAAAATTACTATTTACATGACTGAAACTGATGATTTATTCAATTAAAAAATAAATAATATATTTAATTATTAAGTGTATATAAATAAAAACTTTAAAATAAATATATAAAATATAAATGTTCAAACCTCAAATAAATATTTTGAAAAACAATTTGCGGTACGAGTAGGGAAAACAAATTCTCAAAAAGCAAAAACCCAAAATCAAGAAAAAGCATAATTTTTGTTTTATAAAATAATAAAAGGGAAATAGTAAAAGAAATTCGTGAAAAGAAAAAATTAGCCAAAAGAATCCAAAAATAATTAAAATAAAATGATGCTTTTTTTATAAATATATAACTGAATTCATGATAGACGCACTATTTCACTTTTTATTTATGACTCGGTTCGGAATAGACATGTCATTTTATTTTTCATTTTAACATTATCTTTACATATTTAAAAACGTTATGCACCGCTTTTAACATTAGTGAAAGCAAAATGAATGAAGATAACCACAAAAACGATTCTCTTGTCGAAGAATTTACACATTCTAAGAGGTTCACGCAGGTAAAATTTCTTATTAGTAGGATCTTGTACAAAATTTCACAAACATTAGATAAATATAGAAAAAAGAAGTATGGAATTTTGTCACATATCATATAATAAATAGGTAGACTATGTGGCTTATTGCATCTCTCTCTCTAATATAATATTTCTTTTTGTTTATTTTGGCACTATAATGAAGGGTGGGGGACATAAGAGGACAAATTTAGATGCATTGCTTGATGCTATAGACGAAAGTGAAGGGCATCTAAATGGTGTTGATGATGGTATGGACCAAAGTGGAGGGCAAGAAGGTGGTGTTGGTGATGTTATAGACCAAAGTGGAGGACATGTAGATGGTGTTGATGATGCTATGGATCAAATTGAAGGGCAGAAAGATGGTGTTGTTGGCGATGCTATCGACCAAAGTGAAAGGCAAATGAATGATGTTGATGATGCTATGGAACAAAGTGGAGGACATTCATATGGTGTTGATGATGCTATGGACCAAAATGGAGGGCATGAAGAAAGTGTTGGTGATGTTGTAGACCAAAGTGAAGGGCGCATGGATGGTATTGATGGTGCTATAGACCAAAATGAAGGGCAAGTGCATGGTGTTGGCCTAAATGAACTCCAAGCTAAAGTTCACAAGGTAAAGTTTATATTTTTCTTATTATTCTTTTGCGTCTTGTTATTTTTTATTGTTTTTTTTATTATATTTTATTCAATTTAAAATGTAAAAAATTATTATTCAAGTAATTTTATTCATAGTGATGAAAATTACACATTTAAAAAAATATGATTAAACATTTAAGATTTATTTCTCAGATAATAACTGCATGTTTGAAGATACAATTTTTCATTTTTTTTTTTTAATGTTTGTGTGAGATTCTCACATAAATTCCTATTTGTTTAAGTAATATGGAGTTTATTTTTCTAAGTAAGATTAATTTTTATGATTTTAGAATTTATAAAGTATAGATGAACCAAGTACAGTGTACTTATTTGTTCACAACTATTCTAATTATCTTATTTTTATAAATTTTAAATGAGATAAATCACTATAGGATATGTTTGAATTGAATTAATTTAATAAACTAAATTTTTAATATTTATTTAATCATTCAGTCAACAATTATTTTGAAAATTTAATGTTATACTTAACAATTAAGTTTTTATAAATATATTATATTTATAGAATAATAATAATACAAATATTTATTCTAACATATAAAAGTGACAAAAATATAAATTAAAAAATATAATGATTTAAACCTATTTAATTTTATTATCGAATAAAAATATTGTTTGATTAACAAATGAAAGTTTATTTTGACATACATTGTTTTATTTAAGACTAGATAACTATTACTAGTTTTTAATAAAAGTTAGAAAATACTTTTAAAACACCATAAATTATTAACTTTTAATTTTAGAGTTCATTTAATATTTCTTCTATTCCAACTTATAAAACGATGTGATAATATTTAAAATTATTTACTTTAAATATTTGTTCTTATCTTGATGGATTTTTTAATTCTTATTTCTTAAAAATAAGAATTCAATATATTAGTTTACTATGGGCCAAAGTAATGGTTTAACAAATATATTTAAGAATTGTATTTTTTTTTTCACTTGAAAAAAACCAATTGTTTTTCCTTTAATTTCTTTTTAAATGTTCAAATAATTTTTCAAATAATAAAATTGAAGGTACATCAAATATTGTAAATAAAAAGTGATATATGTATTTAACTCTTAGATGGATGAAAAGTGATAAAATTGTTTTTTTTTTCTTAATATTTTATATATTTGAATATATGATAAAATAATTATATTTAAATATCATAGGTAAAAGACAAGAGTTTAAACTCGTGACCTCTGACCTCTGTTTTATATAGTTAGATGTTGTAGATTTGAATTCACAATTTAATTTAATTAATCAAATATTTGTATATTATTATTATTATTATTATTATTATTATTATTTTATTATATAGAAAATATGAGAAAAACACAACTAAATCCAGACACAAACATTCTGGAAAACAAAATCCTTTAAAACCGAAAAAAGTTTGTATACAAAATAATAAAAGTTGAGAAAAGGACAGTGAAAGAAGAAAAAACAGGCCAAAGAGGAAAGAGCGTTAAACTAAACACAACAATGGATTTCACATAGGTTCATTCATTTACAACTCAGTTTCACATTCTCACTCCACACACACTTTTTTTCCTGCTTCTGTTTCTCTCTCATAGAACATGATAATGATTCATGATGATCATGTTCTGAAGTTGTTACTCTATTTTTTGGTATAATCTTAATCGTTGTCTTTTTTATACATGTAATGAAGGGTGAAGAAGGGGTGAAGACCACAACAACAACAACCTTGGAAGCTCCGAATGATGTTCCAGCTGCTGATGATACTGATGAAGAAATTGAAGAGCGTGGAAATGATTCTTTTGCTGAAAAGGAACATTCCCAGGAGGAAAAAGAGGTATCAGATTATGAAGATGAAAAAGAAGAAGATGATGAAGATGAATCAGATGAAGAAAATGGAGTTGCTGATCTTGAAGGTCTATCTCTTGATGATGGCTTCTTTGAAGTTGAAGCTATTCGTCGCAAGAGATACCGCAAGGTCAATTATTGTTTTATCATTTGGTTTCTGTTGTGTGTTTTAGAATATGATGATGTTTTTTTTTTGTCTGATTATGTGTTTTTTTTTTTGCGGAGGTTTTACAGGGGAAGTTGGAGTACTTTGTGAAATGGTGAGTGTTTCCTTTTTTGCTTTTTTGGTGGCAATTTTTGAGGAACAAATGTGATTTATTTAATGTTTTTTTTGTTTTGTTTTGTATGTCATTGAAGGTCGGGATGGGAGGAGTCAGCAAATACTTGGGAGCCTCGAGATAATTTGGTTGCTCTTCCTGATATTGTTCGAGCTTTTGAGGAAGGGTATTCCCATGTTCTTCTTCTCTACAATGTTTATATTTTGTCTTAAATTATGAATAAGGATGAAAGAGATTGGTATGTTTGGATAAATGACTTAATGCTTTAAGCTATTTGCCTATTTCTATAATCAAAGATAAAATGAAGTCCAATTATTTCAGATAAGCTATTAGATGTTTACATCAGATATCATTGAGAGAATCTCTAGGAACTGGTCTGTAGGTGAAAGCTTATGCTTAAGACCTTCTTGTTTGATCCTACCGATCCTACATGTGCCAACAATTCATGTGTTTTTGTTAGTCTATAGAGTTCTTTTCCTTGCTTTAATTGGGTCCCTGCTAGTGAAAGGTGAGATTGGTCCCCTAAATTAGTCGGTCCCAGGATCAGATATCTTAGAGACATGTCATAGGTTGTTCTTATAAGCTTTTCCAAACAATGTCATAGGTGTTTATGCTACTAGATAAACTCACATTAACTAATCCATATTTCAATATATGCTTTATATTTGTGTTGTGTTTCCTATGATTATGAATGAACTGTGTATAAGCATAGGCCAAAGACTTTGAATGTGATTTGTTTTCATAAGTTCTTCCAAACAGTCTCACAAGTGCTTATGCTAATAGATAAACTCAGATAAACCAATCCAAACCGAGTGATTTTTCTGTAATTTGTTTGATTGCGAATGTTTGTTTCTTTGTTGTTTTGAATCAGCTTGACATCGACACCGCATCAGAAGCGCAAGCGCAAACAATCTAGTAATAGCGCTCCAGTCAAGAAAAGGGTGGAGCGTTCTGCCACTCCTTACAGCCTTAGAAGCATAAAAACTGGTTCAACTAGCACCAACGATTCAAAGGCGGCTAACAGTAATTCACAGCCCGCCGCCTCTCTCAACGAACAACACAGTATTCCCGACATTCCTGCATTTCCTCAGACCGTGCTGTTTGCTGACAGAGTAGAAAATTACGGAGATGGAAGCAGTCTTGAAAAAGTCAATCATGCTAATGATGATATGTCTGTGGATCCTCCACAAGATGTTCCTCAAAATAATGAGGAAAACGAGTCTGATCCTAAGCTTACTCCAAACATTGAAGAAAACGAGTCTGATCCTAAGCTTACTCCAAACATAGAAGAAAACAAGTCAGATTCTAAGCTTACTCCAAACATCGAAGAAAACAAGTCGGATCCTAAGCTTACTCCAAACATTGAAGAAAACAAGTCTGATCCAGAGCTTACTCGAAGCATTGAAGAAAACAAGTCTGGTCCTAAGCTTACTCGAAAAAATAAGGCAAACAAATCTGATCCTAAGCTTACTCCAAACATTGAAGAAAACAAGCCGGGTCCTAGGCTTACTCGAAAAAATAAGGCAAGTAAGTCTGATCCTAAGCCTACTCCAAACATTGAAGAAAACAAGTCGGGTCCTAGGCTTACTCGAAAAAATAAGGCAAATAAATCTGATCCTAAGCCTACTCCTAACATTGAAGAAAACAAGTCAGGTCCTAGGCTTACTCGGAAAAATAAGGCAAACAAGTCGGATCCTAAGCTTACTCCAAACATTGAAGAAAAAGAGTCTGATCCTAAGCTTACTCCAACAAATATTGAAGAAAAAGAGTCTGATCCTAAGCTTACTCCAAACATCGAAGAAGACAAGTCGGGTCCTAAGCTTACTCCAAACATTGAAGAAAAACAGTCTGATCCTAAGCTTACTCCAAATATTGAAGAAAAAGAGTCTGATCCTAAGCTTACTCCAAACATCGAAGAAAACAAGTCGGGTCCTAAGCTTACTCCAAACATTGAAGAAAAACAGTCTGATCCTAAGCTTACTCCAAACATTGAAGAAAAAGAGTCTGATTCTAAGCTTACTCTAAATATAGAAGAAAACAGGTCCAATCCTAAGCTTACTCCAAACATTGAAGAAAACGACTCTGATCCTAAGCTTATTCCAAACAAGGAGGAAAACAAGGTTGATCCTAAGCTTACTCCAAATATTGAAGAAAACGAGTATGATCCTAAGCTAACTCCAAACAAGGAAGAAAGCAAGTCTGATCCTAAGCTTAGCAATATACAGTTTGAAGAAGCCGTGACTCCTCCAGTAAAAACTCACATGATTGAACAACCAACTGCGGTTTCCACAGAAGGGATTACTTCAAAAAATTCAGGTAGCGCAGAACCGGTTCAAACTGGCTCCGGACGGTTAGGAACCAGACGGAGAAAAACTACTGCTGTGAAGAGGTTCACCAGAACTTCAATTGCTCGAAAGGTACCCGAGGGTACAGCTGAACCAGCACAAACAGGAGCTACTGATATTGCGGCTCCTAGTAGTCACACAGCGGCAGAACCTGTGAGACCGGGGTCTGATATTGTTGAGATTGAGAAGCCGGTAGGCTATTCAGCTGCAGAAGCCAGCACCAAGCAGGAAGCTTCGGTGACCTTCAAGGTTAAAAGGTCAGTTACTCGACTTTAACTGTAAATTTAGTCGTTACACTTTTGACCAAATTTTTTACAGCTTCATTTGTTTTCATAAAATGTTTGCAGAGAAAAATAGCGTTTTACACATCTCTAAAGGTAATATTTTCTCTTTGATTTGGTTTTTTGTATAGTTCTGGATGCATATTTTTTATCATCAACAATGCGAACATTTGGTTCCTAAAATCAATTTGAAAATGCTATTTCTGATAGTATATGAAACCAATTATGAAAGTTTGCAACATTATTTACTTGTAATACAAGTAATATCCTTGAATCGGTCGCACCTCTTTCACGAAATAAGCTGTATTATTTGATCATCTAACAAGATGCTTCTTGACACAAAGCTTATCTAGTTTAACTTGATAGGTCGGATGGATCAGAAGTTATGGTCGATAATAACTATCTAAAAACAAACAATCCGATTCTTGTAATCCCGCATCTCAAACTTTGCATGGCTTCATAGGCTCACTATTATCATCATCATCAAAACAAAATGTTTCTATGCGATATTTTATTTCTTTTACACGAAGCTCATGTTTTGTTTTTTGTTTCAGCTGATTGATTACTATGAGCAGCATATGCAGTACAGTCTGAAACCGTCGTGATCGAAGAGATTATAGAAGGAAGTTTTGATGTGTAGGGAATTATGTTGTAGATGCTGGACACAGTAAGGGGAAGAAAAGCTTTGTTTGTTAGTGGTATATTTAGATTTGATGACCATTGATGACTATTTAAACTATGGAATAGTTTTGAGGATTCTGTGTTTGCTTACCATAAATTTTTACTATGCTATTTGGTATTTTGGGATGGAGAATGTATTTTAATTCATTTATATATCTAAGTTCAATGGTTGATTGGAATTATTCACTCTTATTAGTTGACTAGTTCATCTAACTCATTTTCTCACCTACCTTCCACAATTTTTCAGGTGATGTTCTTAAGTTAGTTAGCACTTTTCAACAAGTGAAATTCTAGTTATTAATTACTAGACAAACAAATAAAGTTACAGTAATACAATATTTTTAGTGTGTCCCAATTTTTTATTTAAGAAGAAGGACATTAATTGAAGTTGGGATAGCTCAACCAAATTAGATATGTGACCAAATAAATAGTTTAATATAAACCATTCTAGTATTTCCACAACAATCAAACACACCATAATACAAGTCTCTTATAAATTCCATTTCATTTTTCAACATCATATTCATATTCATAGTAACATGGAAGGGCCATCACCATTGTTGCCATCTCTATTCTTGTTAGTGTTGGGAGTCATAATCTATGGATCTAGTTTACTATCACTTTTTGACATGTCAATATCTTTCTATCAAATGGCTTCTGAAGCTGAAGAGAAAAGTTTCACAACTTTAATACTTGTGGTTCTTGTTCTTTTAGTATTTGTGTTTCTTTACTTCCCTTATTCATTTCCTTTCTTTAGTAACTCATCTTATGGTACAAAACGTTATGTCAATAACTCTAGTCATGGTTATGATGAATCTGGATTTGGCTTGGGAACATTGCTCTTAGTTTTGCTCTTCATTCTTTTGTATTATTTGTTGTAAATCGAGAGACCATACTTAAGTTTCGAACATTAAACCTCTTTTTTTTTTTTAAATAGATGAAGTGGTCATAATTATTAAATATTTATATATATACTATTGTGAGAAGTTTGAATTTTGGTGTTAATGTACAATTTAACAATATCAATTTTTTAGTTGAGGTAAAATTAGCGGACTTAGACCTTTCATTTATATTGTATATAAAATGAACAAAATTTAGTGTGCAAATATGAGTTTAGATAGTGTATTAAAGTGGTATTTATTTCGAGATAAAGAAAGTAATTCGGTTACTTTAATTAAGTAAATGTTTAATTAATACAAATATGTGTATGAAATACAGTACTATTAAGAGATTTCAGTTTCAATGGTTATCTTAATTCTGAAGCACCTAAGAAACTGGAGTTAAATCTCTTAACTTAATGTTAACTATTTAATATTAATTTGAGTAAAACGGTTTAATATTAACTTAATTAATGACTATTCACAAAAGCATATTGTGTTTATTAATAGGAACTTGTTAGTGATTAATTGCTTTATCATGGATTTCCGTTTTCTTTTAACTCTTAACTCAGTTGTTTCAAATCGGTTTAGCTATCCTTTTTTTTTTCCTTTATGTATTTCTCTTCATTAGATTACCGTCTAAGTCTTTAAAATCTTTTGTAAATTTGAAACTATTCTTTTGGACCGTTTAGAGATTGAAATTCAAGTACACAAAAATTCAACAATTTAAACTTATATTGAATGTGTATTATGTATTGTTCTTGTTAAAAATACTAAAACGAGTAACTTCCTTATAAGTATAGGGAGAGCCGTAAGGGATAGATTTTTGTAGAGTATTTGGAGATTTGTGGGCTACTATAACAGTATCTATTGTCCCAAGAATGAATGTTTTGCTTATCCCTCTTGCGGGAGTCCCTTATATAGTTCTCTTATGGTACCATTTAAGAGCCTCAATCAAGGTGTGACCCTTGGACTTCGTATCTGTGTAACAGCCGCTGTCACCATGAATGAAGGTGTTCAAAGTCATGTAACGTTGGGTTTAATGCACCGACGACCGTTACAGCCATTAAAGAGTCGGATTGATGACCGACTACAGGTAGGTGAATTCCAGTCACGAATGTGGTCCGGATTGATGGCGCACATGGGTTGTTACCCGGAGAAAATGATGGTCGTTCATCATCTTTATCCGAGTTGCACATCCTTCCGGGTATTACTCACTATTAAGGACCGATCACTAGTTTTGTTATTCTTTCAGCCGGCTTCATGACCCGGTCGAGATTAATATTTTTGGGATGTACATGTATATATGTATAGGGTAAATCGGGATTCCAATTTTCTGATAGACTCTTGGGACACTATTGTTCGCATATTTCCTATTCATATGTCATAACAAATGGGTGAATCTAGATTCCAATTTTCGGATACACCTCTGAGACAACATATTTTACACATTTCCTCGTATATTTGATAACAAATAGGTGAATCTGCATTTCAATCCTCAGATGCACCTATGGGACACTATCTTTGGCACACTTCCGAGTACATTTGGTAACCAATGGGGTGAATATGAATTTCAATATCCGATACACCTCTGGGACACTATCTTTGACCTATTTCCTAGTACATTTGATGACAAAGGGGTGAATTAAGATTTCAATATTTGAATGCACCTATGGGACAATATTGTTAATATAAGAAACTGTAGCAACTTTGGATAACATAAATCTTAAGATTCATAAATCCAAAAGTCATTTCTAATAAAGTGAATTTTCATAAGTACACATCACTCATTTGCATAAGGTATTCACACATTAGTCATTTGCATAAATCTTACACAAATTAATTATAATATAGTCATTTAAAATGTTTACATTAAAATTCAAATTTAAATAAAATTATTGGATATATCTAATGCCCATGTTCCTCCTCTACCTCCTATATTGTAGTGCAAATCGTGTCTATGATGATATCACATCAAATGTGAACTTCTCGGGGTACCTTTCTGAAGCTCTCATCTAGATATACCATCTCTTTTAAGTGCAACAATACAGTAACATATAGGCAATACATATGCGATATGGTCCTCCCTTGCATGCTCCTCTTATATTATCTTCTGATGAGTTAGCCAAGGGGGGACTTCTTCTGACACTAATGTTATATAAGGAAGAGACACTCTATAAAACCATTTGATGTATCTGTATACCGAACTCCATGCATGAGAAGTTGACACACTACTTGCATCCTATGACATCAGATGCTCATGGTACTCGACAATTATCCCATCCATATATTTGCTGAGGACAATCTCAGAAGAATCAAATGTGGGGTCCCTAGGAATAATCTCTAGATACCTAAAATGCCGCAATACTTTTTTAGATAGATAAGGTTACATATATTGAGACTCGCAACCCACCTATCAAAAGTACCAAAATATCACCTCCATAGGTCGTGTCTGACGATGCTCTCTGTATGGGAGAAACAAAAATCATTTGCCATAATGCGATCAAGAACAAGCCTATACGACTCAGTCGGCGAATTCCTCGTGAGTGGGTTAATCAAGCACACACGTGGCAACTTTCAGTGTTGTCAAAAACATATTCCCTACTTGTAACACCTAGGAAATGTTGGAGGATCCATGCTTGAAAATGGTCAAGATGAAATATCAGTAAGGATGTAGAACAAGTAATGTGAAATTAATAAATGACATGTAAATTAATGACCTAAAATAAACAATTTCATCTAGTCATATGTTTCGTCTTACATTTACCACCTTCAACTAACTTGGAGTACATGTAAACCAAACAAGATGACTTCCCCCAATTGTACTTGTGAATTCGCTCGAAGTCCATGAAGTACTTAAGGTAGACAACATCAACATAGGTCTCACTTTTGTCCATAAAATGTCGTTGCCAACCAAAACTGAAAATTATGTCTTCCATGCACATTATCTATGGTAGGCAACTTGTGCTTCATCGCACAGAACACTTACAACTGCATTCAATTTGTCAATGTATTTTTCTGTTAGGACTACAAATCTAGCATGGTACTCCCTCAGGTATCTTCTATCTCCTTTTGAGAGTCACTCATATCAACTTCTAATTATGTCACCATTAGGCCGAGTGCATCGAATTTATGAATGGTAGAATGATCCAACAATCTTCTTGTGATCGAAAGATGGAGGAGACACAATACATCATCAAGGGTGATGCTCATCTCACCAATGGAGATATAAAATAAAGATGTCTCTGTGTCTCATCTCTCAATAAATATGGACAAAAGACCATGGTCAATATAACCATATCTTGTCCTACATAAGTCACTCATATCTGATAGCTTTAATACATCCTGAAACCAAGATTCATTTGGCTGGGAAATGTTTTCCTATCTTCCTATCATGATTTATACACTTTAGTGTGTCATAGTACTACAAAAAAACATTGATGTCATATAATACAATTTGTATAAAAATAAATTTTTAAAAGAATAATTAAACATTTATGTTACCTCTCCATCCCACAAATGCCTATAAATATGGTGTGCATAAAGTGGATGTAATGACATGTCACCTATACCTATAGGTAAACCTCCAGGTGCGACAGCAGTAGGTCCGACTATAAGATGTGGGTCATGAACATGTATAATAGTATAAGAACATGAAAGGGAGAAATTGGCGATTCTTCATGAGTCGAAGATATATGACCACAAGAAGATGATACCTCGACATCCTGATATGATTCTCCAACAATTCACAATGATTTAGCGCCCTCCCTATGTATTGAAGCATGTTAATTTTATCGACCATGTTTGTACCTTGGTTGTTCCTCATTCTTTTTTCTATAATCATAGAAGACAAGACATAGAAAACACAAACAAAATGACAAAAATAAAAACAAACATACAAATTTGGATTTTGTTATCAGTGTTAGGGTTCGGATTTTGAAATCTGGATTTTCATAGGGGTGAAAATGGATTTAGAAACCTAGATTTTCTCGTATCAGTAAGCAACCCCAATTGTCACGCTACAACTCTAATATAGAATGATTCAAATGAAAGATGTGACATAATGTCTCTTAAATAGTTTCTATTTGATGTAACCTAATGGATTTTAACTAGAATCATTTAAGGGATTGCAACATTATATGAATCAAAACCACAAAAAACAATAATGAATGAGAAACATACCAAATGTGAGAAATCATGTTGCTTGTCTTGAATGCAGAGGAGTATAAGTTGATGAAGTTTCTTGGTTTGAAGGAACAAGAGTAGATACCGAGAGAAAAGAATGAAAATATGTTGAACTAAATTTTTGAGAGCTTTGGTGTTTTTGAGAGAAATTGTTTTCTTTATTTGAAATGCAAACGACATGATATAGAAAGACTATACGCACCACTTAAATGGAAACGTTCAGATTTCAATGTCTGTAAAGTGCATGTGAATTTTGTAATTTGGAAATTATCTTTACTTGCCTTTGATGTGGTTTTGATATTGGGTTTGTAGTGTTGCGGTGCATCCGAATTTCAAAATCCGGATGGTGCGAAAGGGGTGTTTTTGAATTTTCACTAGAATGAGTGAATAATGGTATGAGGTGTAATGAATAAGTTCATTAATTAAAAATATTAAAATGGGAGAGACAAGCCCACATTTCATATTTCTTCATGAATTTGGATCAAAATAACAAGTCTTAGCCTATTTCATCTTAATTAATCCCCTGCTCTCATTGGTTTTTTCATGAATTGTAGTAGAGCACAATTGACTCTCCTAGCATGTGCCTATGTCATTGGACTCCCCAGACTTTAGATGATTTAATTTGAGTATTTTTACTCCATGTTCTCATCAGAAGGCTAGTAGCTAAAGGATACACTTAGCTAAAAAGTGTAAACTAGTTTAACACTTTTCCCCAGTAGCCAAGATAACCACCATGATAACTCTCCTAGCCCTAGCTTCCATTAAAAATTGAAATTTAGAGCAATTATACATCATTAATGCATTTTTACATGGTAGTTAAAATACAAAAATTTATTTGTCTATTCCCAAAGGATATAAACTTCCTCGTTCATCCACCACTACCAGAGTCTATAAGCTCAATAAGTCAATTGATAGCCTTAAACATGCTAGCAAACAATGGTATTCTAAACTTTCTAATTCTTTATTATCTCTTTGTTAGACTTATTTGACTATTATTTATTCCTTATTTATCAAAACTTGTGGTAAAATTTTTACTGATTTGTTAGACTATGTAGATGATTTAGTCTTAACGGGTAATGGCATCATTGAAATTCAACATGTTAAAACTATTCTCTATGACAAATTTTGTATCACTGATTTAGGGCACCTCATATACTTTCTTGGCCTTGAAGTTGTGAGATCTCAAACTAGTATTTTATTAAATCAAAGAAACTATACTCTTAAATCACTAGATGCTACAAGTATGGTAAATGTTAAACCTTCTTCCACTCCCTATAATTTTTCTCTTAAATTACATTATATTGTGTCTGCACCCTACCATGATACTACACAACGTAGAAAACTCATAGAAAAAGTGATTTATGTATCCACTAGTAGATTAAATATATCTTTTGTTGTTGAACAACTGAGTTAATTTGTCTGCTAACCTACTATTATTCATTTTTAGATAGTGACTATAACTTGCTCTTTTCTGGTTTTTCAGATAGTGACTAGGAAATATGCTCAATTTCACGAAGATCAATTATTGCTTTTGTTATCTTCCTAGGAAAATCACTAATCCCTTTTAAATCAAAGAAAATGTCAAGTGGTTCTAGATCCAGTTCAGAAGTGGAATATCACACATTAGTCGGCCTCACATGTGAAGTATAATGGTTTCATTGTCCCTTCAAAGACCTTCATATCACCTCCTCTAAACCAACCTCTGTCTATTGTGACAATGGATCTACTATCTATTTGGCTTACAATTCAACTTTTCACGGTATATCCAAATATATAGATACTGATTGTCAAATCTAGGAAAATTGTCTTATTTCCTAGGAATGGAATTTCAACTGTCAAAACAAGGTATGGTGCTACATCAAAGGAAGTATGTCAAAGAGATATTCAAAAGATTCAGAATGGATGATTTGAATCCTACATTCTCACATGTCGAGTTAAATGTGAAGATGGAGAAGCATGGAGAGGAAGACAAAGTCGATGTAACTTTGTTCAAGAAAATTGTGGGATCTTTGAAGTCTGTGTGCAACAATCGACCTGATATAGATTTTATAGTCGGACTAGTAAGCAGATACATGAGTGAAACAACACAAGGTTTCACAGTCGGACTAGTGAGCAAATACATGAGTGAAATAATAGTGTCTTGAGAGGGAGCATTGTGGACTCACACTTGAGGGAGAGTGTTAAAATAATAATGCAAGTGTGAGTAAGTGGGAAAATAGTTGCACTGGGAGAGAGAAGATAGATCTGAAGTCATATAGATCATACCTTACCTAGGTGAACGACGATCTTTCCCAAAGAAACCGTAGGCTCAAAAAGGCCTATATATAAATACCTCTCTCCTAGAGGGAGAGAAGACAGATATGAAGTCATACATATTATACCTTACCTACACGTATACCTAAGTACACCACACATTACAAAATCTCTCACCTCACGTGAACATGTCCTATATAAATTACCACAAAACACCATCGTATAGGATTTCTCGCCGCCGTGGAAAAATCTTAACCACCATACAACGTAATATACCTATTAAGGCCTTTGAGTATACTTGCCCTTGCACGAACAACACACACATATACTTTTTGACCGGTACAAGTGAAATCTGAGTTAGAAATTTATTATGAGATTAAGCGCAATACAAAAAATTTAATGATACCATGTTATTGAGGAATTTAATCATTAAAATTTGAATAATTTTTATTATTAGATAGATGAGAAAGGATGTGAGTTTGATAATAATTTACTGTTAAGCGGTGATACCGAGTTTTGAAGGTGTTTGTGTATTAGGGAATGCTCATTGGAAACATATAAGAAATACTTCCTCTGGTCTTATTTATTAGAAAAAGTTAATTTTTTAGATACATTAAATTGTCGGGGGAATTACTAGGAACATTGATACAAAATTGAGGATTATGCATCTTTGTGGGAGACACACCACTTATCCACCTAAAATCTAAAATCTTAAGGTGATAAGTGAGTGGGTTCTCTCACTTATAAATATTCAAGTCACAATATTCCTATCTAATGTGAGACTATTTCTCCACTTACTCATACTTGCATTATTATTATTTTAACATAAATAAATAATGTATTTGAACAATATATTTTTCAAATACATTAGTTATTCAATGTATCTAAAAAGTTAACTTTTTCTTATAAATAGGATCAAAAGTTAACTTTTTCTTATAAATAAGATCGGAGGTGGTAGTTTTTAGAGTTTTAAGTTGTTGGAACTTTAAAGTTTAAAGTTGATTCTCTAGTGAAGAATGAAGACATTCAAGTATTACTAGTCAGGGATAACTTTTGAAAATGTTCATGAATTTACATTTGGGTGTTTAGTTCACATGTAATAATTAGAAGATAGGACTCCCTCCGTTTCAAAATGACTATCGTTTTAATAAATAAAATATGTTTCAAAATGACTATCATTATTTTTTCAATTTTGCATGAATGATTATTATTTTTTCAATTGTGTCATTTACTTTTTACTTTAGACACTACTTTCAATATAATAATAATGTTAATTTTGTAGAAGTGTAATATCTTATGACAACATTATTGCATTTCTTAATCTGTGTGCAAAAATTTTAAACGACAATTATTTTGAAACGAAGATAGTAATAATCAAGATTTCAACTGACTAGAAAATATTTCAAATTGTTGTGACAACAAGCATTTGCAAGGAATGAGGAAGCTGATAGCTCAAGGAAAGACGTTAGAAACCAATGTCAAGACGGAAAACATGTTGAGGTGTAATCAAAAAGTTGTGTGCCAAGTGTGGAAAATCTGCATAAAGTGATTTTGGATGTAAGTAATGACAGTAATTAAGTTAAATATTCATCCAAGAGCAACAAATATGTACTGTGTATTCTTTTGGAAAAAGAGGATATTATGACTTTGTATTGTATGGAAGATTGAAGATAAGTTGAAAACTAGAAGAAAGTATGGGTATGACTTAAACCATTGGAGATAGAGAATTAATAGAACACAATTGGCAAGATAAGGATGTTACATTGGTTCAACAAATATGAGATTGTACCTATTTGGGACCATGCCAAAGCAATTATGAAGTGTTCGGAGTCGTGAATTACCAGATAGCCCGAAGAGGCTTTAGGTGAGAAAATTGCAACAAAAAATGTAGGTTAGTGAAATAGCTACGAAAAGAGATTGAATATTTTTATGAACAAGGGAATGAGAATGCAAATACAAGTGTCAAGGGAGGAATTATCAACCTCATTGATCGCAATTGGTTGAATTTAAATATAACCTATCTCAGTTGCAAAATTTCAGACTAAAGCTCAAGTCACATCAGTATGATGAGCAAAAAGTCTAATCATATATGTCCACCCAAAATTAGTGAGCCATTGCTCATTTGATAAGTTAAAACTATAAACATTACTGTTACATGATTACATGTTCATTTAATCTCTTCTTCATCTATAGGGACAATGCCGTCCTCGTCTTCTGGGGTAGTTGCCATTCTGTCTACTGACCCTCTTCTTTCTTCTGGGGTAGTTCTCATTCTGTCGACTGACCCTCGTCTTTCTACTGACCCTATCTCAATGTTAACATCTGAACTATTACGAACACTTCCTTGTGAAGATTGGTTTTGTACTTCTTGTTTTGCTTTTTGTGCCCAACTAACAAGTCGTGTTTGTATTTCCTCAACAAATATCGCCTTGTTGAAGTCACTTCCCATCTACAAAATGGACTCAATTTATATTTCAAAAAAGTATAATCAGTTATGGTTTCAGAAAACAACTCAAACTCACCTGTGTAACAAGTGCATACAGTGGTAGGGTACTGCAACTACATAGCATCTGAATAATCACCCTACAATATTAATAACAAAAAAGTGTAAGAGCAAAGATTCAAGATTCAAAAGCCACAGTATACAACAATTTAGTATTGTAGTTACCCAACAACGAGCCTTGGAATACTGTATTGGATTTGTTCCATTATACATGAATCAAAGCCATATGTTACCTGAGATACACAATATTTTTGTAAGATAATAATCATTAAAGTAATGAATTGATAAAAGCATTGCAATGAATATTATAAATTGAGGTTGAGAGTAGTTGACATGTTTACCAGTATCCAGAAAAGGAAGGCTATCTCAAAAGAAATTTCAAAAAGGGTCAAGTGAATCAAGTAGAGGACGATGCGAGGACGATTAAACCAAAAGTGATCGTTTGATGGTTGAACTACTAATTCACCTTCTATGGATGAATTATTTTCTGCTACTTCATGAGCTAATTGAATTATTACATGTTGTAGCTTGGTTCCAACAGCAAGTAGAAACTTAAGAATGCAGATCAGAAAAAGAATAATTTAGATAAAAAAATTGGAAAATAAATATATCAACTTTACTTGAATGGAGAAAAGAGCCAAAAGAAAATAAAAATTATAAAGATACTTACAATAATAGGAATGAATGCAATCCAGAAATATGCATGCCAACCTAAAACAATAAAAATAAATCTTAGTTTCGATTGGACAATGACATAATTGTTAATTCAACGAGACTGTGGTATAACCAAGATTAAACTACACGTCAAACTGGTCAGTTCTTGATTCAACCGGTTGAACTGAACGGGTTTCAATGCAGTTTTTAAAGCATTGTTACAGGTAATAATAACCATTATACTTAAGGTAGAAAATATGGTTAGCATGCAGCAGAACTACTGAGAAACAGAACAAAAGTGCCAAGTCTTGTAGCGTACCATGGATATTAAGCAACAAAAATATGACCACAAAGATCCAAAGATACCAACTGCAAACATCAAAATAAAATTATAAATTAGTGACAAGAAAGAATCAATAACTTTACACTATAAGTCTACAAAGAAAACCAGGTCGATTAACTACCGATGAAGATTGTGATAATTATAGAAGCTTGGCAGAAACAAATACCTTATACCAACAACTTTCTTGAAGTCTTCTTCAAGTGCACGATTCATGTACTTATGAAAATTAAACGTTCGATTTCCCCTACAATGAGTCTAAAGTAGAGAAACAAAATTAATAATATGGTTCGAGCATAGATAATAGAAGCAAATGCAGCACAGTATAATCTTACCATAATGAAACCTCGCCTTAATGTTACATAATCCAACTTTGTCACAGATCCATAAAATTGCTTGAAAAATGATCTCTGAAATAAAAAACCAAAAATCAGAACTAATCATAAACATAATGTCAATAACAACATGATAAAGCCAGTAAAATATGATTAACTTCATACAATTAACCTACCACCCATCCTGTTATAGCAGAATTTTTGCCAGAACCAAAAACATGATACTGTATAAATTCATGCTCATGAACATGAGTCACCTCCTCCGCCCGCTCCGAAGCTGCACTAGACCAGTAGTATCCATATAAAAAAGATTAATTATGACAGAAAAGTATTAAGATTACATTATAACTGATCAAGTTTGTTAGCTTACCATGTTGTGATTCATTGTCTTCATCTACACCAATAGAGTGTTCCCAGTGCTTCCATTTACGAATCTATAATTGACAACAATTCTTATTAATAGAGAAGAGCTGTAAACAAAAAACAGATTATGATTAAAAAAATCATATGATTAGATACTCACGATTAATCCTCCAAAAACAATAGTCAAAACAGATATGGCCACATGACAAATAGCTAGGACAAAAATAAAGATATGCAGGCGATGCAGTCCTTCCAATGATAACAGAGGAACCTTTCCCTGAAAATAATTTAATGATAATACAAAATATGATTAAAGTGGATAATAGGATAAGTCATCAAATTAAAATTGTTTAAATAACATTTAAGAGAATAAACATGATATATGACTGTGAGTGGATTTTACACTGACTTGCACCCTTATGTAATAGTCATTAAAACCTTGAACAAAATGAAAAAGGCAATTAACATATCATACCTTGGCAGCACAGTAGCCATGTTGTCCCTCTTGTGATGGATGATTACCATTATCACTAAGAAGGCGTCTAGCAGTGCCAAAAACATCATTGGAAGAGAAAAAAGTCTGAAAATGTACGATTGGTTTTGGTTTTGATTTTACAACTGATTGTTCATATTCTCTTTCTTCAAGTTTACAAGGAAGCATATGATGCATCATTTTTTCTGGAACACAGATTTCTACAATCACATTTTGTGCTTGAGCCAGAAATATAGAAATAAAACCCAACAGCATCAACTCTGCATAGTAATAATATAAATAATAAAAATCTAAAAGAAACCATAAAACTAAACATATCTCAATTTTGAAAATCATTAGTTTAATAACAAGTAGAAGAAGAAGAAAAAAGGAAAACCTTCTTTGATTTTTTGTAAGGCTTGAAAGAGTGATTCTTGATTTTTAGTCTTAAGAAACTTGCCAAGATGATGAAGACCACGTACAAGAGCAAATGAAACGGCGACAAGGATAGTGCAAACAACAGCAACAACCCATGTAGGAGTAAATTGCAAATCGGTTCCTTCTCCACCAGCACCCATATTGCAGTTTTGGTGTTTGAGTTTAACAACATTAACTTACTTAACTACTCTTTGTTGTGCTGAAACTGTGTCTTTAAACAGAACCGGGAAATTCTGCAATCAAATGAATCGGAAATATTGACTATATTTCATTAGTCTTATAGAGGGTTGCAGAAAGATGGACACACAACCAAAACGATCAACACAGGCAGATCTGGTTTAGACTGTGATTGAGAAAAAAGCATTACCTTAGGTGGTGAAGTAACCATACAAATGTTAACACTTTCTTCCAATATCCTTCCAAATTTAGCATTTCAATATGCAAAGCTAGGTTCATCACAGAACGAGCTTACATTGATAATTCAATTGAACCTAATCAAATTCAAATAACAATGTACAAGTTAAATGTGAAACACACAAATCATTAACACCTTGAACGAGACACTCATGGAAAATTCTGTAGATTGTTATGAGAAGAAAGTGTTCGGTGATTCAATTTCAAGTGTTAATCATCACAACAGTACATTTTCAGATCAGATTAGACGAGAGAAAAAAAATCTAAAAATAAGCATGCCACGAATGTGATTCTAAATTTAGAGCAACATACAAAAGCAACAGACAATTAACGTGAAAACGGAGAGAGCGAACTGAAGAAGAACGTCGCGAAAACAGAGAGGCCAGAACGGAGCATGAACGGTGTAGGTGGCTTAGATCGTTCTACGGAAACAATGGCATTGTGTTTGATCTTGTGTGGTCATTGCAAACTATAGGTTTGAGATTTGGAAGAAGATGAGATCCACAATTTTCCTAGTACCAGCATATGTAAGGCAGTGAGGTCGGTTTTCATGACCGGGAACAGAAGGAGGTGCGGTGGTTGAGAGTGGAGGTGGTGAAAGGAGAAGAAAAGTGAATAGTGAGGTCGTGAGGAATTGTGTGAGAGAGAGAAGAAACCGTTATTACAGTTAATGGTGTGATTTGGTATAATTCATATCAACTAGTTTTCCACATCTTTCCTATTTTACACCACTTATTTCTCCAAAATTTACACTTTTTTTTCCCTTCCATTAATCTTAACTCTCTTTTTTTTAATGACATGTCAAATAATTGAGTCTAATTGAAAATCATGTCAAAATTTATTCATTTCAAATTTAAAAAAAAAAACATTTTAAATATAACATGTGAATAGAAATATAGCAAACCGATTTTAAAAAATAAAATAAAATTGGAAACACTAAAATGATAAATGTTTTTTTTAAAAAACAAAACCTGCTGATATCATTAAGAACTGATGTTACAATTGGGTCTGGGGTCCATATTAATCCATATCATGGTTTTATGAAAATTTTACCTTATACTCTTATATCTATACTTTATCCAATAATTTTTTAAAAATACTAATTTTACTCTTTCAAGTTTTAAACTGATTTATCATTTTCCTTTTTAATATTTTTTTAATACACCAGAACACTTCACATATGTGTTTCAATTTTTACGTAATGTATTTCGGAACACTTTCTTCAAGTCATAAGAATAGTTTTTTGTTAACTGGAACACTTTCCTTAAGTCATATGAAATGTATTTTTTTTTAATTTTTTTCTTTTTTCAAGTATAGAAATATGTGTAGATACATCTGCTGTATCCTCAACTGCTCAAAGATTCGATACACGAGAATATGTGATAAGATGGATTAAAAAAGTTGGAATCAAAAATAAAGTAATTGTTATTATCACTCGTTCAAATACCGAAACAGACAAGAAATGAAGAAGTAACAAAGTAATATTTGATTGGGATAAAAGTGGAAAATTCAAGGATTCAGATAGTGGAACGCAAAGTGCGACTAAGAAATGTGGATGTCCATTCAAAATCAGGTCGACTCCAGCGAAAGATGGATCTGGACAGAAGGTTGATGTAAAATGTGGAGTTCATAACCATGGTTTACCTGATAGATTAGAAGGTCATTCATTTGTTGGTAGATTGATCACATATGAGAAGCAACATGTTGCTGATTTGAAAAAAGAGATATTTTCCACCTAGACACATCGTTTTCCTTGCAAAAGCGAGATCCTGAGAATGTCACTCGAATCACGTAAATATATAAGCATAATAGTGTGTTAGAAAGTGAGATACAACATTTGCTTAAGCTTATATAGGATGCAGGCTATGTTTACTGGAGTAGAAAAAGAGATGAATATGAAGTTGTGAGAGATATTTTTTGGGCCCATCCAGATTCAGTTAAGTTGTTGAATATTTTTCCTATTGTGATAGTTATGGACAACACTTATAAGACATACAAATATAGACAACCTCTATTTGAAATTATTGGCATGACATCGACTGAGCTGACATTTGTTGTTGCATTTGCTTATATGGAGTCTGAGTAGATAGAGAGTTTTTGTTGAGTGTTGGATAAGCTGAAACAATTGTTTGTGAAGAAAGACTTGTATCTACAAGTGATTTTGATGGATAGAGATCTTGATTTGATGAAAACAATTGAAGTTATGTTTCCGACGATGATTAATTTTCTATGTTGATTTCACATTAACAAAAATGTTGGTGCAAAATACAAGCAATATGTGGTGAATGACGTGTAAGAGAGGATAGACACATTATGGATGGAAGTTGTATGGGTTGGTAATGAGGTTAAGTGTGATCAATGGTTGCAACAACTTGAACAAACATGTCTTGATTGTAGTGAGTTTATTGATTATGTGAAAAACACATGGTTGACTCCACATAGGCATAGATTTGTTGGGGCATGGATTAATCGTGTGTTTCATTTGGGTAACACCACGACTAATCGGTATGGACTATTTTTAGTATTTTTACCTTTTATTATTTTTTACTATGCATTATTTTTTATTATGTATTATTTTTTAATATTTTTACTATGTATTATTTATTTTAGGATTGAGTATGCACATTGGAAGTTAAAGTAGATATTGAGGAATAGTTTAGGTGACAAGTTTAAATGTTGGGAAATTATGAATAACAATTTGAAGCTTCAAATAGGTAACATTCTAGCTTCTTTTCAAAAATATTTTTATGAAGTTGAGCACGTGATAAGTGTCAAATTGTAGTTATATTTGTGTATAGTTTTGTGGCACTTATTGACTAATTTCGTTTAAATATAGTAAATAAACCTCAACTTGTATGTAAATATATGCATATTATTGTGGTTTATGGTTTGAGTGTGCTCCCTGTGGTGGTTTTGAATGTTAATGCCTGTTTGATTTATGTTGTTGATTAATTTTTCCTGTTTTATAATATCTTCCACTAGAGTGTCCTTTTCCTCATAGATGCGTTTATTTCTGGCCCACTATAGACTATAAAGCGTGTAGATGACTTGCTTGATAATATCCTTATTTTTCTCTTTGATAGTGTTCCAAATCAAATCTCTGAATGTGGGATCTTGTTTTATAGGTAATAGAATTCTAATCAAGAAAGTATATTTTGATGATGACAACTACAAAGAAAATAATAGAGAAATTTGTCACAATAAAGATGCAATCAATGATAAGTCAGACAATGCACTTAAGCGGTTAAACTTGCAAGCCATGAGTATAAAGGTTTGATAAACATGACTATCGAATAAAGATAAACATACTAGATTCAATCAAAAGCCTCAAGGTCTCAAGCAAAGTTCCAAAGCAAAAACATCACAACCAACAAGCACTACTATAGATAAGGCCTTTAACAACGGTTGAAAATGATATATAATCACGCGGGATCAGGCGTTGTTATGTAGTGTGTGGTTGTATATGCGTAACTTACAATTACGGTTCAGGGACCATTGTAGAAAATTGGAAAATGTGCATTCTATCACAATGGTTGTTCCAAAGCACCGTTGTGATATACATATAAGTCCATGGTTAGATTCTCAGCAGCTTCATTTTGGTATTTATATTATTTTAGATAGCGTGCAAGATATTACAACAATTGTGTTGTTTAACCATTGTAAAACTTTTTGTTGAATTAATAAATTTAATCATGCTTTTATAATTTTCCCCATTTGTTAACCTGTATTTTATGGATAATATCACAGCAGAATAATTTCAGCAGAACAGACAATTTACATTTGTGATATAGTTATCATAATAATAATAATAATAATTGTATCATAATAACAATAAAAAATTGGATTAAGAAAAAAAAAAAATATATTACTTCAAAACCAAAATGTTACAATTAAAACAACCTCCAATTTACACATTACAAAATATCACATAAATGTATCTTGGTATTTTAGTTTCATGTTTCTAGGTGTCTTTGTCTCTTGGTGTCTTGACATATAAATACCTATGATTTCAAATAATCATACTTGCATTAGTAAAAATACGTAGAAATTATAACATATAATTAGTATATTATGAATTAATACTAACATACTTACTTGTTAATTTTCCCATATGCCTTCTTCATGATCGATTCGAATAGCATGCACAACATCTCCATCAACTTCATCATATGAGGTAGGAACTTGTGTTGTGTAAGAATAAGTGTACGGAATATCAAGACTTTCGTCACTAAGAGGAATTTGTTTTCCTTGGAGAACGACTGACCATTTCCCTGATATGTTGAAAGAGTCGTCACATAAAATAATTGTTTTGCTTGAGAAGCCATGATGAATGGTTCGGTCATAAAATATGTTTTGCCAAGGTCAACCCGTGTGAATCCTAAATCATCAATGTGTACACCATTACTATTATTGGGAATCCACTTGCATTTAAATAAAAGTACTTTTAAAGTAACATAATCAATCTCCCAAATTTCCTCAATGACACCATAGAAAGCGGTAGTTGCCAATACAGGATTCTTATCTTTCGAACTAGAGAAATACATCGATTCAGTTTCAACCATAACCCCACTATTTTGCATTGTACTATGATAATATTTTGATTTTGTATAAAAGGTATAATGACCAATGTCGTATGCAGTCCAAGTTATGACATTAAATTTTGGCTCGTACGACAACCACTTAAGTAACTTAGAGGCACTACGATCATTAGATACCCTTTTATTAAAACAATCTATGAATCTCTTGTTATGCTCTATCAACAATAACTTGTTGCTCATTCGGGGATATTTTTTCTTCAAAAGTCTTTTTTGAGTATCTACATAAGGCTGCACTTCATCAATATTTTTCAATATATAGAAATATGCTTGAATAACTAGATCCTGAGCCATTGACGTAACATTTATACCTTGAATACCTCTTCCGTTTGTGTGATCAGCATGAAGAGCCTTTAGAATGTCTATAGAATCTGCTTCCGACAAATAGTTTGTACAAAACTCAATAGCTTCTTCAGTGATGTACCTTTCAACAATCAAAGCTTCCTGTTGGTGTTGATTATTTGTATATCCTTTAAATATCTTTATATATCACTCAATTTGATACATCAACCTTAAATAAACTGGACCACAAAATCTGATATCTTTGACTAGATGAACAAGTAAGTGAACCATAATGTCAAAAAATTATGGAGGAAAGTCAATCTCCAATTGACACAAGATTATGGCAGCCTCATCTTCTGATTCATCTAATTTTTTGAAATCAAGAACTTTATTACATATGGCATTGAAGAATAGCACAAACTGATTATAGTTACTCTCACATTTTTTGGTAGGATCCCGCAGATAGCCACTCGTAGAAGTTGTTGCATTAATACATGACAATCATGAGATTTTAAACCAATTAACTTAAGATTTTTCATTGATACAAGTTTCTTGATGTTTGATGAGTAACCTTGGGGAACTTTGATACCATGCATGCACTCGCGGAAAATTTTCTTTTCCTTTTTAGATAGAGTGTGACATGTTAGAGTCATACAAGTTCTATTTCCTCTATCTATCAGAACCAACTGTTTTCGTATACCAATCGCTTCCATATCGAGACAAGAAGTCTTACTATCTTTAGTCTTGTATGGAATGTTTAGAAGTGTTCCAATCAAACTATCACACATATTTTTCTCAATGTGCATCACATCAAGACAATGTCTAACATAAATACTTGACCAATATGGAGATCAAAGAACACTTACCTCTTTTTCAATATATTTTTCTCAACTGGCCCTTTTTCTTTTTCTCTCTTTCCGAAGACAACATTAATGTGTTCCTTTCGTTGATAAACTTAATCCCCGATTAAAGGTTTAGGAGCCATAACAATCTCTTTATCTCCATTAAAATCCTTCCCCAATCTATGATAAGAATGACCAGAGTTTAGAAATTTCCGATGCCCAAGGTAAACAGTCTTTTTTCCAAACTCAAGTTGGTGATAACATGTATCATATTCACATATAGGACATGCTTTATGTCCTTTGACACTATAGCCAGCCAAATTATCATAAGCAGGAAAGTCGTTGATTGTGCAAAATAACATTGCACGCATCTTAAAATTTTCCCCATAGTATGCATCATCAACTTCAACGCCTTTATCCCACAAATGTTGTAAGTCTTCAATTAATGGAACAAGATAAACATCTATATCGTTACCAGGTTGTTATGGTCCAGAAATCATCATACTTAACAAAATATACTTGCGCTCCATGCATAACCAAGGGGATAGGTTATAAATAATGAGAAGAACAAGCCACGAAGAATGATTAGTGCTAAGATTACAAAAGGGGTTTGGTCGTACCTGACTAGAAGGATTTGGCAAATCCCACAAGCTTTGAGCTGAGCAGCGGTTGGATGTGAAGTGGGGGAGGAGGGTACTTGCAAGATGTAACGCCTGTTAATTTAATTAATTATTTAATTAAATTATTTTTAGATTATTTGTCGAAGTTGTGAGATGTTGATAATTTTTTGTATAAGTTGTTAGATTATTATTAATTAATTAAATAGTTTATTTATAATGATAATAATGTTAGAATTAATAGAACAAATGTGTTGGGCTCATGTTATTGGTTGGAAGTAGTAAAGTGGGGGTGTGTATGTTAGGCCCAATAGAATTGATGATATAAGGTAAAGCTGATACAAGGATTTGATTTAGTTGGTGATTAAGGGTTTTGTACGCTGACCGTATGAAGCCGCGCGAAGAGAGGAGCAAGCTGCCTGGTGTTGAGCAGAACAAAACAAGGTTGTCGGCTGGGATTTTGGTAGAGCAACCTTCAATCCAGGTAAGGGTGGGGTTCTGACCATATAATGGGATTTATGATGTGTATTATGTGTGAATTGGTTGTTGTATGACTGTTGCACGTTGATGTTCTAGATTTGGTATTAGATTTGTCGTTTCCTCATGTTGTGGTCGTTTAAGGAGTTACCGTACGACTGTTTAATGAACCTGTTATAGAAAGTTTCCTGGTTGCTATGTTATTGGCGTTTTGAGTTGCCTGTATAAATTCTCTATATAATCGACGATAAGGTTAGTGTAGATTTTACTTGTTGATGTGGTCGTTAGGACGTTGTGAGATTCCGAGCAGTTGGCAGGAAAATTAGTAAAATGTTTTCGTGGTCATTATAGGAAGGGTTCAACGTGACTGTCTTGTACAATTAGTGAATCTGTTGAAAGTAGATATAGCCGCTCGTTGTTATGTTATTCCGAGCAGTTGGTCGAAAATCACGGATTGTGTTGTGGTGGTCGTTTTGCCAGTGGAAGTTCAGATTCCCTCTTTAAGGATTATTGTGATACGGTGGGAGAACTGACTTGGGTTTTGCGTTTGTTTTCGCAAATGTTTCGGTTGAGAAAGAGTCGCCACCGACTTTTTATTTTATCCTAAGGAAAGGTCAAAAAGAACAGGAAAGACCTTTGAGATGTTTTCTTGGGTTCGGGGAGTAGATTATAGAAAGGGAAGGTATTAACACCCTTTCTATCCATGGTTATCCATGGGCTCTTAGTTACTTGCTTAGATCACTTGCTTTGCTTTTCAATTGTTTGAAATGGTGCTTTGTGTGTGTGGTTTTTGAAAATGTTTTGAAAAAAGATGCCTTGTCTAGGCAACCTTTGTAACAATTCTTGTTTGAATGTTTTACAAAGGTGTTTGTCTTTTTGAAAAGATGTTTCAATGTTTTTTGAAAGTTTGTTTTGAAATTATGTTTGTGGAGTGTGTTTTGAAAAAGTAGCAAGGATGTTTTTGCAAGTTTGATCAAGTAACCAAGAGCTATCTAACCTAATTTACTCAAAGATTTTTCCTATGTTTTAACCCTTTTAACAGTGTTGTTTCACCATTGTATTTGGTGAACAACCTTGTGTTAGGATGTAAACGGGACAGGCGCGGGTCATCGTATAGACCATGATAGCAATAGTGTCAAGTGTCTTTTGGAAAATTTAAGGGACTTGATCATTTTGTTTAGGCAACTCCGATAGCGTCATCGAGGGACTATGATCATTTTGATTTGTTTTTGTTTTGCCAAAGTACTCAACATGCAACCATGGCCCATTTTTGAAGGCAACAAGTGGATGAAACCCTAGGGGTGCAAGTGTGCATTGTGTTTGTTTTTCATGCATGTTTATCTTGGATTAGGTCAAGCTAATTGTTGATTGATTTTGCATACAAACCCTAGGTCTAGGCATGGCATAATTGAAAACTTTTAAATGTACGAGAATTTAAAGTTCTAGGCTATTACAACATGATTATGGGAGGGGGTACAAGTTTGAATTGGGGATATTTGACAAGAAATAAATTCTAAGTTATTACAACCATATCAAATGTATAGGATACAATATTTAATTGTGCAATACTTGAAACGAATACAATAAATAAATAAAATGTATTATGCACAAAATGATTTTTTTTGTATGTGAAAAGGGTATCTTTAATGTGAAATATAAACAAAATAAAAAGAGTCAAATTTTAATTATTTTGGTCATTTAGGGCAAAACCCTAATTTTTAAATAAATAGTAATATTTACTAATTATGTACAATATATATTAATTTATACAAAAATAAAAAGTATATTGTAAAAGAAAAGTATTTTTGGTGTCAAAAATAAAAATGTATTATTACTATATTTTTGTCCTAATTATCTAATAAAATAAAATATACAAATATATTAAAGATAAAAATAATTATCTACAAAAAAAGGTGTATATTTAAGAAAATATTTTCAAGTGTAAATAAAAATAATAAATGAAAAATAAGTATATTTTTTATATTATTTTTTTAGGGTTTTAATAAAAAGGATTTAGATTATTTACATACATATGTTTAATAAAATGAAATAAATATCAAATAAATATGAAAAATTATGAAAAATTATTTTTGGTATTTTTTTATGTTTGAACAAAAAATATAAAGTCAGAATAAAAAGAAAAAAACATAAAAATGACAAATATTTAATCAAATGAGCCAGGGGGTGCAAATTGAAAAAAGGGGTGCCAAAAGCAAGAATGACTCAGGCCCAGCCCAAGCCACCACCTTCTTCAACCTCCAGCTTCTGTTTGAAAATGCGCGCGCCTCTTGTACAACATACCAACTCTTGATTCTTTGATCTTTTGACAAAACTTAAAACATGAAACTTGTAGAGAATTTAAACACGAATTCAACCATATAAAGCATTAAATCTAACTCTCAAATACCAGAGAGAATTTCTCTGGCCCTAAAATCTGACCTAACTTTTTTCACATGTTCATGGCTGAAATTCTCATAGCACGCTTAATATAAATAAAAACTGATCACATGTATGGCTTCAGGGCTATGAGTAAGACATATTTCATTCACAAACCTAAGCCTAACCATTCCTAAATAGAGAGATAGAAGTCCATGGAATACCTGTTTCAGCTTGAATCGAGTAGAGCAATGCAGCAACCTTCAATGGTGTTTGAGCTTCTGTTGAGCTTGCCTGAGGTCCAAGGAAGCTTCTCCAATATCTGGCTTGCTTTGAAACACCCTGTATTGTGCTGTAGAAGTCCACCTGCAAAGCTTTGAAATGAAAATGGCAAATGGTATTAGAGGTGTTACAGCTGGTGTTTAAGGCTTGAAATAGTTTGGATGGATGAAATGGAAGGTGTTTGCACTGGTTTGGGCAAAAACGCACGAGTAGATTGTTCTATAGAAGTCAAGTTGCAGAACTTGCCCTGTTTTGCAGCAAAACAGGGATTCTGAGTATTGGGAGGTATGAGAGATGAATGAATCGTGCTTTAGGTTAGTTGGGAGGTATGGAAACTGTGTACAATGTTTGCTTAAGCTTGTTTTCACAGGAATGAGAGTTGGTATGTGTTTTGCAATGTTTCTTCTACTTGAAGCCATAAAGTGTAAGTGTCAATACAGGCCTGTACAATGCCCTCAAGTATGCTGCACACAATCCTCTTGGTTGCTGGGATTTGTGGATTTGATTTGCCTTAAAGATCTGGCCCCATGTCTCAAGGATTTGGTATTTGACATAAAGCAACTTTAGGCAAAAATGGCAATTCACCTTTTATTACTTAAGGCTTAAACTTCCATGTAATGCCCAAATGAACAAAATAATCCCTCAACTCAAAGGTTGTGCATTAAATTAAGGTGTGTAAACTGGTTTTGAGGCCTGCAAGCTAGCATTACACAAGCTGATTTGAAAATGCAAGTTGCTATGAACATGCCTTGGTCATGAAAAAAGTGAGTTTTGGCCAACTTTGTGAATTCGATTCTCTCTAACCACAAGGGTGTTTGAGGAGTTCTTGGACAATTTGGAAAGCTTGGAACATGTAATATAATCCATCTTTGTAATTAAACTTGAAACTCCAAGTGGAACCATGTGAAAAATGGCCAAGAAGATGGGTCAAAATACTGCCTAGATTAGGGTAAATTTTCTCTAAGTTAAAAGTTTTTGGTACCCTTGTTCCAAAAATCATAACTTGAGAGACAAGCTTCTTTTGAGGAAACTTTGTGAATAAAAGATGTAGATTTTGTGATGAACTACAACTTTCATGTTTCAAGTTTTGTTTTAATCCATTTGTATCTTGGTGAAAAAATGGGACAAAGTTAGGAAAAAATAAGAAAATTTCATAACTTAGAAAATTTCTAAGTTATGAAAATTTTCCATTTTAAACCCTAATTTGCATTTTTGGGTTTCTTGATGAACAAGTTTCATAATTTGTCATGTCTTGATGGAAAATAACTCTTGGCACTTGATTTTGACCAAAAAGTCAAAGTTTGACTTTTCAGTGTACAGTCAAATTTTGATCAGTTGACTGAAAAAATTCATCTGTCAATCCTATGCATTTGAGATCTTTTGAACTTGTTGAATGGGTCAAGAAAATGTCATTGAGTCCATATGTGAGCTTGGTTTTCCATTAGTTAGGTCAAACAATCAAAAATTGCATTTGTGCAGTCAAAACCCTAAAAATGACCATTTTGCCCTTTTGGTGATCTGATCAAATTTCTTGTGGAATTGTGATCCAAACTTGATCAAATGGTTCATATGAGTTCATAATGTTGATGTGGGTCAAATTTCATGAGGTTTGACTGTCAATTGGCCACAGTTGACTTTTTCCCCAATACAATTGATTTCTAGGTCAATTGTCCAATTGACTGGGCAAAGATTTGAATCAAGGCTTGAAACTTGGTATGGGAAAACTTGTGAACCCAACATGAAGTATGAAAGTCAATTTGGGTATTGTAAGTCAAAATATCCTTGTGCAAACTCAAACCCTAATTTGGGTCAACGGTGCAAGGAGGGGTCTTGAGCAGAGCAAACCCTAGTTTGATCTTGAACTCCAAGAGTCTTGTGATGAGAAAATGTTGGTGAAATGAGAGGGAAAATTTTGGGGTACAACAGTTTCCCCTGTTCAATCTTCTTGAACCTGAAGAGTTAGATTGGCAAGTTTGCCTTTCGCGACTCGAAGGTAAAAGGGGATTGGACACTAGAGTGCCCGTAAATTTGCACTCGTCAAGACATAGATGCGGGAATGGGCTTAAAGATGCCATTTGGAGATGGCAGAATCTCGCTGGAGATGGGCTTATAGATGCCATCTGGAGATTGTTTGTTGAACTGTATGTCGTAGGTGAGTGGGTGAGCATCAGAAAGGTGTCTATGTTTTGGAACATCTCTGAGATGGGGGTCTGAATAAGCAATGGATTGACATCCATGTTTGGAAGCACCCATAAACTGTTTTCAGAAGTTGAGTCTGAACAAGCGATAGATTAACATCCGTATTTGGAGAATTCGTAAACTGTTTTCAGAAGTCTTGGAGTTGAATAAGCAATAGATCAACATCCATGTTGGGAAGCATCCGTAAACTGTTTTCAAAAGTTGAATCTGAACAAGCGATAGATTAACATCCGTATTTGGAGAATCCGTAAACTGTTTTCAGAAGTCTTGGAGTTGAATAAGCAATAGATCAGCATCCATATTGGGAAGCATCTGTAAACTGTTTTCAAAAGTTGAATCTGAACAAGCGATAGATTAACATCCGTATTTGGAGAATCCGTAAATTGTTTTCAGAAGTCTTGGAGTTGAATAAGCAATAAATCAGCATCCATGTTGGGAAGCATCCGTAAACTGTTTTCAAAAGTTGAATCTGAACAAGCGATAGATTAACATCCGTATTTGGAGAATTCGTAAATTGTTTTCAGAAGTCTTGGAGTTGAATAAGCAATAGATCAGCATCCATGTTGGGAAGCATCTGTAAACTGTTTTCAAAAGTTGAATCTGAACAAGCGATAGATTAACATCCGTATTTGGAGAATCCGTAAACTGTTTTCAGAAGTCTTGGAGTTGAATAAGTAATAGATCAGCATCCATGTTGGGAAGCATCCGTAAACTGTTTTCAAAAGTTGAATCTGAACAAGCGATAGATTAACATCCGTATTTGGAGAATCCGTAAACTGTTTTCAGAAGTCTTGGAGTTGAATAAGCAATAGATCAACATCCATGTTGGGAAGCATCCGTAAACTGTTTTCAAAAGTTGAATCTGAACAAGCGATAGATTAACATCCGTATTTGGAGAATCCGTAAACTGTTTTCAGAAGTCTTGAAGTTGAAACTTATTAATCTTATCCTGAAAAGGATAAAATATTAGCCGAAACACAAAGTTATGTTGTATGAAATGTATGATGCAATATATATGTTATATCAATGTTTATGATATATGAATGTAATGGATATGCATGTAAGCTGAGTAGCTGTCTTGTTGAGGAAGGTAAATCCTGGATAGCGGGAGATAATGGATTCTTTGACTGCTGCCGGGGAAAGTGAATCCTTGACTGCTGCAGGGGATTGCAAGAATCTTTGATTACTGAAGATGAGAAATCCTTGTTGACTGTTGACTTCTTGGGGAACAAAGACAGCTTCGAAAATCTCTAATGGGAAGTTTAAAACCTGAGAGACTTATGCTGGAGAAATGGGACTGAGAATCTTCAATCTGTTGGGAAGTATCTTTGTGGGGAGAATGTTCACTATTCTGGTTCCGTTGGGGATAGGATATTTAGGGTTTTTGGGCTCCACCGGGGATCTTGAAACTTGACTCTGAGGGGAATTAAGTTCTGCACTTTAGCTGGGGAGTCCATTTTTTAGAAAGCCTTTGCTCTGCTGAGGATCCTGAATTTTAACTCTGTTGGGGAGATATATTCCGAATTTTAACTTTGCTGAGGATCTTGAATTTTAATTTCGCTGGGGGATTTCTTCTGAAAGGGCATCAAGATATCTACCTATACCTTCAACCTATCAACAATCATCTCTTCCCTGTTTTTATTTGTAAGCAATGATTATGTTCAAATGCATATGCCTATTTAACAAAACATTGGACGTTTTTTCAAATAAAACATAAGTGTAAAAGGAAAAGGAAGGCAAAGCAAATTTCTGCACTTGGAAGGGTATTTGTATTAACTTTTTATGAATATCTTTGTACAAAGGAGACAGACATCCTAGAAAGAGAATGTTGTCGTAAAAATTGAAAAATTTATACAAAAGAAAGATGGCTATGTGTAATAATTCCATGGGATTCCCATTCTGCCATAGCCTTCACAACTCTGAATATTTGTCCATTCGCTGCTTCGTCCGCTGATGACTGGATTGATCAGAAGCTTGGAGTTTGTTGGTGAATAGATCGTCCTTAAAGTGATCCGACGAGACATAGTCATACGCTTGTCGGGTTTTCAACTTGTCGGGTGTACAGATTTTTCGGGTTTTATCCCTGATTTTTGCCTGAACCGCCCTTTCGGGTTTTCGGTTCACCGGGATGCCCATTTTTGCCCAAGTCGCCTTTTCGGGTTTTCAACTTGTCGGGTCATTTTATGCGTAGTATCTTTTGACTATGTCTGCGTTCGCAGGGTGTGGCAAATCGTCGTCGTCCATGATGGTCAAAATCATTGCCCCACCGGAAAAGATACTCTTGATTACAAATGGTCCTTCATAGGTAGGATTCCACTTGCCCATGGGGTCACTGCGGTAAGATGATCCGCTTGATTACAAGATCTCCGACTTGATATACTTGCTGCCTGACTTTCTTGTTGAAAGCCTTGATCATCCGTTTTTGGTAAGTCTGACCATGGCAAACAGTAGTAAGTCGTTTTTCATCGATCAAATTAAGTTGATCAAGTCGAGTCTGAATCCAATCGTCTTCACTCAAACCAGTGTCTTTCATGATCCTTAAGGAAGGAATCTGAACCTCCATGGGTAGAACAACTTCCATGCCATACACCAAAGAAAATGGGGTTGCCCCTGTTGAAGTACGTGTCGTGGTACGATATCCATGCAGAGCAAATGGTAACATCTCATTCCAGTCCTTGTAGGTAACTGTCATTTTCTGAATGATCTTCTTGATGTTTTTGTTCGCGGCTTCAACAACACCGTTCATCTTCGGCCGATAGGGAGATGAATTGTGATGATAAATCTTGAATTGTTCGCATAGAGCGGTGATCATAGTATTGTTCAGATTTGTACCGTTGTCTGTGATGATCCCGTCGGGGACACCATACAGGCATATGAGGTTCTGCTTGATGAAGCGGGCAACCACATTCTTTGTAACAGAGGCAAAGGAAGCTGCTTCGACCCACTTGGTAAAATAATCAATGGCGACCAGGATGAAGCGATGTCCATTGGATGCCGTGGGCTTGATCTCTCCAATCATGTCGATGCCCCACATTGCGAATGGCCAAGGAGCTGTTAGAACGTTGAGAGGAACAGGAGGAATATGTACCTTGTCGGCGTAGATTTGGCATTTATGAAAAGTACGGGAATGTTGATGGCAATCAGCTTCCATGGTAGACCAGTAATAGCCTGCCCTTAGAATCTTCTTAGCCATCGTATATCCGCTCAAGTGGGTGCCGAATGTGCCACTGTGTATCTCAGTCATGATCAACTCTGCTTCAGCTTTGTCCACACAACGAAGTAAAACACAATCATGGCTACGCTTATAAAGGATGCCATTGCTTAGGAAGAACTTGGCAGCAAATCTCCTTAAGAACTTTTTGTCATTGACGGAAGCTCCTTCGGGATATTCTCTAGTCTGGAGATACCTTTTGATTTCATGAAACCAGGGTTGTTCCACTACTTCTTCGGTATTAATCTCATGACAGTGCGCAGGTTCTCCCATCCGCTCGATGGTAATTTGGGGAGCCTCGTTATCCCAGTTGAGTTTAAACATGGAAGACATTGTAGCCAGAGCATCTGCTAGCTGATTTTCTTCTCGCGGGAAATGCTCGAAGGTGATCTGCTCGAAATGAGGCAACAATGTCAGGACATGTTCTTTGTATGGGATAAGATTAGGATGCTTGGTGTCCTACTCTCCTTTGACTTGACTGATAACCAAAGTCGAGTCCCCAAATACAACCAAAGATTTGATCCCCAGGTCTATAGCAACCTTGAGACCAAAGATTAAAGCTTCATATTCGGCCATGTTGTTGGTACAGCTGAAACAAAGTCGGGCCGTGAAAGGTGTATGACAACCTTCCGGAGAAATGAGTACCGCACCGATACCGTTGCCGAGTGCATTTGAAGCACCATCAAAGTACAGGGTCCATCGGGATCCATTTTCAGGTTCGTCATACGGTCTGTTACCTTCGATATTGTCTAATGTCACGATGTCCTCGTCCGGGAAGTCGAATCTCATAGATTGATAATCTTCGACAGCTTGATGAGCTAGATGGTCAGCTAGTACACTCCCTTTTATAGCTTTTTGGGTAGTATACTGGATGTCATACTCAGTCAGAATCATCTTCCATCTAGCGATTCTTCCAGATAAAGCAGGCTTCTCGAAGATGTATTTGATCGGGCTCATCTTGGAAATCAGCAAAGTGGTATGAGTCAACATATACTGCCTTAGTTGGCGAGCAGCCCATACCAAAGCGCAACAAGTTTTCTCGAGCAATGAGTAGCGAGTCTCACAGTCGGTAAACTTTTTGCTAAGGTAATAAATGGCATGCTCTTTTCGACCAGACTCGTCATGTTAGCCCAGTACGCACCCCATTGAGTTGTCCAAAACAGTCAGATATATGATCAACGGCCTTCCTTCGACGGGGGGCATCAGGATAGGAGGTTCTAGTAAATACTCCTTGATCTTATCAAAAGTAACTTGACAATCATCATTCCATTCAACTACCTGATCATTCTTCAATAGTTTGAAAATTGGTTCACAGGTAGACGTCAGGTGAGAGATGAACCTGGTGATATAGTTCAAGCGTCCCAAGAATCCTCTAACCTCCTTTTTAGTACGGGGGGCAGGCATTTCTTGTATAGCCTTTACTTTTGCTGGGTCGACCTCAATGCCCTTGTTGGTGACAATAAATCCCATAAGTTTACAAGACCTAACTCCAAAAGTGCACTTGCTTGGATTCAGTCTGATTTTGTACTCCTTCAACCTGGAAAACAGCTTCTGCAAATGTTCAAGGTGTTCTTCTTCTATTTGTGATCGAGCTATCATATCGTCTATGTAAACTTAGATCTCATGATGTATCATATCATGAAACAAAGCTACCATGACGCGTTGATAAGTTGCCCCTGCGTTCTTTAGTCCGAACGGCATCACCTTGTAGCAGAAGGTACCCCACTGTGTAATAAAGGTAGTTTTCTCCATGTCCTCGGGGGCCATTTTAATCTGGTTGTAGCCCGAGAATCCGTCCATGAAGGAAAATACCTTGTGTTGAGCTGTGTTGTCAACCAAGATGTCGATATGCGGCAGCGAAAAATCATCTTTAGGGCTAGCCCTGTTCAAATCCCGATAGTCCACACACATTCTGACCTTGCCATCTTTTTTAGGTACGGGCACGATGTTAGCAACCCATTGTGGATAGGATGTAACAGCCAGAAAGCCAGTGTTGAATTGCTTCATTACTTCAGCCTTAATTTTCTCAGACATGTCAGGCCTCATTCGGCGAACCTTTTGCTTGATCGGTGGACAATCTTCTCTTGTAGGGAGACGGTGAACCACGATATCTGTGTCTAACCCTGGCATGTCTTCATAAGACCAAGCAAAGATTTCAACGTATTCATTCAACAAATGTATTAAGCGTTCCTTGACACTTGGTTCTAAGCTGGCACCCACTTTTACTTCTTTCCTGTCTTCCTCTGTCCCCAAGTTGATGGTTTCTAACAACTCTTCATGAGGCAAGATGGCCCTCTCTTCTTGCTGTAGAAGTCTGGCTAATTCCCCTGGCACTTCACAATCTTCGTCAACTTCGTACTCAGCTTGATTGACCAAATCTTCAGAGTTGTTGAAAGCTACGGCAGAATAGTCACCCATGGAATCCAGAGTGGATGGGTACATGCATTTGTGAGTGTGGGTGTGTGTAAGGGATAGCCATCCTTAAACAAACAAAAATTCAAAAGGAAAGAAAATGAACACAACAGTTTATAAATGAAAAAGTCCAATGATTCATTAAACATGACATATGATTATGAAGAGAATCAAGCCCTTACAAATGGACCTACATGCCCCGGGCAAGGCATGAGGTGAAAAATAGTGCAAATTGTTTTAGTTATTACAGACCATAAAAATGGGAAATTGTTCAAAGATAAAAATTACTGGTTGATAAAGGTGATAGGGACAAAATCCTTTGCTTCCCAATTGCTCAAACCCCCTTCGACCGTCGGAAAGATCCAATCTTCAAAGTGGCTCTCGTCATCTTCCTCTTCTACAACATTGATTCCATGGAGAGAAATCTTGATGGGTGTTTTTTCAATTTTGGAGCGACGCATAGCCTTTTGTCTCGCCGCAGTAAACCCTAAACCAAACCTGTCCGTCTTATGGGGAAAGTCAAGCAACTGTCCCCATATTGTGCTCTTCCCCTCTTTAATCACAGCCTTCGCATCCTTGAGAGATGCCATCTTAACCACATGCTTTGGAATGATAGGTACCTCAACTGTTGTCTTCGCAACCGCAACCTCGGGAGAAACTTCCTCGAAATGCTGAAAAGGTGTTTCGATGAACTCGTCATTTAACTCCACATATCGAAAGGAGTTGAAATGACTAATCATGTACTCCTCCTTGCCATGCACAATTATGATTTTACCCTTAACAGGATACTTCAGCATCTGGTGCAAAGAGGACGTAATTGCCCAGGCATAATGGATCCATGGTCTCCCCAGCAAGCATGAGTATGACGGACGGATGTCCATCACGTAGAAGGTGGAGTTAAACACTTCGGTGCCTACCTTGATGGGGATATCGACCTCCCCATGAACCATTCTTTTGGAACCATCGAAAGCTCTGACGATAATGTTGCTAGGCTTGAGGGTCAAACCTTCACCATCCAAACGATCTAAGGCCTTCTTTGGCAGCACATTCAGGGAAGAACCAGTATCGACCAAGACATGGGCGAGTGTGGTCCCTCGGCACTCAACTAAAACATGTAATGCATCATTGTGCTTCCTTCCTTTGGGAGTCAAATCCGCATCGGAAAAGCCCAGGCCATTGTCAGCAGTAAGACTGGCCACACAATTTTGAAATTGGTCAGCTGAGGTCTCTTGGGGGACATGTACCGTTTTCAAGAATTTAATCAGAGCCTTAGCATGGGACTCTGAACAGAGCAGGAGAGCTAACATTGAGATTTTAGAAGGGGTTTGCCCCAATTATTCCACAACGTCAAAGTCACTTTTTCTGATTATTTTTAGGATCTCATCCATCTCCTTCTGAGTGGTTTCAGGGATAACCGCAGCATGAGCCTTCGTCCTGACAGGCTCTTTCAGTATCCCCTTACCTTTGTCGGTGTTATCAGCGGATGGTCTTTCTTCAGGAGCGTTTAACTCTTCAATCACTGGGCCTTGCACAGAGGGTCCAACAGGTGCAAAAGCTTTTAAGGGTCCGAAGACTGCTCGGGGAGGAGCAATCTCCGGAGAAAAGATTCGGCCACTGCGGGTGTTCTTGCTGTACCCGCGATGTTTCCTATGTCAGGGTCTTCTTTAGAGATTTCTTGTACTATTTCGATTTGTTTGACGCCGTGGTAGAAGATTTCCCCCCCATAGTTCCACGGTATCATCTTACTTGATTGGTACGGGACAGGTCCCGGCATGGTGAACTTTAGAGGTACACATTCGGAGTTGGGTGTAATCCTGACAGGCCTTTTGCAAGCCTTGGGAGGATTGTCGGAAATGGTTATGATGGCAATATCATTGGTTGAGGTATCACAAGTATCAGGAGCAATCGGATTGAAAGTGTTAACAGGGGTTTTCTGAAAAAGTATTTCTTGAGTATCCATCAGGCGTTGGACACCCGACTTCAACATTGGACAATCATCTTGAATATTCAAACAAAAATAACAATCTTCATCACAACCAAGAAAGATCCCGGCTCTCAACAAATTTCCTTTTATCACTAACAATGGAGTCAACAGATCGGCAACATCGGTAACATGGAGATTTTCTAAAACAGCATGCACATTGTGACTGTGCTTGGGCATTGGCGCGGATATAACATTGGGCTTTTCAGGAGCGTCAAACTCGACCTCTTTTGCGTCAATTAAATCCTGAATTTTATGCTTGAGTTCCCAACAATTATTGGTATCGTGCCCAATACTGTCGGAATGGTAAGCACACTTGGCTTTGGGATGATAATGCGGGGAAGTGGTATTTACATTCTTTGGCGCTTAATTAGCAAGGTTCAATTTCAGGAGATGCGGAAGGATCTGAGCAGGTGTCATATTTACTGGAGTAAACTGCCGTGGTGGCCTTTGTTGATAAGTTCTGGGCTGATCATTCCTTGGTTGGCTGTTTTTAAGCTGGTCTGATGCGGACTTCTGTATTAATACGGCCCCTACTGTTGGCCGACGTTCCCCTCTTTCCCGGTTTTTCTGAGTGTACACAGTAGATGCTTCTTTCTTGGCAGAGAAAGGTTTTCTAGCAGTTGTGGATGCGGAAGCACCCTTTTCAATTTTTCCACTTTTGATACCGGCTTCCACCCTCTCGCCAGTCAAAATCAACTCAGTAAATCCTGCTGAAGAGCTTCCGATTAGATGGTTGAAGAAAGGACCAGATAGGGTCCCCCAAAAACATGTCAACTAATTCCCTATCTGATAGCGGTGGCTGCACCCTTCCAGCCAGGTCGCGCCACTTCTGGGCGTACTCCTTGAACCCTTCATTTGAAGCCAATCCCATACTCTGTAGCTGAGTACGGGTCGGTGCCAAATCAACGTTGTACTGATACTTACGATAGAAAGCGGCTGCCAAGTCTTCCCAATTATGGACATCTGACCTCTCGAGCTGATAAAACCAATCTAACTGAGTACCAGACAAGCTGTCTTGGAAAAAATGTACCTAAAGATCTTTGTCGGATGAATGCGGCTGGATCTTCCTAACATACGACCTCAAGTGCATCTTAGGGCAAGACAGACCGTCATATTTGGCGAATGTTGGGACCTTGAATTTAGGACGGATAATAATCCCAGCCACAAGCCCCAGCTCCTCAAAATCCAATCCGGGCACCCTTTACAACTCCATAGCTGCCAATCTGTCTTCAAGGTTCTTACACTTGTCATCCGCTGGTGGATATTTTTGTTCTGAATAGTCTTCGTCGGCTTCCTCTTCCTCTTCTTCTACCTCAGATTTGGAAGGTACAGTAACTCCTTTCCCCTTGCCAATCCCCTCGTCGGATGTTGACGGGAACTCAAGAGTCCTTCTAGCATCACTCTCAAATCTTCTTCCGAAAGTAGCTACCCCCGGTCTCTTTTTCTTTTTCTTCTCTTTACTCTTCTCTAGCAGAACTTTGAGATCCTCCTGACCCTTTGCCAAGTTCATGAGGAGTTGTTGAAATTGTGAATTTTGTGCCTGTAGGTCCTTCACTGTTTGCTCCAAATCCATCTTGCTGAAATAAACAGCAGAAAGATAAGGAAACCTGGCTTGAAGACCTATTTGTGCATATGATGAATGATATGTTTATTCATGTAATGCATTCAAGGATTTAGAAATTCAAATTTGTTGCAGACAAAAATAACACACGTCATATTAATACGAAGCAATTTTGTTAGTACATAAATGCCCCATGGGCCAAATATTACAAAGCTTCTTAAGGTAAAAAGACGCTGCGCATCCTTTTTGGTGCGATGTAAGTGTTCAGAGTCTCTTCCTCGTGAATTCGGCGGGTGAGCTCTAAAACCTTCTTCTCACTGGCATAGAAGCTGGCTTCAAAAGTATCCCGTTCTTCCTTGAGTTGGATCCAACTCTTTTGCATTTCCTCCCATGATGTTGGCATGTTAGGATATAGGATGGTATATGGAACCTCTCCTTCCTTAACAGGCTCTTTAATCAAGGGGAGAATGTGAGGATACGACATCATAAGATTCTGAGAGCGGGTTCGTACCCACTTGAGGTAAGGCTCAAGGGGGATGGAGTTCTTGTGCCCCAGTGTCTTACTATCCACCTTGTTAGGCATCCTCCAAGCTCTGATGAACCTTTGTCGAAGTCCTTGCGCATCGTTGTCGAAGTCAAAAACTAGGCCAGGAATCAGCATGTCATGAGGGCCATCCCTCCGAGCATATCCAATTTGTCTCAAAGCTAGACAATGGTTGTAGGTAATGCCTCCTCTAATGCCAAGTAATGGGCCACAACAATCAACGATGATGACATTTTCTCTGGACCGAGAACACCAATGTACATCAGAATGTGTGAGGGTCATCAATCATTGTGACCACCTTAAACCTTGCTCGTTCTTCAAAACTGATTGTGGAAGGTGAGAAATAAACCACCTTGCTAGGAGAGGAGTACAGCACATGAGAACACCTCTTTTCCTCATTGTTCGTGTGTAAAATGAGTGTAGGATGTCCCCAAGCAATGTAGGTATGGGATTCCTGGATATGAAAATCTTGACAGCATTCACATCTATAAGTTGGCCAGGATTAGGGAACAAGACCAACCCATAAATAAGGAGTGCTACAATCTCTTCAAAAGCTTGCAGATCCAGGGAATTCCAACACTCTTGTGCCTTCTCAAACAAGAACTTTGCCAAGAAGCCCTTGACACCACTCCTGGTTTCCCAATGCCCCTTGATGTCAGATGGTTGAAAGTGCAATGCTTGAGCAATATCTTATGGTTTTGGTTCTTTTTTCGTACCGTTGTAGGGTAGTTGATTAAGAATAGGAATTCTCAGGAGTTGAGAAAATTCCTCCAAAGTAGGCACCAATTGATAGTCGAGAAAGGTGAAACAATGGTGAAGGGGGTCAAAGAACTGGAACAACACTTTCATCATGTCTTCTTCAATGCTGGTGTTGACTAGGTTGAGAAGTCTACCATGTCTTTCACTGAAGAGAGAATTTTCTGGAATTCTGGATGTAAGCTCCTTGAGTTGAGGAGGGATTCTCACAAGGTTGACTTGAATTGTTTTCCTGCGAAGAGATTCCATGACCTACAAAACAAGAACAAAGATGAAGATCCAAACCCTTGAAATGGTTAGTGGATGCATATGATGCTTTATGATGTTCATGTTGTATGCACAAACACATGTACAAGTAAGTCACACAAAACCCTAGTTTCAGGCTTGCATGAGGTTTCATAGCTAAGTACCCTCTTGAGTGTAGTTGGCTCAAAACCTGTCCTATAAATAGTAACCAGGTTCTAAGGAGCTCAATATCATTGGATTGTTTTCTATGTTCATTGTTTTGGTTTAGCCACTTAACTAGCGACCAAAATATTCCAAGAAAACAACCCTCAATGAGTGTAGTATCGAGTATCTACCAACTTCGGACTGCACCAAAGCCGGTCATCTCACTACCCCTAATAAAAGGCCAAGATGGTCAAGTAAGGTTCTAGGTCATTAGTGCTTAGTGACATCACTCAGCGGCCCTGTATTCTCTTTGATTGACTCAAAGGCTACCGGTACTCACAAATATGTCGCACTAATATAGCTATTGCTTCAACCGTGTCGGTATACCCCGCACAGTTTCCACAACGTATTGCTATCTATGAATGTTTCCCAAATCCGGGTGGAGGATTTCAAGCCCAAACAAGAGAACCAAAATGTAAAGCAATCAAAGCAAACAATAATCATGCAAAAGGGTGATCTAATCCCTAAGGTTACTCCACTTTTAAAGTTTTCCCCAGCAGAGTCGCCAGTTCTGTGATACAGTAGGAGAACTGACTTGGATTTTGCGTTTGTTTTCGCAAATGTTTCGGTTGAGCAAGAGTCGTCACCGACTTTTTATTTTATCCTAAGGAAAGGTCAAAAATCACATGAAAGACCTTTGAGATGTTTTCTTGGGTTCGGGGAGTATATTATAGAAAGGGAAGGTATTAGCACCCTTTCTATCCATGGTTATCCATGGGCTCTTAGTTACTTGCTTAGATCACTTGCTTTGCTTTTCAATTGTTTGAAATGGTGCTTTGTGTGTGTGGTTTTTGAAAATGTTTTGAAAAAAGATGCCTTGTCTAGGCAACCTTTGTAACAATTCTTGTTTGAATGTTTTACAAAGGTGTTTGTCTTTTTGAAAAGATGTTTCAATGTTTTTTGAAAGTTTGTTTTGAAATTGTGTTTGTGGAGTGTGTTTTGAAAAAGTAGCAAGGATGTTTTTGCAAGTTTGATCAAGTAACCAAGAGCTATCTACCATAATTTACTCAAAGATTTTTCCTATGTTTTAACCCTTTTAACAGTGTTGTTTCACCATTGTATTTGGTGAACAACCTTGTGTTAGGATGTAAACGGGACAGGCGCGGGTCATCGTATAAACCATGATAGCAATAGTGTCAAGTGTCTTTTGGCAATTTTAAGGGACTTGATCATTTTGTTTAGGCAACTCCGATAGCGTCATCGAGGGACTATGATCATTTTGATTTGTTTTTGTTTTGCCAAAGTACTCAACATGCAACCATGGCCCATTTTTGAAGGCAACAAGTAGATGAAACCCTAGGGGTGCAAGTGTGCATTGTGTTTGTTTTTCATGCATGTTTATCTTGGATTAGGTCAAGCTAATTGTTGATTGATTTTGTATACAAACCCTAGGTCTAGGCATGGCATAATTGAAAACTTTTAAATGTACCGAGAATTTAAAGTTCTAGGCTATTACAACATGATTATGGGAGGGGGGTACAAGTTTGAATTGGGGATATTTGACAAGAAATAAATTATAAGTTATTACAACCATATCGAATGTACAGGATACAATATTTAATTGTGCAATACTTGAAACGAATACAATAAATAAATAAAATGTATTATGCACAAAATGATTTTTTTTTGTATGTGAAAAGGGTATCTTTAATGTGAAATATAAACAAAATAAAAAGAGTCAAATTTTAATTATTTTGGTCATTTAGGGCAAAACCCTAATTTTTAAATAAATAGTAATATTTACTAATTATGTACAACATATATTAATTTATACAAAAATAAAAAGTATATTGTAAAATAAAAGTATTTTTGGTGTCAAAAATAAAAATGTATTATTTCTATATTTTTGTCCTAATTATCTAATAAAATAAAATATACAATATATATATATATATATATATATATATATATATATATATATATATATATATATATATATATATATATATATATATATATATATATATATATATATATATATATATATATATATATATATATATATATATATATATATATATATATATATATATATATATATATATATATATATATATATATATATATATATATATATATATATATATATATATATATATATATATATATATATATATATATATATTATATATTAAAGATAAAAATAATTATCTACAAAAAAAGGTGTATATTTAAGAAAATATTTTCAAGTGTAAATAAAAATAATAAATGGAAAATAAGTATATTTTTTATATTATTTTTTAGGGTTTTAATAAAAAGGATTTAGATTATTTACATACATATGTTTAATAAAATGAAATAAATATCAAATAAATATGAAAAATTATGAAAAATTATTTTTGGTATATTTTTATGTTTGAGCAAAAAATATAAAGTCAGAATAAAAAGAAAAAAACATAAAAATGACAAATATTTAATCAAATGGGCCAGGGGGTGTAAATTGAAAAAAGGGGTGCCAAAAGCAAGAATGACTCAGGCCCAGCCCAAGCCATCACCTTCTTCAACCTCCAGCTTCTGTTTGAAAATGCGCGTGCCTCTTGTACAACATACCAACTCCTGATTCTTTGATCTTTTGACAAAACTTAAAACATGAAACTTGTAGAGAATTTAAACACGAATCCAACCATATAAAGCATTAAATCTAACTCTCAAAGACCAGAGAGAATTTCTCTGGCCCTAAAATCTGACCTAACTTTTTTCACATGTTCATGGCTGAAATTCTCATAACACGCTTAACATAAATAAAAACTGATCACATGTATGGCTTCAGGGCTATGAGTAGGACATATTTTATTCACAAACCTAAGCCTAACCATTCCTAAATAGAGAGATAGAAGTCCATGGAATACTTGTTTCAACTTGAATCGAGTAGAGTAATGCAGCAACCTTCGATGGTGTTTGAGCTTCTGTTGAGCTTGCCTGAGGTCCAAGGAAGCTTCTCCAATATCTGGCTTGCTTTGAAACACCCTGTATCGTGATGTAGAAGTTCACCTGCAAAGCTTTAAAATGAAAATGGCAAATGGGATTAGAGGTGTTACAGCTGGTGTTTAAGGCTTGAAATAGTTTGGATGGATGAAATGGAAGGTGTTTGCACTGGTTTGGGCAAAAACGCACGAGTAGATTGTTCTATAGAAGTCAAGTTGCAAAACTTGCCCTGTTTTGCAGCAAAACAAGGATTCTGAGTATTGGGAGGTATGAGGGATGAATGAATCGTGCTTTAGGTTAGTTGGGAGGTATGGAAACTGTGTACAATGTTTACTTAAGCTTGTGTTCACAGGAATGAGAGTTGGTATGTGTTTTGCAATGTTTCTTCTACTTGAAGCCAGAAAGTGTAAGTGTCAATACAGGCTTGTACAATGCCCTCAAGTATACAACACACAATCCTCTTGGTTGCTGGGATTTGTGGATTTGATTTGCCTTAAAGATCTGGCCCCATGTCTCAAGGATTTGGTATTTGACATAAAGCAACTTTAGGCAAAAATGGTAATTCACCTTTTACTACTTAAGGCTTAAACTTCCATGTAATGCCCAAATGAACAAAATAATCCCTCAACTCAAAGTTATGCATTAAATTAAGGTGTGTAAACTGGTTTTGAGGCCTGCAATCTAGCATTACACAAGCTGATTTGAAAATGCAAGTTGCTATGAACATGCCTTGGTCATGAACAAAAGTGAGTTTTGGCCAACTTTGTGAATTCGATTCTCTCTAACCACAAGGGTGTTTGAGGAGTTCTTGGATAATTTTTAAAGCTTTGAACATGTAATACAATCCATCTTTGTAATGAAACTTGAAACTCCAAGTGGAACTATGTGAAAAATGGCCAAGAAGATGGGTTAAAATACTGCCTAGATTAGGGTAAATTTTCTCTAAGTTAAAAGTTTTTGGTACCCTTGTTCCAAAAATCATAACTTGAGATACAAGCTTCTTTTGAGGAAACTTTGTGAATAAAAGTTGTATATTTTGTGATGGACTACAACTTTCATGTTTCAAGTTTTGTTTGAATCCATTTGTATCTTGGTGAAAAATGGGACAAAGTTAGGAAAAAATAAGAAAATTTCATAACTTAGAAAATTTCTAAGTTATGAAAATTTTCCATTTTAAACCCTAATTTGCATTTTTGGGTTTCTTGATGAACAAGTTTCATAATTTGTCATGTCTTGATGGAAAATAACTCTTGGCACTTGATTTTGACCAAAAAGTCAAAGTTTGACTTTTCAGTGTACAGTCAAATTTTGATCAGTTGACTGAAAAAATTCATCTGTCAATCCTATGCATTTGAGATCTTTTGAACTTGTTGAATGGGTCAAGACAATGTCATTGAGTCCTTGAGTCCATATGTGATCTTGGTTTGCCATTAGTTAGGTCAAACAGTCAAAAATTGCCTTTGTGCAGTCAAAACCCTAAAAATGACCATTTTGCCCTTTTGGTGATCTGATCAAATTTCTTGTGGAATTGTGATCCAAACTTGATCAAATGGTTCATATGAGTTCATAATGTTGATGTGGGTCAAATTTCATGAGGTTTGACTGTCAATTGGCCACAGTTGACTTTTTCCCCAATACAGTTGATTTCTAGGTCAATTATCCAATTGACTAGGCAAAGATTTGAATCAAGGCTTGAAACTTGGTATGGGAAAACTTGTGAACCCAACATGAAGTATGAAAGTCAATTTGGGCATTGTAAGTCAAAATATCCTTGTGCAAACTCAAACTCTAATTTGGGTCAACGGTGCAAGGAGGGGTCTTGAGCAGAGCAAACTCTAGTTGATCTTGAACTCCAAGAGTCTTGTGATGAGAAAATGTTGGTGAAATGAGAGGGAAAATTTTGGGGTACAACAATTATGAATGAAGCAGGCTTAAGCGAAGAGGAATGGATTCAGATAAGATTGGATCAGTTGAACTTGATCGATGAAAAGCGATTGGCTGTCATTTGTCATGGTCAGATGTACGAAAAGCGTATGATCAAGGCTTTCAACAAAAAGATCAGGCCTCGAGTATATCAAGCTGGTGACTTAATAATAAAGCGCATCATTCTTCCATAAGGCGACCCCAGGGGAAAATGAACTCCCACTTACGAAGGGCAATTTATTGTCAAGAAAGTCTTCTCTGGTGGTGCCATGATGTTGACTACCATGGACGGTGAAGACTTCCCACATCCTGTGAATGCGGATATAGTTAAAAAATACTATGCATAAGAGACCCGCTAGGTTGACACACCTAGGCAAAAATTAGGGATATATGCAAAATATTGTACACCCTACAAGTTAAAAACCCGAAAGGGCGACTTGGGCAAAAATGGGTATCCTGGTGGGCTGAAAACTCGAAAGGGCGGTCCAGGCAAAAATTAAGGATTGAAAGTGTATGACTATGTATCTATGGAATCACCACAGTCGACTTTATTACCAAGGTCCGAGTTCAAATGGTCCAAGATTAATCCAATCAACTTCTGTCGATGGCAAGGGACGTTTGAAGACATTGGGGCAATAGTAGAGTTGGAATGCAATGAGATCACTTCCACATGGCTATTATCTTTATTTTCAATTTTGTTTTCCTTTCTGTTTTTTGTTTTGAATGAAAAGACGTCCAATGACTAAAATTGATTGAACATAATTAAAACTATTTAGCACATGTGTCCTGCCAAGCAGCAACAAGCATCTCTTTATGCATTTGGGATGTCCCCACAGAGTTATTCCATTAACACTATCGCCACAAAGTCCTTTTTATAGGGTAGTCCCCAGCCAGAGTCCCAATATCTTAACAGCCCTCTCCCTAGCTGAGTTGGTCCTAAAAGAAGAAGCCTTGTGGATCTCTTCCTAAAAGAACTCACCTTGTCAGCAGTTCGTCAAATATTCCTCAACAGGGTTTATTTCCCCAACTGAGGTTGTCTTCCCCGATTGAGTCTATCCTCTCCAGCTTGATTTTTCCTCTCATACCATCACAAATCAGAGGACCACGGCCTCTTTTCCCCAGTGAAGTCACCAACAAAGTCATTGCTATCTCCGAAAGTTGTTGTGAAGACTGGAGCCCGATCAGAAAACAGTCAACTTTATTCTTTCAAACAAGTTACTATGAAGCCTGGGCCCGACCAGATAATAGTACAACTTTCAAATACTATGAAGCCTGGACTCGACCAGATAATAGTTAACTTCTCAAAGACACTATGAAGCCTGGACCCGACCAGATAATAGTTTAACTCTTCGAGATATTGAAAAAACTGGACTCAACCAGACAAGGGTTTAACTTCTTTTCCCCAGTAGAGTTTGCCTCTACCCCAGCAAGTTACTGTGAAGCCTGGACCCGACCAGATATCAGTTCAAATTTATCTTTTCAAGCGAGTTATTGTGAAGCCTGGAATCCGACCAGATATCAATTAACTTTATTCCCTCAGAAATTTGTTGTGAAGCCTGGAGTCCGACTAGATAACAACTAATTTCAAGCAAGTTAATGTAAAGTCTGGACCTGACCAGATATCAGTTCAACTTTATCTTTTCAAGAAAGTTACTGTGAAGCCTGGACCTGACCAGATATCAGTTCAACTTTATCTTTTCAAGCGAGTTATTGTGAAGCCTGGAATCCGACCAGATAACAATTAACTTTATTCCCTCATAAATTTGTTGTGAAGCCTGGAATCCGACCAGATAACAACTAATTTCAAACAAGTTACTGCGAAGCCTGGATCCAACCAGATATCAATTCAACTTCATCTATTCAATCAAGTTATTGTGAAGCATGGAGTCCGACCAGATAATAATTAACTTCATCCACCTTATAAATATGTGAAACCTGGAGTCCAACCAGATAGCAGTTTAATGTTAGTAAGTTGTTGTGAAGCTTGGAACCTGACCAGATAACAGTTTAACTTCATCCTCCCAAGAAATTTTCTGCGAAGCCTGGAATCCGACCAGATAACAATTAATTTAATCTTCCCTAGTAAGTCACTGTGAAGCTTGGAACCTGTCCAGATAACAGTTTAACTTCAAGCAATTTTCTGCAAAGCCTGGATTGCGACCAAATAACAGTTAATTCAGATCTTCCCATGCAAGTCACCGCGGAGCCTGGAATACGACCAGATAGCAGCCAACTTCATTATCCCCAACAAATTATGGCCAAGCCTGGATTTTGACCAGATAATAGCTAACTTTCTATGCTCTCCAGTCATGAATAATTCCCTAGTAAGAGCATTGAACAATCAAAACTCCTAAACTCTTTTCCCCAAGCCGAGATCAACACTCTCCAGAGTCTCCTTAAACAAGCCAGTATTCCCCAGTGGAGTTTCTCCTCAAACAACAGAACAGGAATTTCCAGTGGAAACAGTCTAAACAATAGTTCAAGTCTCGGCCTCCCAAGGCTCCCCAGCATGTTGTCAAGGATTTATTTTCCTATACAAGGACACACTGAAATGAACGCATCACATTCATAAACCATAACGCATACATGACAAATGCATATAGCATAATCTCATTTATTTTGATAACATCATTACGCCATACATACATCTACATGCAACTAATCCTTTTTCCTTGCAGGAAAATAAACAGGCAAAATACATCTACCATTTCAGTAAATTTCTGGGCACTTTAGTGTTCAATCATCTTCCACCTTCAAGTCATGAATGGCAGGCTTGCCAATCTAACTCTTCAGGTTTAAGAAGATTGAACAGGGGCAGCTGTTGTACCCCAAAATTTACCCTCTCATTTTTCAAGGCCTTTCTCACAAGGATTCTCAAGGTTCAAGATTGCACAAGCATATTGGGACTTTCCAGTACCAAGATTAAAAGGAAACTGTCAAAAAGGGAGAAAACAGATAAAAATAATATTTTGACAAAAATTGGAGAAAAACAAGTGTTCTTCGATTCAGCTCCTTCGATTGGCCTTCTGGCCTCTTTCGATGAAAGTTTGGCTTGCATCCTTCGACTGGGCGTGGGCATCTGGCACGTTGGTTTGGATTCACAAGGCACAAATCCCCTTGTAGTCTCCTCCGATTCCAAGGCAAAAGGATCCCTTTTTAGCATCTTTCGATTTGCACTTTCTGCCTCCTATATGCCTCTTTCGAGTCTAGACATTTTGGCCTCCTACATGAACCTTTCGTTTGGGCATGTGGTTCCTTCAGTACAAGCCACTGGTCACACCTTTCGTTTGGGCATGTGGTTCCTTCAGTACAAGCTAATAGCCACACCTTTCGTTTGGGCATATTGGTTCCCTTCATGCAAGTTTCGTTCGAACATATATTTTTTGCATGTTGGCATGAAGTCACAAGGCAAAAATCCTCCTTTTGGAATCCTTCGATTTCACATTTAAACTTCCTGCATGCATCTTTCGTTTGGCTTTGTGGCCTTCTTAGAATGAAAATTGGGGTTACGTACTTCATTTGGGCAGGAAATCTCCTTCGATGCAAGCTTTGATTCACATCCTTCGATGAGAATCTGGCTTCTTTGATCAAGCTTTGGTCCATAAGTTTCATTTGGGCATTTGACCTCCTGCAGGTTTGCTTTGATGCACTAAAATAGCTCCTGCATACAAGCTTCATTTGGATAATGGCTCCTGCCTGCAAGTTTCGATTGCACTATTGGTCCCTCACATGTTTGCCTTGGATTCACAAGTTCTCGATTGGATGAATGGCTACCTTCCCGTGACTTTCGATTTCATCTTCATGTTTGCTTCGAATGCGCCTTCATATCACCTTCGAAGCCATCTGTAAACCCTTCAATACGCCATAGTGCTGCATTATGACACACAACTTAGTGGCCCATTCGAAGGACTTGCCATAGTTGGGGAATAATTGTTTTTGCTTACATTGGAGTCTGGTCGAAGGTTTGGGCCTAAGTGATCAAAAGCAAGAGGACTCAAAATGACATATTCAGCTGAAGAGGGACATTCTAAGAACACACAATTGGTTCATTCAAAGGACACATAATTGGTGGGAACAAATGTTGTTCTGGTCTGGTCGAAAGATGTAGAAAGAGGGAGGATTCGACTCAAAAGATCAAGTTGAACATTAGACCCATAGGCTAGGCTACATGTTTCCCCTTTTCAGGCCTCAAACCTATGAATCACTCTATATTTAATTGTTTATGCAAGTTGAAATAGGATTTTACCCATTTTCTGTCCAAGACCACTTGCCCTTAATAGTATAATACTACTTTTTAGAAAAAGTTTTTCTTGAGCCTTGCGCCTATTTTCCTTATAAGGAAGCAATCCATCTGGATCGTCCATCTTTCTATCATGACACAAGTGGGTGCTTACTTTCCAGCTGGCCCTTTATTTTATTATTTTTACTCCCAACATTTCAAAAAAATTTCTCTATAAATAGAGAGTTCGTTTGCACATAAGAAAAAAAAGGAGAAGAAAAAGAGGGGAACGTATCTTCAAAATTCTTACACGCCATAAAATTCTCAAACACTTAAACACTTTTGCAAATCCAAACCCAGAATCCAAGTGCTTATCCCTCTTAAATCTGGAAAAAAAATCCTTACATCTTACTGTTCTTCGAATCCAGCAAAGAAGGACATTTCACTTGTTTTACTTCTTTCGAATCCACTGTCAAAGGCCCACCCCTGGTCTTTACCTTAGAATCCAGAGGCATTCAAGGCAACCACTTCAAAGTCCAACACACGCTCCAGCCTCCAGCAAGGTAAGTCATTCTTAACCTTTGACCCTTCGTTTCCAGCATAGCATGTAAATATATATATATATATATATATATATATATATATATATATATATATATATATATATATATATATATATATATATATATATATATATATATATATATATATATATATATATATATATATATATATATATATATATATATATATATATATATATATATATATATATATATATATATATATATATATATATATATATATATATATATATATATATATTTTCTTCTTTTCGTTTTCACTCTTTTAATGTGTGTCATGGTTAACAATCTTCTTGGATTTTGCTCTTTGTACATTTAAACATGCTTTAAGCGCTAATCTAGCCTTAAGGTGATGTTGTCATGGCCTTGGGCCATGTTGCTATTTAAACTCAAACGAAAGAAACAAGAGACAAAAAGTTAGAAACGAGGCCTCTGGCTTCCATACTAACCTTCAGGCCAAACGAAAGAGGCAGCCAGAAGGCATAACATGCTGGCCTCTAGGCCCCAAACGAAAGGCACAACATGCTGGCCTCCAGACCCCAATCGAAAGACACAACATGCTGGCCTCTAGGCCCTAATCAAAAGCCATGCCTTCACCCTTTTTCAGGCCAGATCGAAGAGAGTCAAAAAGTGCAGAATCGAAGGGTTTGCTGCTCTAAATCGAAAGATCCATTTTTTTTGCTTTTACCTTATTTTTTCCTTTATATTTTCATGCAATTCAATATGGTTGTAATAGTGTAGGATTTTATCTTTCTGTACTTTTGACTTTATACAAAATACTAGTAATTAGGGTGTAAGGCAAGATAAAATCAACAAGTAGACCACCCTGATCAAAAGACAAAAATGCATGCAATCAAACACACTTTGCACACATGCACCTCTAGGGTTAACTCCACTTGTTGCCTTATGAAAAATAGTCATGTTATGCATGTGATATGTCTTAGCAAACACAATAAAAAATACAAGATCATAGTCCCTCGATGACGCTTCGAATGTTGCCTTACAAATGATCTTAGTCCCTCAAAAGAAATGCTAAGATATCTCACAACATTGCTATCATGACTATATGATGACCCACGCCCGTCCCTTTTACATCCAAAGATAAGGCTTCTTACCAATCAATGGTAAGATGGAAATATCAAAGGAAGAGAGAAATGAACAAAAGACTTTTGAGTAAGGTAGAATGTTCCTAGTTGCTTGCTCATCTTCAAAACACAGACACCTTTTCAAATACACCAACACTTTCCATTAAAATATTTTCAAAAGTTCAAAACTTTGTATACATTCTTATAGAGACGAGAATCATTATAAAGTTTGCCTAAACGAAGGTGCTTTTCAAAAATACTTTCAAAAACCACCACAAAGCACACTTTCAAACAAAAGCAAAGATCTAGCAAGCAACTAAGAGCCCATAGATAACTATGGATGAAAAGGGTGCTAATACCTTCCCTTTTCATAATCTACCCCCCAAACTCAAGAAAATAATATCAAAGGTTTTTCTTGTTCTTTTCAACCTTTTCTTATTGGATAAAAGAAAAGTCGGTGGCGACTCTTGCTATCCGCAACAATTGCGATCAAACTCAAAAACATCCCAAGTCAATTCTCTCACCGTGTTACATCCATTTTCTGGACGACTCTGCTTCCTGCTCAACAACAAGGCTTGGCACTCGGCGTCACGAGAACCCGAGGACCCACTAGATCCCTCCCTGGCCAGCTCGGGGGTTGCACCCATGCGTGTAGCTTGCTGCGGTTTCACCAATCTCTTGTTGCTCTTTTTCTCCTTGGTCAGCTTCAACAATCTCTCGCGGCGCTCCTCCGTGTGACCTACAAAAACAAAGAAAATTTGCCCAGGTCAGCTTCATCGAAGAAACAAAAGAAGGAAACCAATATAGTAAAAGCAAGCAAGAAAAACCTAAGAGATCCACGGCCTGCCTGTAAGATTGACATTCGACAAACACCTTTGTATTGATCAGACGCGCCTCGAACATCGGCTCGCCGTCTTCGTCTAGGATGTCATGCCCTTCCCGCGTGACCCATCTGGTGGGGAAGAAACCATCGACGAAACGATTGAGGACACCATATGCCTCTTCATATTCGACACTCATACCACCGGCGAAAGTGTGGTAATTCCCAGGACCATGATCGTAGTGGCCCGAACATCAGTGGATGGGAAACTTTGAGATTCTCCCAATCTCAGGATTACCCTCAGCGTCCAATCACGGCTCCCCATCCTCGTCCACAACGGTAGTCGGGTCGAACAGAGAATCCAAGGCTGTTTGGGTAAATGGTTGCAAGATATACCACTTGTCCTTAAAGTCCCGGACATAATCTATATACATCCTAAACAACCTCTTCGACTCTTTAAGGGATACCCAGCTATGTTTCCCTCCTCGGGACTGCCGTTGCAAGTGAAAAACTCTGAAGAACAGGGGAATGGTCACCCTGATCCTCAGGAATCGATATGTAAGTTCGAATACCCGGATAAAGGCGATCGCGTTGGGATGAAGCTGGGAGGGTGCCAAGTTCAAATGACTGAACACCCCCATCTGAAAGTCGTTAAAAGGAAGCCGAAGTCTAAGGTTATTAAACATAACCTCGTACATGGGGAAGGCGTCCTCGATGTACTCCGAGCATATGCGAGCATCTTGCGCTGGTCTCGGGATTTTGAAGTTTCTCTGAAAACCTTCTTGGCCAGCTCCGTACTCGACGACTGTGTAGGCTTGCCTCTGGGTGTGACTGTAGATCGATGTTATCCCTCGGGGCTCGACACCGACCCAATCCAATTCAAGGTCGTCGATTACGTCGACCAAATTAATGTTCTCCTCGACGGTGCTGGTCCCTTCAGTCTCCATATTCTCCGACGATTCGGGAATGTCGACCATTTACCTATAAAGCAGAGGAAACCGATGAATTCGACAGCAAATCTAAATCCCCCTTTCCAACGACGCAGACGAAAAGGCTAAGCAACGCCCAGAACAAGTCGACAGTCATCCGCACAAAAAGGGGAAATACGTGGACCTCGACCGGCCCATGAAAATCATGCCAATCCTCTAAGATCACACGACAATCTTAACGATGAACGTCTATTTTTCATAAATATACCGGGCACATGAAGAATATTGCGAGCAGATTATGAATCTCACGACCAAGTTCATAAATTTGTTAACCAAACACATGGAGATCACAGGGAAGACTAACCTAAGTACCGACGAAAGGATGAGTATCACGGGCATAATCATAAATCATATGCCTAAATGCACGAATTCTCTGGGCAGAACCCCCCACATGCGAAACCCTACTACTAAACATCATCAAAATATATCAAATCCTACTACTAAACATCATCAAAATCTATCTACACACGGGATATCGAGGAAAAAGAACGCTTACTTAAAGAATAGATGAAGAATGACAGTGGTTGAGGAAGAGTACGCGGAGGACTGTGCGGCGGTTTCAAGGGTTCTGGAAAACGGAACGATGTTGACGGTAAAAATATGAAAGTAAATTATAAGCCCTGGAGCCCTATTTATAGAGCTGACGTGGAATGTTAAACATCACATTTGGCAGCTCAAAAGTCGCCTTTCTCCTCGACACCTACACGCTTAGTCAATGATGATCCCTATTTCCTAGCCCATCATTGCTATCCCAAAGGTCACACCATGTGTCTGACAAATGCACTACCTCCTCCCCGCGAGTCGAGTAACAATTAAAACGAAGCCACCTCGAATCTTGGCCGAACTATGCTCGAGTAAACAACATACCGATGACACTCTCCTTCATTTAATGAAATCCCCATGTCGAGCATCGAACCTCGTGAAAGAATAAGTTGTACATTAAGTCATAACTCCATTAGGAGCAACGACTTGGGGGGCTCCTGTTCTGGACTGGGTCTGCCCTTGACCCAACTTCGTGTAAGGCCCAATCCAATTGTGTCGTCCAAGACGTGCTGGTCGATTCTGCCCTTGATACCGACGAGCAGCAACTACTTCCTGCGAGGAGACATAACTCACTGCACAGGGAGGAACCCAGTTATCCCCAAGAGGATCATCGTCGGTCAGGAGGACCTCGAGGTCTCGCTCCAATCCTCTCCTCGACCATAAAGGTCCTATCACACGACCTCACGATCAGTAGAGCATCCATGACGAGCAGAAGCACCTCGCGAGCATCCTCCTCGTAGGACTGATTATCCATGTCTCCGAATATCACAGAGTCTTCGTGGTCCCAGAAAGATCACATCTATATCCTCCTGATCTTGCGGAACAAGTCATTCAGGTAGGGGACCACGTGCGGGTCCCCACTACTCACGTAGGACCTGACAGTCTCTACGTTGGGCCTGCTTGACAAACCCAATGTAGAGACTTTGGCCCAGCGCTGGAGGCTATAAATATCCTCTCTTTCGAGAGGGTCAGATATTCAACGCTTTCTTACTCTCACGCTTGCTTGCTCATTTCGCAACTTACTTTGACATCAGAGTGTCTTATAGGTACCCTCCACCTCACTCAAACCCTGTTCGGTAAAACTGTGACGGTCCATTTTGATCAGGTACAATTATATATGCATAGTTTAATTAAGTTTACAATAACTTTTATTTACGCATTTTTTTGTTCATTATATTTTTTTATAAAATTAAAATTATATTTTTGAAATATGGGTTAGATTAGTTTAACGGGCCACATGACCCATTAAAAATTAGGTCGGATTCATTTTTTAAAAGAGAAATCATATTTGAACACAAATTTGGGACACCATACGGTGTCCGTTGTTAATTTGGAGTGCTGTTATGTATTTTTGGATTTTGTGCAAGTATATAAATTAAAAAGTAAGTAAGAGATAGAAATAACACCTCTCATTTTTAAATACTAAAAACATACTTAGACATTAGAGCTTATAATGCTTATTTGTTAGCAATTTAAGCAAACTACTCCTTCAAATTCCCAATTATTTATTTTGTTAACAAGAAAAAGAAAAAGAAAAGCATCAAGTTCATTAAAGATTTATGATTGAATTGAAGTATAAATCTACCAATTACAAAATTTGAGACTAAACTTCAAGTCACAACGAGTGTGAGCAAAAAGTCTAACCATATCATTATATAACTACATGTTCATACAGACTCTTCACCTTTAGGGACATTAGTGTTGTTTTCAGGGGCAGATGGTGCCCTTCTAAAAGCTGACCCTATCTGAATACCAACATTTCCACCATTACTATGAGAACTTCCTTGGCCAGATTGGCTATTATTACCTCTTAACCCTTTCTTCTTTGCCTTTTGTGCCCAACCAGCAAGACGAACTTGTACTTGTTCATCAAATATAGCATTCTTAAAATTAGTTCCCATCTACATTATGAAAAATAAAGACCAACATCAAATCAATGTCACAATAAAATTACATGTTTATTTAATTTGAAGAAAAAAAAAAGCTCAAACTCACCTGTGTAACAATTGCATATAGTGGTAGAGTACTATAACTACATAGCACCTGAACAAATACCCTACAATAATAATAAAAAAGGATCACAATCTCTAAAAAAGTATGTTAGGTATGGAGTTGTGTCAAGTATTTGTGTCCGTGTCAATGCTTCATAGATAAATAACTACATAGAAAAATATAGTATAGTAGTTACCCAATAACGAGCCTTGGAACGGTGTAAGGAAGGTCTCCCATTATACATGAGTTAAAGCCATATGTTAACCAAATCCAGAAAAAGTATGCAATCTCGAAAGAATTTTGGAAAAGGATCAAGTGAATTAAGAAGAGGACGATGCGAGGACGATGAAACCAGAAATGATCATCTGATGGTTGAACAACTAGTTCGCCTTGTATGGCTGAGTTTTTTTCAGCTACTTCATGAGCTAATTGAATTATTACATGTTCTAGCTTTGTTCCAACAGCAAGTAGAAGCTGAAAAAATTAAGATTAAATGGTTTGGATATGAAAAATTGTAAAAGAATTAATGTCGATAGAAAGTTGCTTACAATGAAGGGAATGAAAGCAATCCAGAAATACGCGTGCCAACCTAAAACAATAAGCATGAAGCGTTGAATCTCAATTCATAAAATCGATATAGTTTAAACCTAGCTCAACCTGACCGTGGTACAATCAGGTTCGAACAAAATGGTGAACGAGTCGATTCACTTGTTGAACCTAGTGAATCGGCCTGCAACATAACTATTGAGTAACAGAACAAAAGTGCTAAGTATTGTAACATACCATTGACATTGATATTAAGCAACATAAATATGACCACAAAGATCCAAAGGTACCAACTGCAAAACATTAGAACAAAATGATGAATTAGTGATAAGAGATTAAGATAATTTACAAATGCTTGATTAACAGAAGAACATACCTAATACCAACGACTTTCTTGAAATCATCTTCGAGAGCGCGGTTCATGTACTTGTGAAAATTAAACTTTGGATTCGTCTTACAATGAGTCTAAATCAGAGAAACAAAGTTAATTATATAGTTCAACGATTCAATCATAGATAATCGCAAGATCAACATACTCTAACTAATCTTACCATAATGAAACCAAGTCTTAATGTCACATAATCCAACTTCGTCACAGATCCATAAAATTGCTTGAAAAACGATCTCTGAAGTAAAACCAAAAACTAGAACTAAGCATAAACATAATGTTAATAAACAATATGGTAAAATTGAAACCAGTGAAATTTATAATTAACCTACCACCCATCCCATTATAGTAGAATCTTTGCCAAAACCAGTAAAATGACTTTGTATAAACTCGTGCTGATGAACATGAGTCACCGATTCAATCCGTTCCGGAGCTGCATTAGACCGAAAAAGATTAATCTTGACAGAAAAATATTAAGATTACAACATAAGTTCATAACTGATCAAATTTCTTAATATACCATGCTGTGATTTAATGTTTTCATCGGTAACAATAGAGTCTTCCCAATGCTTCCATCGACGAATCTATAAACATCAACAATTCTTATTAATAAAGAATAGCTTTTAACAAAAAAAATTCATATGATTAGATTAGATACTCACATTTAATCCTCCAAAAATTATAGTCAAAACACATGAAGTGACATGAACAACAGCTAGAACAAAAATAAATATATGAAGATGATGCAGTGCTTCCGCTGAAAACAGAGGCACCTTGCCCTGAAAATATAACCGCGCGACCGTTATATTTAAAACCGTTTGTAGCAAAAGAATCCTTTATGCAAATTTTCCTAATTATCAAAATCTTATCAAATTTATTTCAATACCTTGGCAGCACAGTATTCAAGTTTCTCATGTGTTGATGGATGATCCTCGCCCTCGTCAGCTAGAAGGCGCCTAGCCGCGCTAAAAACATCATTGGAAGAGAAAATTCTCTGAAAATGTGAAGTGGAAGATAATTTTGATTCTTCTTTTTCTTTGTCGTCAAGACTACAAGGAAGCATATGAAGAGTCCAGCTTTCTCGAACACATATTTTTGTGATCCCATTTTGTGTTATAGCCAAAAACAATGAAATAAAACCCAATATCATCAACTCTACAAAACAACAACAAAAGTCATAATCAAAATCAAGACTCAAAATCACGATCGCATCGCCTTTAAGAGTGTGCAAGACAGACTACTGTACAGAGTTCAAAATTTGTTACAGTTAAATCATAATTAAATAGATGTCTCTATTTGTTTTTCAGAGTTAAACAGCGTCTAATCTTTAGAGGAATTTCAAAAACTAGAGACAACTCTGATCCAAAACTATAAAACTAAACATAACATAATCCAATTTTCAAAATCATTATTATCAAAAGAAAAAGTAAAAACAAGAACCTTCTTTGATTTTTTGCAAGGCTTGAAAGAGTGCTTTCTGGTTTTTCTTCTTAAGATACTTGCCAAGACGATGAAGAGAACGTTCAACAGCAAAAGAAACAGCAACAATGATAGTGCAAACAAGAGCAACAACCCATGTTGGAGTAAACTGTAAATCACTTCCTTCACCTTCTCCACCACCACTCATGTTGATGAATTTTTTGTGTTTGAATTAAAAATTCAACAGCATTAATACATTTATATATGTGTGTGTGATCTTTGGAACAACCTTTGACGTGTTGGAAGTATAACGTTAGTAGTACTACAGGTGAATGGTCGGTCTATTTTATAGTCAAATTTGATACAATAGTTAAAGTAAATCATATATAATTCAGATTAAAAAACCTTTTAATTAATTAAAAAAAGGTTTCTATAACTTTGAAATCTTACATGATAAGGTTTCACACTTCTTAATAAAAATAAAAATTTCATACTTCCACTTAAGATTTTTAATCTTGGAAAAATATAATTATTTAATAAAAAAAGTTAGATGTATTTTATAGATCAGAGTGTCTCACATATATTTTTTAATTAAAAAATATTATTTATTTAAATTAATTATTTCCATTAATTTAATTTAATATATTAAAGATAAGTACTTTTTAGAAAACATGGTTTTTTATTCTTTAGAAAAAATATTATTTTAATATTTAATATATTGAATATAAATATTTTCAGAAAAAACATTTATTTTTAAATTATTAAGAATGTCTTTGAAATGCTCGTTAGTATACTATTTTCCTTTATTTATTTTTGATTTAGTAGTTTAATAATCTGATTTTTTTTCTTAAAGATAAATAAATGAGACTTTCACAAGTGATAGATTATTTTAAATTAGACACAACATCAATTTTAAATATGAAAATATAAAAATATAAAAATTACTTAAATTTGAAATAAAAATATTAATTTTATAAACAATTAAAAAGTTAAGATAAGAGATCAAAATTGAAACTAAGTCTTTTATTTATTACTTAAATAACATAGAAGTATTATTGATAATTATATAATTATATAATTATATAATTAGTGATGTATTATAATAAGAATATATCATTTTATTGTAATTTAAATTTTTTAATATAATTTGTCAAAATCCATAATTGTAATTAGTTGAAAGTTTAAAAATACATCACTTTATTTTATAGTTTAAACAAAGAAAATTATAAACAACGGAAGGAAAAATAGTATAAAAAGTTTTTTAGTCTTTAATAAAAAGGCCTCTTTTCTACAAAAAAAATCTCAACGTATTAAGTTAATAATAAAATTTAATAGAAAATAGAATATGATTATAAAAGGAATGGGGGACAAATTCTAAATATTATACTTCATTTGCAAGACAATGAGACGCGTAAATTTTATATTTCCTTTTTTGTTGGGTACAATAGCGTAATACATATTACTTGCACTAATAGATATAGTTAAATATTTTTAAGAAGTAAAAATAAAAAGAAGTTACGTCTATGTAAGAATAAATTATATATTTATTATATTTTTATTTAAAAAAAACATAAACCACATCTAAAAAAATATGATAATTTTTTTCTTAAGAAAAAGAAAATACTTAGATAAAAATTATATAGATGTGACTCATATTTTTTTTTCAATTTTCAAACTTTTAACTAAGATTTTTATTCAATGAAACATTTTTACTATAAATTAATTAAAATTATTTTATGATCTAATATTTACTTATATATATTTATTTCTCCTCTCTTACCATTTATGTTTTTTATATGTATATTCTTTTGTCTTGATTATAAACAAAACAGTTATATTTAGTAATTTAAAATATAATAGCATTTTCTTAAAGCGTTTTTTTTGAATTAACATGAGTTTTATTCTTAATACAAATTTTATTTCATATTTTAATTTCGAAAATACAATAGATTTTTATCATACTAATATAACTATTAATTCTAGAGAAGCCTGCATATCATCTATTGTTTCAAGTTTACAACACATATTCCTGAGAATATGACTATGGAAATGTAATATTCTCATGTTTGATTTAAGTTTTACAAAATTATTTCAAAAATTTTTTTATTCTAAGAAATATTATTTACACATAGTTTTTTTATTCTTATTCCAAGATATAAAAAGGATGAGAATTCAAGATTCTCATGGGAATAAGCTTAACTACCTCTAACTTTCCACTTCTAATCATTATATTTACTTTTATAATTTTTAAATTAAATTAATTTGTAAACATTTCTAGGAATTTTAAATTTTGTCCAAACACATAAGTGAGAATATTATTCCTAGAAACAATAATCCCGAAAATATAATTTCAAAGAATATAATTTTATAACTTAAAACAAACACACCCTTAATCTTTGTTGATTTCCCCATCGATATTAACGATGATCAAGTCAAGCCTGCACCTTCGTGACTTTGTATAAACAACGGGAGTATTATTCTTTTCTACTTAGGTTAAAGAAATTATATCAAAATTAATTTAATGTGTTAATTATTCCTCTATTTATTAGTTTATTTCTAAAATTTTACATGTAATAATTGTTGAGGATATAAAAAGGATAAGTGTAAGGAAATAGTTTCACATTGGATAAAAATGTAGTGACTTAAATATTTATAAATGGGAGAATCCACTCATTTAACACCTTAGACTATATTTGAGAGTTTAGAGGAGAGGAGGAAATGAGAGCTTTCAAAAACGATTTTTTTAAATATAAAGAAATTTTGAATATTATTTGGAAAAAAAATTGTTTAAAATGATAAAATAATGTTTATCATTAATGTATTTTTAGTTTTTGAAATACTATAACAATAAAAATTATATTTAAACAAATTGATTAAGTCTTCCAAAACCCTCCTCCAATACGAATTTTGATTTCTCTAAATTGGAGGGTTTTTGTTGTTACGAAGAAACACAAATCTTCCAAAACCCTCCCAAACAAAATCTTTTTATTCTTTTCATCTAATCCTTCCTATTTTTTAAAGCTCTTTCCTCCCTTCTCCTCTAAACTCCCAAACATAGCCTTTAAGGTTTTAGATAAACAAGTGATACATCTCCCACAAAGATGTGTTGCTCAAACAGAAAGTCTCAAAAATAAGAATGTTCCTCGTTCGACCCTCCCCCGATTATTGCGCTAATAATGGGAGAAATCACTCATCTACCACCTTAAGATTTTAGATGGACAAGTGATGTATCTCCCACAAAGGTGTGTTGCTCAAATAGAAAGTCGCAAAAATAAGAATGCTCCTCGTTCGACCCTCCCCGGTTGTTGCACAAACATTAATGAATTTTTTTCAACAATATACTCATTAAATTTATATATGAAAATTTTGTTTTCTATCTCTTGATATATTAACGAAGGTGAAAAGATCATGGATTTTGATAATTACCCCCTCCGTCCCACAATAAGTGATTCAGTCCCACAATTTCATACATATTAAGAACAAAGTAGAAAAATAAGAGGAAAAATAATATTTTTACTATAGTACCTCTAATCATGTATTGGAAATGATGAAAATTTAATTAATTAGAATGTAGATTTGGAAAAAGTGTATTGAAAATTGAAATTGGTCATTTATTTTGGAACATTATTTTACTCCAAATGAGTCACTCATTATGGGACGGTGGGAATATATTAGAAACATGTCTAGTCTTGTCGATATTTTAGTGATTTTCGTATTGTTTAAATTTTTCTCTCACCTCATGACACTACCATCTCCCGCCTCGCCTGATAGATCATTATGAAGAGGAAGCATTTATATTGATTCAAATTTTCACCTAAAGATTAAAGACTTGTCTAAATAAATGAGAGCCATTATATATTCACCTAAAACTTTAAGACAATCCGTGTATGATCATCTCACTTATTAAGTATATAACTCTAAGGATGATAATTTGGCTAATACCTAAAGAGTATCCGAAAAAAGTTCATAATGGATAGGGTAAAAATCCGCAAATTTAGTATAGATGTTGACACTAATAATTATCCATTAAAATAAACAGGTATGAGTGCGGGCACGTGTATCATTTTTTTTTACCAAGATGCCACCTTTTTAAAAATAATATCTCAAAATGCCATAGTTTGAAAGAAATTTACCAGATTACCACCTTTTTATAGGACGTTTGGCCATCCAATAGACAAACTAATGCATTATCTTTTTTCTTTAAGGGCTCGACCATCGATTGGATTAGCGGGTGAAGAGCTGAAATATAAAATAATATATAAAAAATGAAACAAAAAAACCTCTTAAAGAGAAAAAATTATGCACCTGCTCGTCCATTGGATGGATGAGACAATCTGGTTTCTTTTTTAAATGTGGCATTTAAGGATATTATATTAAAAAAGATGGCATATGGGTAAAAAAATCACGGGTATTTTACTATACATCCGACCTCATACCCGCACTACATATTTATATAATGTCACTTATATTATTATATAAAAATGCACGTTTATCAATTTAAAAAATATATTAATATTAAACTATTAGACATTTTAATAAAAGTGTTTATTTATTTCTTAACTCAACAATAACATCCTTTTTTTTAATATTGTTTAAAAACTTAAAATTATATGATATTTTATAATTAATCAATTTAATTCTACTACAAATGTGGGTAAACAGGTACGAGTATGGGTATTGAGGTATCCATAGGATATGGGTACGGATATGAACATTGGTGCCTACACAGATATGGGTTTGGGTACGAGGATTTTTTCAAACCGGGGATGTGGAGACGGGTACTATAGTACCCTGCCCAAACTTTGCCCGTTGTCATCCCTATTTAACCCCCACTTTTCAAGCAATGTGGAACTTACACAACTCACACTTGTTTCTCAATAATCTCCTCTTCAAGTGTGAGTTTATCCATTATGCTCCCTCACAAGCAGAAGCTCTTTCATCTGTATATTTATAGTCATTGACAAACACCTTTACTAGTCACGAGCACTTCAACGGGACACGTCGTCTAACCACCATCATATCAGGAAGACTTTTGACACAAAGAGTTTGTCCCTTACTTATCGAATCTAATACCAATGATAGGTCATCATGAATGGAAGCATTCACATTGGATCAATGAATCGCCTAAAGGTTAAAGACTCACCCAAACAAGTGAGAGACATCACATATTCATCCAAAACCTTAAGGTAATTGGTGTAATTGTCCTTTCACTTATAAAGTGCTCAACCTCCATATTTCCAAGCAATGTGGGACATACATAACTCATACTTATTACTCAACACCTCCCGCATCATTATCGTCGCTCTACAACCAAGCATCAACATACCATGGACTTTCCTCCAATCATACCCATAGGCTGACACTAGCACAACCCTTAAACACGTCTCCTCACAATCTTTTGCGGAAGCCCTGAATAATGTTTTCAATGTCCTTGTTTCTCAACTCCCACAACCGTTTATTAAAGGAGATAAAATTGTAATCAAAATACCGAAAGAAGAGTATTAAGTTGGTCTGGTGGCTTGTAAATGTAGCCTTCATGGAAGAATGCTACGGGAAAAGGGTTTAACACCTATGAAAGTTGGTGACTTAAGGAGAAAGTTAACTCCAATATAGAAATCCTTAGGTAAGTGGGGAATCACCTCCCCATGTAAAGGGTTTTATGAATTATTTTATTCCCTTGAAGATATGCAGAATGTTAGGTCTATAGGATTATGGAACTTTAACCTTATTTTTTAAAAGTTTTTTCTTGGACCAAAGATTTCAATCCAAACATCCAACAACATTCTTCTTCTCAAATGTAGCTTCGTATCTATGGCCTATATCAAGAATATTGGAGGCCATAGATTTTGTTTGTTATGGAAAGTAGGGTTGAAATCCCCCGCATGTAGTGACCAAATCACAAATAAGCCTAGGTTTAATAGAGACTTTGTTTATTTTGTCAAAGTTCTTGTTGGCATGAATTTGAGAAAAGAACCTAAGTATAGGGTCCTTATTGAGAGAAAAGGTTTTTATTCTTTTGTTGATATGAACTATGTGTTTCCAGTGATTTCTGGTAAACAACCGCTAGTCTTCCAAACTATCGAATAATCTTTCTTACTGTTATTCAATCCCTCTGGTAACTCACAGGATCGACTAGATTGATCCTAGGACTCCTTGGATATTAAGGTTACTCTCACAATCAAACAGATATTCATGGTTGATATTGTATAAGTGTTTGGCTTGTTTCGATCTCTCTCTCTAAGAGTCTAAAGATGTAATCAAAATGTGTATGAAAACTAAGTTATACGAATAAATGCTAATTGTAATGCTAATTGTAAAGACATATAAAACTGCATGAAAATGAAGTAAATGGTTTCGATTTACAAAACGGTTAACATAAAGGGTTTCTGGAACGTAAAAGTTTGAAATGTGAAGAAAACGTTTAATGCAAGAAATCTGTAAATGATTTTAAGTAAAAGTATGCGTTCGAAAGACAAGACTTGAAGGTAAAGGTATGGAAAATGTGACAGTTTTCTGAAATATAGAGTGCTTGAAATATAAAGAAAACAATAAAACGTAAAACTTTGAGGAAGAGACTTCGAAGTGAAAAGACTATAAATAAGAAAACTTGTAAATGTTGTTTGACAAAAGGAATACAGGAAAGTACTGGAAATGGTAAAAGGTTTTCATTAAATCAGAAATACATGGTGCTATCATACATACATTTCTCTTGCATTCGTTTCCCTTGCCATGTGGTAGTTTGAATGTTATTGAGTATTTTGTATAATAGATATGACACACGAAATCCTAATACTAAGACTTCTATTTATACTAATTCGACCATAACGGTCTTGCTATAGGATTATGCCACGTTTCGAACATGCAGGACAATGCTTCTTTCATCTTTCCACGTGTCCCCAAATGCTCCAACACATAACTTTCAAACTTTGAAAGTCCCGCTTCCATTTGAATTTTAAATGCTTTGGTGTTTCTCCGTTTCGAACGCTTTTCCCAAACACAGCCTCACTGTTGTTTTGAGACTCCTTTAGATATGTTCCCATAATTGCCGCTCGAAGCTCCAAGCTTTGACATACTTATTCGAAACACTGCTTCTGCTACTTCGAAATACGACGCTTAATTCCATTTCGATCAAAACATTTAACTTATTTGGCTTCTAAATAACATTATCAAAATCTTCAGCCAACAAATTGCCCCTTTAAAATATGTATTTCGATTCTTCTAAGAAATACCTATTTTAAACATCTACACAAGATTTTGATAGGACTTTCGAATCATCGTAACAATTAATGCATTTGACTCCAGTCACATCAATCATATCACCTTTTGGATTCCTTAACCGCTCGGGGTCACTTCACAGCGTGGTGCAGTTATAAGTAATGATTATCTTTTAAATCACGCCTATTACCTATATTAACTTCACGCCACCTCTTCATCACACCAACCCATGATCTCCACGTATCACACCTCTATTCGGTGGATGTTTAAACTTCCCATTATAAAACATCAACTTAATCTTCTTCTTTCCTTTTCACACTCTAAATCTTTCACACTCTGAATTTTTACCCTCCTTCTCTCATAAAACAATCTAAGCTTTCAAACATCTTTCAAAATGTCTTCTTCTACTTCATCCCAACTCAAGAAAGTCTCCAAGAAGAAAGGAAAAACTACCGGAGCTACCATGGAAAGTAAAATCATCACCATCCAAGGCCAATCTGCTCTTGCCCCTCAGATGATTTCCAAAGAAAAAGAAATGCTGTATGCCTCACAGGTACTCATTCCTACCCACGTTGCTGGTAAGAGGTTAGCCTTAAATGGCCCTCTTACGGTTTTTGAAATATTAAAGGACACCAGGACAATTTTTCCATCTGTTATAGCTTCAAACCCCTATTCAACAAAATGGATGCCCCTAGGGCAGTAGAATCTTCTAGTTCAAATACCATAGAAACCCCAACTGTTCCTCCCAAGGACCCCTTTGTTTTGGATTATGTAAAAAGCAATTTTAAGCCATTTCGATCTTGCCCTACTTCTGATATTGCTTACCAAAATTGGTTCACGAAAGTAGAAGCCAAGAAATCCCAGCAATGGGAAGAACTAGGCATTTATAACCTGATTAAGTTATCGAAACCTGGTTTCACCTACAGCCACCCTCTGCTATTCGCGTCCCTTTATTTCTGGGATAGTACCTACAACACTTTCCATCTCCTAGGTGGAATGATCACCCCAACCTTCTTCGATATAGCGGCCATTACTGGGCTGTCGCCAGTGGGAGAAACTTATGTTCCTGACAACGAAGAGCACTCAAGCATAATTGACTTCGAAGTCAAGTTAGCCAGTTTTTCCAAATTTATCAGTCCTTATCATGCTGAAGGGGACAATGTGTCTGACGTAGAGCACATTGCTTTCTTAACCCTGTGGCTGTCTAGATACGTTTTCTGCAGTAGATCCCTACAGGTAGCTAGTAGGTTCATTCCTCTAGCTAGGGATTTACATGAAAATCGAAAAGTGTGCCTCAGTGAACTACTCTTAGTTGACCTCTATGAAAGCCTGAGGTCAGCTGTTTCGAGCCTCAAATCCCACACCTCCAAAAACATTTTATTGGCTGGCCCATTTTGGTTACTCCAACTATGGCTAAATGCCATGTTCGAACCTTCCTTATCAACCGCCAATACCATTGATGAGCAAGATTTTGAGATAAGTGATAGGATAGTCGAAGGCACTAGGCTTCGAAGACTAACTCCTAATGATGACAAAGATGACTTCAAAGTTCAATTCTCGAAGTACATCATGATATTCTCCAAAAGGCACAAGTTCGAAGAGAGCATGGCGCCTTTTGCTTCGAGGGCTCATGGACCTTCTTGGTTCACCGTGGCTCTCTCAGAAGCCATCAAGAGCAAGGAGATTCAGGATGTATGGAGAGCTTTCTTGCTGCCTAGACTCATCTCTTCAAGGATAACCCCAGCCAAGAACCAAATTCTTCTCTTTGCCTATCAACCAAACTTCGTTTCGAGGCAGTTTGGCTTATGCCAACTGATTCCTGAACCTTTGTTCCAAACTGAGAGCGCCATCACTTCTGGACGAACTTTCAAGGCAAGGGAAGCCAAAATACAGCAAGAACAATATCTAGGCTTTGCCCAATTTGAGCTGATAGCCTTCGAACCTACCCATCTCGCGGCTAAAGGATTTCTGGAGTGGTGGATTAAGTTTTATCAAACTTATATGTTCGATACACTTACAATTCGACAGAAACTAATTGATGCCTTCGATGTGCAGGTACCAGCAAAGAAAGGTATGTTTACTCATGCCAAAGAGATTAAAGCTTTTCAAAATTATTTTGAAACTACTTACGACCCCACGCGCTTGGACTCCACTGTGCATCAAGCAGCTGAGACCTTGAAGGAAAAATTTAAACAAAAAGTTTCTAAGTTAAAACTTCCTTCAGGGCTGTCACCTGAGGATAGGTATAGGTTGGCATTCGAAATGCATCCACCTAAATTTCCCAGATTACCTACCTCAGAACTGGCTCTGGCTTGGTTTCCCCCATATCCATGGTGGTTTACTTGCAAAGAGATGTTCAAATATCTTCAAAGGAAACCAAAGCCATCTGAGACTGTGACATGGGCTCGATACTGGCTTCATGATTTCCCAGGACACCTTCGATACGACCTTTCTGCCATGTCAATTAAATCTGATCAAGGCACAGGTGCGAATGCTTGGGAAAATCCCAAATGTCTTTTATTTTCCATATCTTTAACCTTTGCTTTAATTGTTTCGATTCTCAGCTATCAGGATAAAGACAGCTGCCTCGAAGTCGAAGGAAGGGAGTGCCTCTCAAGCCTCCATCGAAACTACTGACAAAGTGACTCCACCCGAAACAACTACTACTGCTGCAACCACAACAACAACAATAACGCCAACAACAACAAGTGCTCCAATTCCAACGGTAATCACTTAGCCTTGATGTTTCGAATTCACTCAAGCTTTATGGTTTATATCTAACTTTTCGTTAAAACTCTTTCAGACCAACAAGCTTCCTCCTACTACTCCCAAGAAACGGAAATCAAGCACCACTGGGGAAGACCCCAAGGTTGGAGGAAACTTAAATACTGCTTCGAAGAAGAAGCTAAAGAAAGATACTTCTAAAAGCACCGTTCCGACTAGTGTCTCTGGACTCGATTCCAGGGATGCTGCTCCCTTACCCAAATCCAAAAATCCACCTTCGACCTCCAACCCACCGTTGGAACGTATAGCTAGTAACCTCTCCTCTGAGGGTCCACAGGTAAATTGAACCTCTAAAAATTGTTTCTAATACTAACTTCTTATTACCTTGGTGAATGTTTTTCTTTAACATTCTGCTGTTCCTTGCAGAACATCTTGAATCCAACTTCCACCATTTCGACCTCACTATCCAAGGCTGCTGCTCCGCTCAACTCCTCCCCTCAAGGAGATTCCAGCAACTTGGTCCAAAATAAAGGTTCCTCCAATATGGCGGTTCTGGCTGGGACTTCTGAACAGCAGGATGATCAAGGTACCTCCGTTCCTCTGAAAGAGGTAAACGAAACAATACTTCAAACGTCTGCAGAGGATTTGCAAAGGGCTTCTCTTCAAAAGTCCCCTCTTGAAACTCTTCAAGAGGACCCAAAGGACACTCAAACTGAAGAAGAGAAAGCTGATTCTGGGCAAAGAGCCGAAGAATCTGCAGACGAAGAATCTGAGGAGGAAATTGCCAATGACGAGGAGAATGCCAATGATGGTTCGACTGCTGGGACGGAGTCTAACGCAAATAGCAGCGAAAGGGATGGTATCGAAGTGGTAGACTTGGACGAGGATGAAGAAGACCAAGAGCACGAAGCGAATGAAGGGGATGGTAATGCAATCAACGAACCCCTAGAGGTTGAAACAAACGTGGTTCCCCTACGCGTGGAATTCCCCCAATCCTCCCTGTCTCGAATGACTGACGAGGAACTGGCACTTCTGAGACGAAATGACCCTATTGGGTACATGAAGGAAAAGTTGGCTCAGAGGGACGTCCCACTTGCTAGGGCTGGCACAAGTTCAACCAGCTATCCTCTTCCCACAGATGAAAGAATTGTTCTTCTTAACAAAATTAGGAAAACTATTCTCAATGTGGATATATTCGAAGTGCTTAAGCAAGATAGTACTGCTTGCTATACTATGAAGGAGCTGCTCACAAAGGTCAATCTTTCCACCTGCTCCTTTCCAGTTAGTACTCTCTTGTTCGATCTTCAGAATTTGCTAGACAACATAACTGGCTACCTTCTCCAAGACGAATCTGCTGCCAAGAAGGTTCAAGAGAAACGCATTGCCATGGATGCCGCTTATGAACAAGCTTCGAAACTCTCTCAAGAAGCTGAGGATCAAGCTATGCATCTGAAGCAGGCGAAAACTGATTATGAGGCTCGAGCTGAGTCCATTCTTATTTGGGAAAGGCAGATTCTGGAACTTCAACAGAAAGTTAAGGAGGATAAGGAACAACAACTAGCCTTCGAAACCAATCATGCAGGTAACCAATTCGAAGAGCTTCTCAACCAGGGGCTTGCAGAAATGGAGACTGCAGAACAACTTAAAGGAGAAGTGGCAACCTTGGAAGGAGCCAGGCGGTTCGCTCAACAGAAACTTGAAACATTTCGAAGCACCTTTAATCAATTGAGAAATAATGCTTATTTCTAGATTTTGATGTTCATTTGACTATAATTTTGGTTTCTTACATGTAATATTCGAACAACGCCATTTTGGCATTCTATCTTGCCATCTTGGCTTATTATAATATTTTTGTTTACGTCGTTACTATTCGAATCTCCCGCAGGCTTGGCTTATATTTCTTTAAATATTTCCCATTAACCTTTAGGACACGTTTATCATCCACGAGTTCTTCGATTTCGTATGCATTGTTTGAGAATACTTTTAATATTCGAAAAGGTCCTTCCCAATGAGGTGACCATTTACCTAATGCTTTATTCTTCTTATCCATAGGCAATATGACTCTCCAAACCAAGTCATTAATAATGAATACTTTTTTCTTCACCCTTTTATTGTATGTTCTGGCCACTCTTTCTTTTTGCCTCATCAAAATTTCCAATGCATGTAATCTAATTTCGTCCAACTCAACTAATTCATTCATCATCATTTCCCAATATAATGCAGTTGGGATTTCGTTTTGTCTCTGAATTCGAACTGATTGCAGATGAATTTCTACTGGTAACACTGCATCATGACCAAATGTAAGTTGGAAAGGCGTAGTGTTAGTAGCTTCCTTAGGAGATGTTCTACAAGCCCATAATATTTGGTCCAGAGTTTTGTGCCAGTTTCTTGGCTTCTTGCCAATATGCTTCTTGATTAATCCTATTATTACTTTATTTGCTGCTTCGACTTGTCCGTTTGCTTGAGCCAATTTGTTTCCAGTGATTTCTGGTAAACAACCGCTAGTCTTCCAAACTATCGAATAATCTTTCTTACTGTTATTCAATCCCTCTGGTAACTCACAGGATCGACTAGATTGATCCTAGGACTCCTTGGATATTAAGGTTACTCTCACAATCAAACATATATTCATGGTTGATATTGTATAAGTGTTTGGCTTGTTTCGATCTCTCTCTCTAAGAGTCTAAAGATGTAATCAAAATGTGTATGAAAACTAAGTTATACGAATAAATGCTAATTGTAATGCTAATTGTAAAGACATATAAAACTGCATGAAAATGAAGTAAATGGTTTCGATTTACAAAACGGTTAACATAAAGGGTTTCTGGAACGTAAAAGTTTGAAATGTGAAGAAAACGTTTAATGCAAGAAATCTGTAAATGATTTTAAGTAAAAGTATGCGTTCGAAAGACAAGACTTGAAGGTAAAGGTATGGAAAATGTGACAGTTTTCTGAAATATAGAGTGCTTGAAATATAAAGAAAACAATAAAACGTAAAACTTTGAGGAAGAGACTTCGAAGTGAAAAGACTGTAAATAAGAAAACTTGTAAATGTTGTTTGACAAAAGGAATACAGGAAAGTACTGGAAATGGTAAAAGGTTTTCATTAAATCAGAAATACATGGTGCTATCATACATACATTTCTCTTGCATTCGTTTCCCTTGCCATGTGGTAGTTTGAATGTTATTGAGTATTTTGTATAATAGATATGACACACGAAATCCTAATACTAAGACTTCTATTTATACTAATTCGACCATAACGGTCTTGCTATAGGATTATGCCACGTTTCGAACATGCAGGACAATGCTTCTTTCATCTTTCCACGTGTCCCCAAATGCTCCAACACATAACTCTCAAACTTTGAAAGTCCCGCTTCCATTTGAATTTTAAATGCTTTGGTGTTTCTCCGTTTCGAACGCTTTTCCCAAACACAGCCTCGCTGTTGTTTCGAGACTCCTTTAGATATGTTCCCATAATTGCCGCCCGAAGCTCCAAGCTTTGACATACTTATTCGAAACACTGCTTCTGCTACTTCGAAATACGACGCTTAATTCCATTTCGATCAAAACGTTTAACTTATTTGGCTTCTAAATAACATTATCAAAATCTTCAGCCAACACTATGAAAATTTAATTAAATTTTGTAACTAGTGTAGCAACATTGGGCATAATCATAGCCATTGTAAGAAAGTTAAGCCAAACCCTTTGACAAATGCATAAAAAGTCTAAGCCACGAAGAAAAAGGAGTTTGTGGCAACTAAAAATAAGGGCAAGGATATTTTGACTAACAAGGAAGATTCAAATAATGCTAAGGATAAGCTTGAATGGTCTTAGAGAAATATGATATTCAAATTGAAGGAACTAGTAATGCAAAGGAACATTTGGATCCAAACAATGATGGGATAAGTTGGATCGAAGGCGCATATCATGACTACAAAGTTTTAGAGTTTATGGATGTTGCACAGCTCATGAATGATAAGGAGGGGATGAGGTGACAACTATTGTTGCAAACAAATATGAAGGTGAGAAAAACACAATAAAGGGGGGTTAATTTTGTTGAGCTCATCTGCTTTTTCTTAAGATTTGTTATCAAATTCTAATTGTAATGTTCATAATCTGACTTAGAGTTTGGTGGATAGCAGCAGAATAATCTGAAGTAAATGTAAAGAATAGAGCAAGACAACACACAAACAATTTATCATGCTTCCTCCTACAAATAAGGAGTAGTCCAATCTCCTTGCACTTCTAAGAGATTTTCACTATAACTGAATTTGATTACAATTTGGTCAAGCACACAAGCAAGATACTTCCAATGCCCAAACACACAAGTAAGGGACTATAATGTTCAAGAACACAAGCAAGAGACTTTAAAAATGCTTAAGCATACATGCAAGAGACTTCACAAATGCTCAATCATACAAGCAAGAGATTTCACTACTCAAGCACGCAGACAAGAGGCTTCTAACAATCTACCTAACAAATAAATGAAAGTGATTGAGTGATAGTTACACTTGATATTCAATCAGAGGTTTAAACAAATTACAACATAGAAAACTCTAAGACTTAATAACTTCTGATAATGTACATGGTAAGAAGTTCTAAGTTAGATTGTGCTCTTTGTTTTGACAGTAACTTCTCTTTTCTAGTCAAGGTGCAATGTTGTATTTTTCTCTAAATCTTCAGCTCCTTTTAGAGTTCCATGAAAGAGTCGTTAGAGAAATCTTTAAGCATGATAGAGACATTGTAGAGAAGCATCAACAAATTTGTTGCTAAGGGAGAAGTCTGTAAGCTCCCCCAAAGTCACAAAGTCTTAATGGTGAGGTTTGTAAACTCCTTCTAAGTCCTAGTCAGGTTAATTAAATTTTTCATTGAAGCACAATAAAACAAATTTTTAGAATTAAGCATAGGTATATTTAACTTAATTAGATTCAGATGCTTAAATATTTATCCTTCTCCCCCTCTTTTGTCATCAACAAAAATATAAAAAGACTGGAAAAAAACATTCCATTAAACAAAAAAAATCATATTTATCGATATGAATGAGTTCAAAATCCTAGGGTTTCTGCTTCAGAACTTATAGGATAACTTTGATAGTAGATCCCATCTCATCACATCCTTCAGTTTTTTATTCATCTCTTCTTTCTTAGAAACCATATCTACTTGAATACCAATAACAGAAGCCAATTTAGCTTCTAATGGTTCTTCCTTCTGACTGGTCGAGGTAATAGAATCAGAAGATATATTTTTTATATTCTGTAAAACTGAAACCATAGAGGGTATGAGAGAATCTCACTTAGTAACATAAGCAACATAATCAGATGTTGTGAGTTTCTCATCAACTAGTTCCTGAATTTTATCCAAAATAACAGTTCTACATTCTTCCATATGGTTCTGGATAAGGGAGGGAATGTTTAAGGGTATAGATTTTGGAGAATGTGAAAGATTTGGTAAGTCTCTTACTTTATATAAGAGAATTGGTATTGTCGTAAATCTAAATTCGGTTTCTATTGAAGAATGATCTTGATAATGTTTGACTTGTGTTCCAGATGCAGGATCAACTTGGTCTAGGTTAGTTTGTTCAAATTCAGTTTCATGGTGAGTTTAAACATACTGGTTGGGGATAACTTCTCATAGGTTTTTGGCTTGGATATCTTATTCAGCTTTAATCTAAAGTTCAAATGATGGTAGATCTTCATATTGTGATTGAACAAGATTTAATAAAGGTATATATACAAAAGTAATATCTTGGTGAGAGGGTGAAGGCTTTGATTATGAATGATCATAGCTAAATGTTGAGGTTGAATTGTGATTGGTTTAAGAGGTGTTTAGTGGTTGGAGATTGTCAAAGTTTTCTAGGATAGAATGCATGATCTGATAAGGATCAGTCATGGTGTGCTGAGAAGGGGTTAGTTCAGATTTTGTGATAAAGTCATCGTTTAAATGTCTAGACAGAATATCTAAAGCAGATGATGTCTTAAAAGTATCAAAAACTTGAGAAATGGTATGGGAATATGAATCATATAAAGTCAGCATATTTTCTAATAGAGTGTGTTCAGATGATTCAGAGGGAGGTTGTGAGATATAATTTAGGGGAGTGAAAGAATCTAGATTGTTCTTAGAGACAAAATGCAGAGACATACCGGTGATTTTAATAGGATCTGAAGTAGCTTTAGCAACAATTTCCTCCTTTTCTTCAACTTTTGAACCAATTGGTTAACACCTAAATGATCCTTCTTCTTTCCTCAAAATAGATGAGGATATAACTTCAACTTCTTTGATTTAAAGATAGGAAGTCTCAGCCTCATAGGGATATGCAATAGCCTTATCCTTGAGGGAAGATGTTAACATTTATGCACCCATTTTTATAGATTCTATCATCAGTTCTTGACATATATGCTTTACCTCTTGGACCTTATCTTCCTGAGGCAAGACCACTTCTTCTTCTTCTTCTGCAGAGATGAACATTTTTATTAGCTTCTTCTTCTTCATATGGGTCATACTAATGGTAGGAGTGATATCCTTTTGAGGCTTTGTTCCACTTCTGGTCTTAGAGGGCATTAAGGCTGAAGAGGATACAACTTTCTTTATCTACTTATGAGAATCCTTAAAGGTCACAACTTTCTTCTTCTTACTCTTATTGAGATCTTCATAAACAATAAGCTTTCACTTAGATGAATGGTATACAACTTTAGCTTTATTTAGCATCTCCTCCAGAGTCACATCAATTTCCTTTCTTTAGCCCTTACACTACTATGCAATATACCTTTAGTAAAACTAAATTACAACGGTCTTACTGTTTACCATGGTGAAACATCCTTTTTGGACACATTTTGTTTTTTGTATTTATGAGAGAAAATTTGCATTACAGTTAATACAATTAACCGTGGTTATATATTCACGGAGTGGTAGGGTTCGAATCTCAGCTCTAACAATTTTCTACTTTTTCGCTACAATGAGTATTATCCTATATATATATATATATATATATATATATATATATATATATAACTAAAACTAAAACACCTATCACAACGGTTGGTATAATCAACCGTTGTGAAAGGCATTATATTTCACCACGGTTGGTATTTACCCATATATAAGCTAACTAACTCTCTCTTTTTTACAGTATTGTCATATCTCACAGCAAAACCCTAGCACACATTTTATCTCTTCTTCTTCATTAGCTTCCATATTCTACAATATAGTCATCAGTCTTGTTCTTCATAGATAAAAGTATTTTTATTCTTCCTTATCATCTCGTTTTCGTGTATGTTGTTGTTATGTTTCACATGATGTTCATACGATTTTCTTCTTGTTCGATATGGTATTTTTGTTGTTGTATGTTGTTTTATGTTATTGTTGTTGTATGTTGTTGTTAACATAAGTTTGCATCTGACTCCTCATTTTTAACATTCTTTCATTGTGGATGCTATGAGTTCAAATGAGACCATTTTTTTTAAATTTAAGGTATGTATGTTGTCGATAAATGTGGTTGTATGTTATTGATGTTGTTGTTGATGTAGTTTTATGTTGTTTGTTAATAAATGGTATTTCATGTGCAACTAGTAAGTGGTTATGGGTCTCTACTTATCAATGATGTTGCTGGTTGTGTGAAAATGGATCTAAGGAAGTTTCAAACTTGTGTTCACTGTGGAAATATTATATGAGTCTTTCATATAATATATAGAACACATGTTTTCAACTCTACATAGCTTCTAGGAACGATTAGTTATCAATTTCTCCCAATCTATGTTATTTATTTGATGTTTTTGTTAGTGATTTTGTTATATCATATGTGATTTCTTGTGTCACTAACCCCTCATTGATTGTGCATTCATTTAAATAGATTTTTGAGTTAATAATCAGAAAAATTAAATTATTCTTGAAATCAATTTGACGATCCAATATTTTTTCAAATTGCATGCATCTTTTAAATCATAATTTCCTCTTTAGCCTATAGAATTTGATTCAATGCCCCAAATTCTTCAAAGAAATGTTGATTAATGGATGTCAGTCTGAGTCTTTCACACAAATCTTGATGTTTTAAAAATAAACTAGAAAAAGAGGAAATCAAATTTTATGTGAAAGAATTAGAATACATCCATTCATTAACATTACTTTGAAGAATTTGATATTGAATCAAATTATATGGGTTAATGAGGAAATCATGAATTACAATATGCATGCATTTCGAAAAACATTGGATCGTTTAAGTTGTTTTTCAAGAATAATTTAATTTTTTCAGATTATTATCTTAAAAATCTATTTGAATTGTTGTATATTGTTAATGAGTGGCAAGGAAAAACAAGCAATCTCATATTTTGTAATAAACTTTTATATATACCACAACGGCTTGGACATATACTCGTAGTGAAATGTAATTTTTTAAGCGCCTTAATTTTGGTTGCAGCTGGGTATCGAACCCATGATCCTATATTTATGACAACAGTTGTTTACTTCAATCATTGTGATAGATAGCATGCTACATGATTCATCACAACGGTCGCACAATCGTAATGGAAAGTGTTCTGGACTGGGCCGGGCTGGCCCAGAAGCATTGATAAGGCCCAATCCAAACGGACTTGTTGGGGGTCATGCCGACCAAAGGATCACAGCCGTGCCCGATGTACTCCCTAGGGCTACTTGCTCGACCTCCTACTGTCCAGCTCGACCTCATCTCGAGCACCCCTCATAGGGCAGACTCAGTCCACTGCACCCTCGCCTGGGTCCCGAAAAGACCGCGTCCTCGTCCTCCCGCACTTCACGCAGCACATCCAGGAAGGAGACCACGTGCGGGTCTCCACTACACACGTAGAACCTGGCAGTTCCTTCATTGGGCCAAACCTGCCCGGCCCAATGAAGGGACCTTAGCCCAGCGCTGGGGGCTATAAATACCCTCTGTTTCCAGAGGGTCAGGTATTCATCATTCTACCCATACTCCTACTATTGCCTACTCGTGCTCTTACTTACTTCAGCATCAGAGTGTCTTGCAGGTACCCTCCCCACCTCGTTCAAAACTTCAGCTCGGAGCCAGCCGTGACGGTCCAAGTCTGATCAGGTTAGATCAGTGGCACCGTCTGTTGGAAACTAGCTTCCCCGTCTTGCAAACTCAAAGACCAAAGCTCAAATTCAACTACCTGTCATGGCTGATCAAGCTCGCGATGAGCAGAACGTCCGTGTCGTCGACACTAATAACGGCACCGCAGACAAAAACGGATACCTTGATAACGCCGGCAACCCCGGCCACAACATCATTCATGCGACAACCGCCCCCGGACCTTCCTCCTACAGGGACGGAGCTACTGCATCATCCTCCTCGTTCCCTCCACCACTGGAAGACGACCCGGCGGCCCTCGCACACTACAAAGCTGCCCGGTTCCAAGAAGTCCTCGTCCCCGCCGGGGCGGATGCCACGACTCAAGCGTTGTTCGCAGTAATCAATCAAACAAACTATCTCATATTCGCCCAAGGGGAGAGACTGAAGGCGCTTGAAGACGAGCGAAGACCCCCGAGGAGGCATCAGAGACCCCATACTCCCCCTCCTCGAGTAACTGAAGCTCGACATCCATCTCCCCCGTGGAGACATTACAGGGAGACCTCTCGAAGTCAATCTCCCCAGCCAAAACAGAAATGGCCTCATCTGGAGAGGCAGCCCATCATTCAAGCCGGAGAACCTTCCCGTGACCCGGCGAGACAAAGACACTCCGGAGACGGACGTGTAAAATTCAACCACCGAGCATCCCGCTCGAGAGAGACACAACACGACCTGGACCGTCGTGCTAGACAATATTACAGGTCTCCATCTCTGTCTCCGGAGAGAAGCGACGAGGACGACCCCCGCGGTCCCCTGTCGCAGGCTATTATGGAGGCACCCATTCCCCCGGGCATGGAGAAGCCCCCTCACTTGAAGGAGTACAATGGAGTCGCGGACCCGGTCGACCATATAGACGGGTTCGAGGCTATGCTCCATTATCACAATGTCGGGGGCCCCATCAAGTGTCGTCTATTCCCACGACTCTCCGGAAGGCGGAAATGGACTGGTACAAAGGACTCGCCCCGGGCTCAATCACCTCGTGGCGGAACCTGAAGAACAATTCATCAGTTCCTTCACAGCTTCTCGGAGGCACCCGAAGACCGAGGCGGCTCTCGAGGCCATCATCCAAAGACAGGATGAAACCTTGAGGGAATTCATCAACCGTTTCAACCGAGAAGCAATACAGGTCCCCTGTGCGGACCATATGAAAAGATATTTGCTGGAGAGAGGGCTCCTTCCCGGCACGGAGTTCAGAAAGGCTGTGGGTATCGAGCCACCTCGGACATTCGATGCCCTCCTCGAAAAAGCCCGAGCATACATGGACTACGAGGAGAGGAAAGCAGCCAACAGAGCCCGAGATTCCAGGACTCGTGGTCCCAACAGCAGCTCACGCCAAGAAGCTCCTCCTCGACGAACAGGGGAGAAAAGGAAGGAAGACAGACCCCGAGAAGTCCGGGAACAAAGAGGACCTTCGGGGCGTTTCACCGAATACACTCTGCTCACGGCTTCCCGCGAGCGCATTCTGGCGGAGTGTGCCAGCACTGATTTCAAGGACGGCGGTGTCAAACGTCCCCGACCTGCTCCCGCCAAGCCCGGAGCAGACAAAAACAAATATTGTCAGTACCATAGGAGCCATGGTCACCTGACTGAGGATTACGTCCACCTCAAGGACGCCATTGAAACCCTCATCAAGGGAGGGAGGCTCGCGCAGTACCGGCGAAGCGACGCTCCCCGTCGTGATGCCCAAGAAACCAGGGATCCAGAAGAAGACGCCCGACCATCTGACGAGTCGGTGCCCATCCAAACTGCATTCTCCGTGACCAGGCCCGAGGATTTCGATTTCCCCGAGCATCTGCAAGAGCCACTTACAACGCACAACAGGTGGGAATACTTCCCCTCCGCCCTGGTCATCAATGGTGGCGGGTTCAATGACTTGACCATCAATTCAGCCAAGAGGAAGCTGGACGAACTGGTCGACGCGGCTCCCCCGCAAACAGTGACGTTCGAAAGGGTGAAGGGCAGGTCAGAGCCCATCACCTTCTACCTGGAAGAACTCCCCGAAGGAGCCCCGAACGCGGTCATCCCCTTACTGATAAAGGCAAGAATGGCCAATTTTGATGTACATCGCATCCTGGTCGACGAAGGGAGTTCCGTCGATGTCATGTACAGCCAACTGTTCCGAACCCTTCAGCTGGACGACTCACATCTCTCGCCGTATGTGGGTTCAGACTTACAAGGTTTTAACGGCTCGACCTCCAAGCCTTGGGGATATGTCGAGCTTCTGGTTACATTCGGCGAAGGGACGGCTACGAGACAGGTCAAAGTACGCTTCCTCGTCATCGACTGCCCGTCTCTGTACAACTGCATCTTGGGGAGACCGACACTGGCAGAACTGACAGCGGTGCCCTCGACCGTCCACCTGAAGATAAAGTTCTACACCAAGAGGGCACGGGTAGCTACTATCCAAGGAGACCTAGCCGCTGCCCGCAGGTGCTTCAACGCCGCTTCTAAGGGACGTGATACTGTCGACATAGGGACCAGACCCGCCAAAAGGACAAGACAGGAGCCCGACAAGAAAGCATCCCTCGAGGAAGAAGTCCATAAAGCTCCACCAAAAGTCGATTCCATAGCTCTGGACACCCGCTTCGACCAGGACGAGCCATCCAGCGGCGAGTAAATCCAACTCCGACCAATACCGGACGAGGATTTTGAACTCGTCCCCCTCGGCACAGACCCGACCAAGGGAGTGAAGATTGGCAAAGACCTCCCCGACCTGGCAAGGAAACAAATCAAGGCCTGCTTGCGCGAGAATGCTGATCTGTTCGCCTGGAGCGCCGTAGAGATGCCCGGACTCGATCTTGAGGTCGCCTGTCACCACCTCGCCATTGATCCAGCCGCTAGGGCCGTAGTACAACATAGGCGTAGGCAGTCTCCAGAAAAAACGGAGGCTGCTGAGAAAGCTGTAAAAGACCTCCTAGAGGAAAATTTTATTTCTGAAGCCCGGTATTCCACCTGGCTGTCAAATGTTGTACTCGTTAAAAAGAATAATGGAAAATGGAGGATGTGCGTTGATTATACCGATCTCAACCAGGCTTGCCCGAAAGATGCTTTTCCTTTGCCTAACATAGACATGCTGGTCGACAACTCGGCCGGCTACAAAACGTTGTCGTTCATGGACGCCTACTCGGGCTATAACCAAATCCCAATGGCCCTGGGCGACAAACACTGCACGGCATTCATGACCAGCTCGGGCAACTATTAATACAACGTAATGCCCTTCGGACTGAAAAATGCCGGGGCAACTTACCAGCGCATGATGAACAAAGTTTTCAACAAACAGATCGACGACATGCTCGAGGTGTATATGGACGACATGATCGTCAAGTCCCGAGCAGACACCGACCACGCAGAACACCTCAAAACGGTCTTCGCCCAAGCAAGACGATGTAAAATGAGGTTCAACCCCGAGAAATGTACGTTCGGGGTTAAGACAGGAAAATTCCTTGGATTCTATCTAACAGAATGGGGAATCGAAGCCAACCCCGATAAATGTCGGGCGTTCTCCGACCTCCCAACACCAACGTCGAAGAAGTCGATACAAATCATGAACGGCATGCTCACGTCGCTATCCCGCTTCGTCGCGAGATCCACTCAGCACACCCTCCCCTTCTTCAAACTCCTTCGAAAGGAGGCAGCCTTCGAATGGAATGAGGAGTGCGAGCAGGCACTACGCCACCTAAAGCGAAGTCTATCTCAGCCGCCCGTGCTGTCTCGACCAGCCGACGGGGAGCCACTGTACTTGTACTTGGCCGTTTCGAACGAAGCCATCAGCGCGGCACTCGTCCGCGAGACCACCGACGGACAGAAGCCCGTCTACTTCACGAGCAAAGCCCTGCAAGGACCCGAAAGCAGATACCAACAGATAGAAAATGTGGCCCTGGCCCTCGTCAACGCGGCGAGGAGGCTCAGACATTATTTTCTGGCCCATACGATCATCGTGCGAACCGACCAACCGGTGAGGCAACTCCTGGGTCGACCTGATATGGCGGGCAGAATGCTGAAATGGTCCTTGGAACTCTCCGAATTCGACATTCAGTACGAGAGTAGGAAAGCCTTGAAAGCGCAGGCCCTGGCCGACTTCGTCGCGGAAATGACCACTCATGACCTACCCCCAGAGAAGGAACACAAGTGGACCATCTTCGTCGATGGAGCATCCAGCTCGTCCGGAAGTGGCGCATGAATCCTTTTGGAAAATGAAGAGGGTGTAGTGATCGAGCACTCCCTAGCTCTTCCTTCCCGACGTCAAACAACCAAGCAGAATATGAGACCCTGCTCGCAGGATTGAGGTTAGCCGAGGACCTGGGAGCCCGCGAGGTACAGATCTACACCGACTCCCAACTCGTCGCCTCCCAAGTCCAGGGGAATTACCAAGCCAAAAACGACAACCTCATCGAGTACTTGAACTTGGTCAAAAAACACATGAAAAAGTTCGTACAGGCGGAAATCTCACATGTTCCCCGCGAGCAAAACACGAGGGCAGACATATTGTCCAAACTCGCGAGCACGAGAAAGAAAGGCGGGAACAAATCCGTCATCCAAGAATCCCTGGCACGCCCAAGTATCGAAAGATCCTCGACACCGGTCGAGGTCCACGCCATTGGAGACGCCTCGTCCTGGATGACCCCGGTTTACAATTTCTTGACAAAGGGCGAACTTCCATCAAACCAATCCGAGGCGACCGTCACAAAATGGAGAGCATGCTCCTACGTGGTGCTCGAGCACAAACTGTACCGCAGGGGATTCTCCATCCCCCTCCTAAAATGTATAGACGAATCCACAATCCCCGAGGTACTGCGGGAGATACACGAAGGGATCAATGCCCAGCACATGGGCGGTAAGTCCTTGGCGAGGAAAGCCCTTCGAGCAGGATATTACTGGCCGACAATGCAGCAGGATGCCAAGGAGCGCGTTAAGAAATGCGACAAGTGCCAGAAGCATGGCGACATGCACCTCGCCCCGCCTCACGAGCTAAGCATACTATCGTCCCCATGGCCATTCGCTTGGTGGGGTATGGATATCCTCGGACCCTTCGCGCAAGGGACTTATCAAAATAAATTCCTAATCGTGGCCGTCGATTACTTCACGAAGTGGATCGAGGTCGAGGCCCTCGCGAAGATCACGTCGCACAATATCCTCCGCTTCTACAAAAGAAACATCCTCGCCAGATTTGGGATTCCTAATGCCCTGGTGACCGACAACGGCACCCAATTTACCGACCACGGGTTCCAAGACTTCGTCACCAGACTAGGGACAAAAAAACACTTCACTTCGGTCGAGCACCCTCAAACTAACGGGCAGGCCGAGGCCGCGAACAGAGTCATCCTCCGGGGACTCAAACGCCGACTCGGCGAAGCGAAGAGGGGATGGGTCGAGGAACTCCACAGCGTCTTGTGGGCTTACCACACTACGCCCCACTCAACGACGGGCGAGACCCCATTCCGACTAACATACGGGACCGAGGCCGTCATCCCGGTAGAAATCATGGAACCATCCAGACGGACAGAGAGCCCCCTCGACGAAGAAATGAACGACGAGGTGCTAAGGGACGAGCTCGACTTGGTCGAGGAAATCCGATCTGGTGCGGCCCTGCGTGAAGCCACCCTGAAACAACGAGTGGCTCTGCGCCACAACGACAAGGTCATCAAGCGCGAGTTCGAAATCGGCAGTCTGGTATTACGAAGGAACCAGAAAGACTCCCGCGAAGGAAAGCTGGCCGCAAACTGGGAAGGACCTTATCGCGTCCACGGCACCACCGGTACCGGGGCATACTACCTCGAGCAATTAGACGGAGAGCCATTACCACGACCCTGGAACGCTGCTAAACTAAAGCAGTACTATAGTTAAAAAACTACCAACGACACCTAGGACCCTCGACCGTCGATACCCGCGCCCGGTCAACGAGGAAAATACGTCCGACTCTGTAGAGAGGCTGAGGTACAGGCCCGACCTACGTCTAAACCGCACAACATCGTTCAACAAACAAGACCAATCGATAGTGCCCGACGTGGACACCTCCACCGAGCTCCACCATCGTAGTACCTGTAGAGCATAACACCTAGCTCGCGATGGGTAGTTCACGCCGCGGGCAAATAACCCCTATCTGGGCGATATACCCGAACGAGCGGCTCGTTCCGCACGCCTGAGAATCTCGAAGAAACTCCGGGCCATCTAAAAAAGGGTCAAAAACAAATCTCTCCTCTCGAGGTCATCACTCTGATAAATTTGGTCATCGAGTAGGGCCCGAACGAAAGATTTAGGCAAGTTTGCCAACAAAGTCACAGCCATACACGGGCACGTCCCGGGCACATAACTCGGGCCAATTATGTCGCAAAATACATAGAATACATACACGGGCAAATAGTCAAATGGAAACAAATTCATTCAATACGCCCGTAGGCAACAAAGCAAATAAATATAAACCGACCAAGAAGGCCGACGATGTTCAGGAAGTACAACCAACGGGCACGCAGGCCCAAAAAATACGAACGGGAACACAGGCCCAAAACAAATATCAACAAGGCACGCAGACCCATCATCATCTTACAATTCAGTTTCCCCGGAGCCATCATCACCGACAACAGGAGAGTCGGGCGGAGGCACGATCTTGCCATCCACGATCTAAGACATGTAGCCCGTCCCTTCAGTGTTCAAACCGGGATTCAGTAAGGAAAGCTGGCTGACCGCGGACTCGAACCCCTCCTCCATAGCACCGACACAATCCGCTTCGAGGAGCCGGATACGGGCGACCAGCTCCGATCGACTCCTCAAAGCGGCTATATCCTCCGGCTCATCCTCGGCAGGAAGCATGGCGACCTTCAGGTCCTCGATCTCTCTAGCGAGGCGCCCGATGTCGATTTCCAGACGCTCCCGATCCGCACGGAGAAGCTCTCTCTCCTCGGCTAGCTTCCCCGAGTTCTCCTTCTCCAGAGTCAGCATCTCTGTCTCGGCAGCCAGCAGTGCGGCTTGCTCGCGGAACATCTCCTCGGAGCGCTCCAGGGCAGCCTTTAACTTTCGCGAACTCGAGGTGAGGGCCGCTTTCTCCTGTTCCAATTCTTTGATGCGGTCAGGATCCTCCCCTTCCTCGGACAGCACAACGGCCATTTCAGCCATCTTCACCATCCCGGCCATATTAGCGGCTAGGTGCCTCCTCCGATCCTCCCTGCTCATCCGCCTGATGGCCTCAGCCTCATCGGCAGCCACGGACAAAGGGAACCCCTCGAAGAAACCCTCCTCTTTGAAGCAAGGGGGCAACCCGAAGGACCTTACGGCGCTGGAATCCTCGCCGACCACCGGCCCACTTTCCACCCGGTTCCTTTTCCTTGGTATCAGGTCGACATGTGGCTCGACCTCCTGGACCTCCGGGGTCTCTTCCGAAGCAGCCCCCAAACTAGGCGGCGAATCCACCCTCACCACATGAGAAGCGCCCGGACTATGCGGCGGGCCCATCCTTGTTGCTTGAGGAGCTTTCACCACCCTCTTGTTCGCCCTCCGGTCACAGGACAACTTCAAGAGCCTCTCCCGTCGTCCGGCCATCGAACCTGCACGAAGAAAAAAAAACCCAGGTTAGTACCGAGCAAATAAGCAAACAAATGACAAGCAAAGAAATTCAAACAATAAACGACCTAGCAGACGTGCAGCCTGCCTGAATGACTGGCACTCCACGAGTGCCTTCGTATCAATCGGTCGGGCCTCGAAGGTCGGATAACCCTCCTCGTCCAGGACATCTTCCCCCTCCCTCGTGGCCCATCTGGCGGGGTGGAAGCTATCAACGTACCGACAAAGAGTGTCGTAAGCCTTCTCGTCCTCGAAACCCATGTCGCCCGCAGACGTATGATAATACCTAGTACCGTGCTCATAATGCCTAGAGATCCAATGCACGGGAAACTTGGCCGTGCGTCCCAACACCGGATGCCCTTCGTTGTCTAAAAGTGCCTCCCCGTCATCGTCGGTTATCACCGCTTTCTCCTCGTACAGGGACTCTAAAGCGGCTGTGGTAACCGGCCTCACGGCATACCACTTGTCTTTAAAACCCCGCACGGAGTCCATGTACATCCTGAAAAGTCTCTTCGACTGTTTCAGGGAAACCCAACTATGCTTTCCTCCCCGGGACTGGCACTGCAGATGGAAGACTCTGAAGAAGAGGGGTATAGTCGCCCCAATCCTCAGAAAACGACAGGTCAGCTCAAACGCCCGGATAAAGGCGAGTGAATTTGGATGTAGCTGCGACGGGGCCAGCCCCAAATGGCTAAAGACCCCGACCTGAAAGTCGCTGAAGGGCAGTTGCAACCCAAGGTATTTGAATGCAATTTCATACATAGGGAAACTGTACTCGGGGAACACCGAGCAAATCCGAGCAGTGAAGGTCGGTCTAGTAACGACGAAATTCTTTTGAAAACCGGGCTGGCCATGGCCCACCTCAAGGACAACGTATGGCCTTCGGCTGCGCTGACTATAGACCGAGGCGACTCCTCTAGGCTCGGCACCCACCCAGTCCAACAGAGGGTCCTCTACGGTGTCGACCAAACTCACAGTCTCATCGGCACTTTGTTCTTCCCTTTCGGGGCGTCCGGAAGAGCACGACTCGTCCGCCATGGTTACCTACAGAGCACGGGAAACCATTCAATTGGGCACGAAACCATATGCTCGTCATAACGGACAAGATGAAGTGCGCGACAAACCACGTCGCTCCACGCGCGACCACAAAGTTGGTTTGAAACAAAAATAGCAGTCGCCTCCCCGACTTCCAGATACCTCGACGGGTCCTTCTACAAGCCGCCTAAATAAACCGACAACACAGTCACTCGTGAATACGTCGACCCGGGGTATGAACATGGCAAGCAACATCATAAAGCCTAAAGCTAGAGCTATGAGTCTACCGGGCACGATCACGAATTAGGCGCCCTGGATCATGAAGACCCCGGGCAGCACTGCAGATTATAACCTAAACTATGTATCTACCGGCCACGAACATGCATTTGCCGACCTCATGCATGAATTTTCGGGGCTGAACATAAGTTTTCCGGGCTAGTCCCACACGCACAGCCTCTAAAAACGTCTAAAACGATGAAAATCACGTATCACAACAGAAAAACAGAAGAGACGAGTCACTTACGTGGAATCAAAGGAGTAAATTTGACGACGAAGAAACGAAATCTGCAACAGAGATCACGGCGGTCCTGTGGATGTCTGAGAAGAACAGCAATAGCAGAAACACAATGAAGAGGAGAAGCGCGAAGAGTGAAAACATATTCTGGGGCCCAAGGACCCTATTTATAGTGATGACGTGGAATACCAAATGTCACCTCGGGCAACCACAGAGTTTCTCTCCTCGACGCATAGCTCCCTAGGCAATAATGACCCTATCCTCCATAGGGTGGCCGCTCAGTTCCCAAAAAGACTTCGCGTGCCCGACAGACGTAGCCCGCTGAGAATCCCTCGAGCACTCCTCGAAGGGAACCAGCCCGCGAACGTGATGCGGGGCACCCCCTCGAGTACCCCCGTGAGGAACTACATCTCTTGCCCGGATATGGGACCCCGCGACGAAAGTGACCTAAGGTCAAGTCATGGCTCCTAACCCAAGGAACCACGACTTGGGGGGCTCCTGTTCTGGACTGGGCCGGGCTGGCCCAGAAGCATTGATAAGGCCCAATCCAAACGGACTTGCTGGGGGTCACGCCGACCAAAGGATCACAGTCGTGCCCGACGTACTCCCTGGGGCTACTTGCTCGACCTCCTACTGTCCAGCTCGACCTCAGCTCGAGCACCCCTCCTAGGGCAGACTCAGTCCACTGCACCCTCGCCTGGGTCCCGAAAAGATCGCGTCCTCGTCCGCCCGCACTTCACGCAACACATCCAGGAAGGAGACCACGTGTGGGTCTCCACTACACACGTAGAACCTGGCAGTTCCTTCATTGGGCCAAACCTGCCCGACCCAATGAAGGGACCTTGGCCCAGCGCTGGGGGCTATAAACACCCTCTGTTCCCAGAGGGTCAGGTATTCATCATTCTACCCATACTCCTACTATTGCCTGCTCGTGCTCTTACTTACTTCAGCATCAGAGTGTCTTGCAGGTACCCCCCCCCCCACCTCGTTCAAAACTTCAACTCGGAGCCAGCCGTGACGGTCCAAGTCTGATCAAGTTAGATCAGAAAGCATCATACATACAATCACACCTTACCTTACAACGGTTGGTTAGCCGTTGTGGTAGGACTTATCTAACAGTTGTGGTATCACTTTTTCATAGTAGTGTTAGAATTCTCCATAGTCACTTCTTGGTTAATCTTTTGAATGATGCATGGAAATTTATCAAGAAACTTTGCACATGCATAGCTGAATTAGAGAGGGTATGGAGGCTTCTTAACATCCATCTTGCTGATGATGCTCGTATTAGCTAGAAAATAGTTTTAAGAATTGTCAACTTTTTATCCAACATGTACATAGAACAACCAACAGATCTAGTACTCCAAGACTGAGAGATTATCACATGACATTCCTCATGAAGGGCCAATATTTTCATGAATTTAAATTGAGATAGGTATTCAACATCTTGTATATCAAGAGAAAGTAGAATAAGGTATTGACCTGATTTAAGTTTGATGAGAGTGTTGTGGACCATAAAAGAACAAATATCAAGCCAGTCAAAGTTTGAAATTGACCTATCAAACCTTTTCTCAGTTAAGGCTCTATTTTTATACCATTTCTTCAAGTAAAATGATTGCATGCAATATGGATATATATATATATATATATATATATATATATATATATATATATATATATATATATATATATATATATATATATATATATGTAGTGTTTAGAGTCTGACCATTGATGGAAGTATTCCATAAGGATTTTGGAAAAACTATGATGCCCTTTGTATTTATCAACGCTAATAATGGAATTAAAATCTCCAATGAAGCACCAAGGAGTATTAGGATGGGATGGAATAAGCTTGTCCCACAAAAGTCTTCTATGTAAGTAATTTGTAGAGGTACCAAAGAATCCAAAAGGACTTATTTTGATTATTGGTAGTAACATAGACATGTTGATCATCAGAAAAGATAATATTAGGATCAAGGTGACATTTGCAAAAACACCACATATTATGAGGCATACCTAACATATTATTTATATCAAACAACTTTAAATTAAAATGACTGAACAAACTTTTGGGGAGCTTGTTAAATTCCATCGAGGGTTCAAATATAGGAACCAAATCAGGATAATTTGTAGCGATGAGTCTCTTTATAGCCAATCTAGAGGACCCATTAGCAGTGCCCATTATGTTCTAAAATAGGCACTTCATTAGGAATGGTTTGATTGACTAGATTGAGATCTAGTATTGGCTTTTATTTTTAAGTTTTGCTTCTTATTCTCTTTTTTTTTGGATGCTACTAGATTGAAACTATAATTAAGAGAACCTTAAAGAGCATGTTATCCTCTTCTACCATTTTTCCATATTGGCCCATGATTTTCCCAATAATTTTCTAACCTTATCATATTCAACCAAGGCATAAGAATCAAGAACTTTTTATTCCATTTGGGTAGCATTAACAAGTTCACTATTAGAGTTATCATCACACTCCCTAACCCCAATACATTGATCCTTTCCAATGGCATTTAAGTTAATGTCTTTGTCCACTCTACTAGTCTCCCTAACATGGATGAGAGCTGGTGATTATCTCTGTTTCTTCTTAGCCAAGTCATTTGTGTGTTCTTTTTCATTTCCCAACAGATTTGTAGAACTCTTTGTTCCTTGGTTTAGGTTTGAAATTGTCACGTTCCTGACCATGATTCTCCTGGATATATTTTTCTTTTGCAGTTTCTAACTAAATGTTCAATGAAAGTGCAGAAGGTGCAAAAATCAGTGAATTTGTCATACTTAATATCCACAGAAAGGTAAATCTCACCCTTTCCTCGAATATTTTATAATAAAGTCTTTGACGAGTTCTAGGTCAACCAGCACCCTCACAAAGTAGTCAAAAGATCTATAAAAATCAAGTTAGTTGGAAGCTGAGTCAATGCAAATTAGGGGTCCCTACGCTACTAGCTATAGCAAAAATGATCTTTGGCCTCCAATGTTCTTGCGACAATCCATGGATCCTACCTAATCCAAACTCTGGAATATGTTTGCTTAAGAGTGGATGGAACAAAGTCATGAGTTCATGGAAATAACTTCAACACACATTGGTTTAGATTTCAAACGCTAATTGGCATAACTTTGTGTACATCTTCCAGGCAGGAAAAAGAAAATTCAAAAAAATCCTTTTCCCAATGAAATAAGCCCTCATTTACCAATAGATGACCATAATTCTGATAACTTGAACTTCAAGTTAACTACTCTAAAATGAGTAGAGTCCTTAGACCAGAGGATCCTTCCATGAAAGTTTTGCTTGCAAGTATCAATATCAAGCTTATATTGTTCTTTTGGGATTGAGATTGCTAACCCATCTCCTTTTACACGTAGAACAAGAAGGACTTTGAGAAATATTACATACATTGTTGACCACATCGTCAAAGGTTTTGTCAACCTTAAGGGGTGAGGTTTTAGGTTTATGAAACGAGGATGATGGAGGAAGTATTTCAAGAACTAGAGAGTAAATTATAGATGACTCCATAATTCTTGGAACCAAATGGAGAGGGAAAGAAGGAGATTTAGATCAAAAGTGTTTTTGCTCTTTTTGAAGTATCATAACTAAACATGTTTTCTTTTATGGATTTTTTTGAATTTTTTTCTACAAATTTTCATACCACGTCAATCATGTTTCAAGTTAGTGGATAGTGGAACAAATTAGTCGGTGTAGGACCGAATACTTAATTTCCAATAATAATAATAATAATAATAATAATAATAATAATAATAATAATAATAATAATAATAATAATAATAATAATAATAATAATAATAATAATAATGTATTATTTTTATGGTAAATGTAATATGAAAGATATCAAATTGAAAGTAATATAATTAATATTAATTGAATGGTAAATTAAAAATAATTAGTATTATATTAAAATAAAAAAGCTGTTTACTTTTTAAAAGAATGTACTTGAAAATAATACAATTAATATTAATTAAATAGCATAATTAAAAAATAATGAATATTGTTTTGCAAAATGGTCTTTAAGTTTTTGGGATTTAATAAAAAATAGTTCAACAAAAATTTAAAATAAAATTTTTTATTACTCTATTCACAACATAACACTCAAAATATTTGAATTAACTAAACTTTTAATTGTTCTATAATCTTCTAATAGCTCACTCTATTATATAGAGGAAAAGAAAAAACAAGTACCAGTCTAGTAGTAGTAACACAACACGTTTTCTCTTTATCTATTCCAAACTAGAAAAACATTTTTAAAAAAGAAAATAAGTAAGATGTGAGACTAGGAAAAGAATCCGCGTAACCCGAGCAACAAATTAATCATCTAGATGAATTCATTTTTTCTATTCTTAATTTCTTATGAAACGTTTACATTTCCATGTTGAAATTTGATGAGCTATTTGATCCATTCCACACCACAAAAGTCGTAAATTAACTAATATGTTTGATGACTTAATTAATTGATGATTGGAAAGTAGTTTACTCAATTTAAGTAATATTTCAAGTAAGTAATGAAATGGATTATATGATCCATATAAGGGGAAGACGTAACCTTTACTCCATCTACTGAAAACACGTTGGTAGTTAAGACAAATTTGTCCCATATCTACCCTAAATCTTTCCCATGTCTCTCTTGTACTGTTATTCCACTACCCTACCATTAAGGTATTTATGTATAAATACATTTAAAATATATAGTATATGTATATTTTTTTATAGAGATTTTTGGGTCTTAGTTCTGGATTGATTCGTGGTAGTGGTATTTATTTTTAGAGTCTCTATTTTATTGATGGTAATTCTGATAGTGAGGTTTAGCATGTTCTTAAGTTCAAGTGAAGTTTTAGTTTTGTAAGTTTTGCTCTTTGTTGTATTTTTTCGGTTTTGAATTTGTTTTGTAGCTTCAGTTGTTTTAGTTGTTAGTATACTAGTGAAGGAGTACTTCTTATGCTTTCTCAAATCAATATATATATTTTTTATCTTTCTGAGTTATTTACTTCCGTTTTCGTTTATGTATATTATTTTTCCATTATAAAAAATGAGTTTGGTTTGAAGACTCACCAATTTCAGGATAAACTACAAACTAAAAAAATGCATTTTTTTAATAAATGAAACCATATATTAAGAGGAAGGTCCACTTTTATTAACGATTGAAATTTGATGTAAGACTTTAAATTTATATCTAGTGTCAACGAATCCTAACTCTCTCTCTCTCTCTCTATATATATATATATATATATATATATATATATATATATATATGATTTTATCGGGATCAAAAGGATCTTCAATGACCTATAATATTTTGATTTTTGCGGTTGTTGGTGAATGAAACTGTACCTACAAGGTACTCTGATGACAAAGTAAGGTTCAGAGTAAAGGAGACAAGTATAGAGTGTAAGTGAGTAGAATTGAGTACCTTATCTTCTAGTGAGGAGTGCGAGCAGGCACTACGCCACCTAAAGCGAAGTCTATCTCAGCCGCCCGTGCTGTCTCGACCAGCCGACGGGGAGCCACTGTACTTGTACTTGGCCGTTTCGAACGAAGCCATCAGCGCGGCACTCGTCCGCGAGACCACCGACGGACAGAAGCCCGTCTACTTCACGAGCAAAGCCCTGCAAGGACCCGAAAGCAGATACCAACAGATAGAAAATGTGGCCCTGGCCCTCGTCAACGCGGCGAGGAGGCTCAGACATTATTTTCTGGCCCATACGATCATCGTGCGAACCGACCAACCGGTGAGGCAACTCCTGGGTCGACCTGATATGGCGGGCAGAATGCTGAAATGGTCCTTGGAACTCTCCGAATTCGACATTCAGTACGAGAGTAGGAAAGCCTTGAAAGCGCAGGCCCTGGCCGACTTCGTCGCGGAAATGACCACTCATGACCTACCCCCAGAGAAGGAACACAAGTGGACCATCTTCGTCGATGGAGCATCCAGCTCGTCCGGAAGTGGCGCATGAATCCTTTTGGAAAATGAAGAGGGTGTAGTGATCGAGCACTCCCTAGCTCTTCCTTCCCGACGTCAAACAACCAAGCAGAATATGAGACCCTGCTCGCAGGATTGAGGTTAGCCGAGGACCTGGGAGCCCGCGAGGTACAGATCTACACCGACTCCCAACTCGTCGCCTCCCAAGTCCAGGGGAATTACCAAGCCAAAAACGACAACCTCATCGAGTACTTGAACTTGGTCAAAAAACACATGAAAAAGTTCGTACAGGCGGAAATCTCACATGTTCCCCGCGAGCAAAACACGAGGGCAGACATATTGTCCAAACTCGCGAGCACGAGAAAGAAAGGCGGGAACAAATCCGTCATCCAAGAATCCCTGGCACGCCCAAGTATCGAAAGATCCTCGACACCGGTCGAGGTCCACGCCATTGGAGACGCCTCGTCCTGGATGACCCCGGTTTACAATTTCTTGACAAAGGGCGAACTTCCATCAAACCAATCCGAGGCGACCGTCACAAAATGGAGAGCATGCTCCTACGTGGTGCTCGAGCACAAACTGTACCGCAGGGGATTCTCCATCCCCCTCCTAAAATGCATAGACGAATCCACAGTCCCCGAGGTACTGCGGGAGATACACGAAGGGATCAATGCCCAGCACATGGGCGGTAAGTCCTTGGCGAGGAAAGCCCTTCGAGCAGGATATTACTGGCCGACAATGCAGCAGGATGCCAAGGAGCGCGTTAAGAAATGCGACAAGTGCCAGAAGCATGGCGACATGCACCTCGCCCCGCCTCACGAGCTAAGCATACTATCGTCCCCATGGCCATTCGCTTGGTGGGGTATGGATATCCTCGGACCCTTCGCGCAAGGGACTTATCAAAATAAATTCCTAATCGTGGCCGTCGATTACTTCACGAAGTGGATCGAGGTCGAGGCCCTCGCGAAGATCACGTCGCACAATATCCTCCGCTTCTACAAAAGAAACATCCTCGCCAGATTTGGGATTCCTAATGCCCTGGTGACCGACAACGGCACCCAATTTACCGACCACGGGTTCCAAGACTTCGTCACCAGACTAGGGACAAAAAAACACTTCACTTCGGTCGAGCACCCTCAAACTAACGGGCAGGCCGAGGCCGCGAACAGAGTCATCCTCCGGGGACTCAAACGCCGACTCGGCGAAGCGAAGAGGGGATGGGTCGAGGAACTCCACAGCGTCTTGTGGGCTTACCACACTACGCCCCACTCAACGACGGGCGAGACCCCATTCCGACTAACATACGGGACCGAGGCCGTCATCCCGGTAGAAATCATGGAACCATCCAGACGGACAGAGAGCCCCCTCGACGAAGAAATGAACGACGAGGTGCTAAGGGACGAGCTCGACTTGGTCGAGGAAATCCGATCTGGTGCGGCCCTGCGTGAAGCCACCCTGAAACAACGAGTGGCTCTGCGCCACAACGACAAGGTCATCAAGCGCGAGTTCGAAATCGGCAGTCTGGTATTACGAAGGAACCAGAAAGACTCCCGCGAAGGAAAGCTGGCCGCAAACTGGGAAGGACCTTATCGCGTCCACGGCACCACCGGTACCGGGGCATACTACCTCGAGCAATTAGACGGAGAGCCATTACCACGACCCTGGAACGCTGCTAAACTAAAGCAGTACTATAGTTAAAAAACTACCAACGACACCTAGGACCCTCGACCGTCGATACCCGCGCCCGGTCAACGAGGAAAATACGTCCGACTCTGTAGAGAGGCTGAGGTACAGGCCCGACCTACGTCTAAACCGCACAACATCGTTCAACAAACAAGACCAATCGATAGTGCCCGACGTGGACACCTCCACCGAGCTCCACCATCGTAGTACCTGTAGAGCAGAACACCTAGCTCGCGATGGGTAGTTCACGCCGCGGGCAAATAACCCCTATCTGGGCGATATACCCGAACGAGCGGCTCGTTCCGCACGCCTGAGAATCTCGAAGAAACTCCGGGCCATCTAAAAAAGGGTCAAAAACAAATCTCTCCTCTCGAGGTCATCACTCTGATAAATTTGGTCATCGAGTAGGGCCCGAACGAAAGATTTAGGCAAGTTTGCCAACAAAGTCACAGCCATACACGGGCACGTCCCGGGCACATAACTCGGGCCAATTATGTCGCAAAATACATAGAATACATACACGGGCAAATAGTCAAATGGAAACAAATTCATTCAATACGCCCGTAGGCAACAAAGCAAATAAATATAAACCGACCAAGAAGGCCGACGATGTTCAGGAAGTACAACCAACGGGCACGCAGGCCCAAAAAATACGAACGGGAACACAGGCCCAAAACAAATATCAACAAGGCACGCAGACCCATCATCATCTTACAATTCAGTTTCCCCGGAGCCATCATCACCGACAACAGGAGAGTCGGGCGGAGGCACGATCTTGCCATCCACGATCTAAGACATGTAGCCCGTCCCTTCAGTGTTCAAACCGGGATTCAGTAAGGAAAGCTGGCTGACCGCGGACTCGAACCCCTCCTCCATAGCACCGACACAATCCGCTTCGAGGAGCCGGATACGGGCGACCAGCTCCGATCGACTCCTCAAAGCGGCTATATCCTCCGGCTCATCCTCGGCAGGAAGCATGGCGACCTTCAGGTCCTCGATCTCTCTAGCGAGGCGCCCGATGTCGATTTCCAGACGCTCCCGATCCGCACGGAGAAGCTCTCTCTCCTCGGCTAGCTTCCCCGAGTTCTCCTTCTCCAGAGTCAGCATCTCTGTCTCGGCAGCCAGCAGTGCGGCTTGCTCGCGGAACATCTCCTCGGAGCGCTCCAGGGCAGCCTTTAACTTTCGCGAACTCGAGGTGAGGGCCGCTTTCTCCTGTTCCAATTCTTTGATGCGGTCAGGATCCTCCCCTTCCTCGGACAGCACAACGGCCATTTCAGCCATCTTCACCATCCCGGCCATATTAGCGGCTAGGTGCCTCCTCCGATCCTCCCTGCTCATCCGCCTGATGGCCTCAGCCTCATCGGCAGCCACGGACAAAGGGAACCCCTCGAAGAAACCCTCCTCTTTGAAGCAAGGGGGCAACCCGAAGGACCTTACGGCGCTGGAATCCTCGCCGACCACCGGCCCACTTTCCACCCGGTTCCTTTTCCTTGGTATCAGGTCGACATGTGGCTCGACCTCCTGGACCTCCGGGGTCTCTTCCGAAGCAGCCCCCAAACTAGGCGGCGAATCCACCCTCACCACATGAGAAGCGCCCGGACTATGCGGCGGGCCCATCCTTGTTGCTTGAGGAGCTTTCACCACCCTCTTGTTCGCCCTCCGGTCACAGGACAACTTCAAGAGCCTCTCCCGTCGTCCGGCCATCGAACCTGCACGAAGAAAAAAAAACCCAGGTTAGTACCGAGCAAATAAGCAAACAAATGACAAGCAAAGAAATTCAAACAATAAACGACCTAGCAGACGTGCAGCCTGCCTGAATGACTGGCACTCCACGAGTGCCTTCGTATCAATCGGTCGGGCCTCGAAGGTCGGATAACCCTCCTCGTCCAGGACATCTTCCCCCTCCCTCGTGGCCCATCTGGCGGGGTGGAAGCTATCAACGTACCGACAAAGAGTGTCGTAAGCCTTCTCGTCCTCGAAACCCATGTCGCCCGCAGACGTATGATAATACCTAGTACCGTGCTCATAATGCCTAGAGATCCAATGCACGGGAAACTTGGCCGTGCGTCCCAACACCGGATGCCCTTCGTTGTCTAAAAGTGCCTCCCCGTCATCGTCGGTTATCACCGCTTTCTCCTCGTACAGGGACTCTAAAGCGGCTGTGGTAACCGGCCTCACGGCATACCACTTGTCTTTAAAACCCCGCACGGAGTCCATGTACATCCTGAAAAGTCTCTTCGACTGTTTCAGGGAAACCCAACTATGCTTTCCTCCCCGGGACTGGCACTGCAGATGGAAGACTCTGAAGAAGAGGGGTATAGTCGCCCCAATCCTCAGAAAACGACAGGTCAGCTCAAACGCCCGGATAAAGGCGAGTGAATTTGGATGTAGCTGCGACGGGGCCAGCCCCAAATGGCTAAAGACCCCGACCTGAAAGTCGCTGAAGGGCAGTTGCAACCCAAGGTATTTGAATGCAATTTCATACATAGGGAAACTGTACTCGGGGAACACCGAGCAAATCCGAGCAGTGAAGGTCGGTCTAGTAACGACGAAATTCTTTTGAAAACCGGGCTGGCCATGGCCCACCTCAAGGACAACGTATGGCCTTCGGCTGCGCTGACTATAGACCGAGGCGACTCCTCTAGGCTCGGCACCCACCCAGTCCAACAGAGGGTCCTCTACGGTGTCGACCAAACTCACAGTCTCATCGGCACTTTGTTCTTCCCTTTCGGGGCGTCCGGAAGAGCACGGCTCGTCCGCCATGGTTACCTACAGAGCACGGGAAACCATTCAATTGGGCACGAAACCATATGCTCGTCATAACGGACAAGATGAAGTGCGCGACAAACCACGTCGCTCCACGCGCGACCACAAAGTTGGTTTGAAACAAAAATAGCAGTCGCCTCCCCGACTTCCAGATACCTCGACGGGTCCTTCTACAAGCCGCCTAAATAAACCGACAACACGGTCACTCGTGAATACGTCGACCCGGGGTATGAACATGGCAAGCAACATCATAAAGCCTAAAGCTAGAGCTATGAGTCTACCGGGCACGATCACGAATTAGGCGCCCTGGATCATGAAGACCCCGGGCAGCACTGCAGATTATAACCTAAACTATGTATCTACCGGCCACGAACATGCATTTGCCGACCTCATGCATGAATTTGTCGGGCTGAACATAAGTTTTCCGGGCTAGTCCCACACGCACAGCCTCTAAAAACGTCTAAAACGATGAAAATCACGTATCACAACAGAAAAACAGAAGAGACGAGTCACTTACGTGGAATCAAAGGAGTAAATTTAACGACGAAGAAACGAAATCTGCAACAGAGATCACGGCGGTCCTGTGGATGTCTGAGAAGAACAGCAATAGCAGAAACACAATGAAGAGGAGAAGCGCGAAGAGTGAAAACATATTCTGGGGCCCAAGGACCCTATTTATAGTGATGACGTGGAATACCAAATGTCACCTCGGGCAACCACAGAGTTTCTCTCCTCGACGCATAGCTCCCTAGGCAATAATGACCCTATCCTCCATAGGGTGGCCGCTCAGTTCCCAAAAAGACTTCGCGTGCCCGACAGACGTAGCCCGCTGAGAATCCCTCGAGCACTCCTCGAAGGGAACCAGCCCGCGAACGTGATGCGGGGCACCCCCTCGAGTACCCCCGTGAGGAACTACATCTCTTGCCCGGATATGGGACCCCGCGACGAAAGTGACCTAAGGTCAAGTCATGGCTCCTAACCCAAGGAACCACGACTTGGGGGGCTCCTGTTCTGGACTGGGCCGGGCTGGCCCAGAAGCATTGATAAGGCCCAATCCAAACGGACTTGCTGGGGGTCACGCCGACCAAAGGATCACAGTCGTGCCCGACGTACTCCCTGGGGCTACTTGCTCGACCTCCTACTGTCCAGCTCGACCTCAGCTCGAGCACCCCTCCTAGGGCAGACTCAGTCCACTGCACCCTCGCCTGGGTCCCGAAAAGATCGCGTCCTCGTCCGCCCGCACTTCACGCAACACATCCAGGAAGGAGACCACGTGTGGGTCTCCACTACACACGTAGAACCTGGCAGTTCCTTCATTGGGCCAAACCTGCCCGACCCAATGAAGGGACCTTGGCCCAGCGCTGGGGGCTATAAACACCCTCTGTTCCCAGAGGGTCAGGTATTCATCATTCTACCCATACTCCTACTATTGCCTGCTCGTGCTCTTACTTACTTCAGCATCAGAGTGTCTTGCAGGTACCCCCCCCCCCCCCCCCCCCCCACCTCGTTCAAAACTTCAACTCGGAGCCAGCCGTGACGGTCCAAGTCTGATCAAGTTAGATCAGAAAGCATCATACATACAATCACACCTTACCTTACAACGGTTGGTTAGCCGTTGTGGTAGGACTTATCTAACAGTTGTGGTATCACTTTTTCATAGTAGTGTTAGAATTCTCCATAGTCACTTCTTGGTTAATCTTTTGAATGATGCATGGAAATTTATCAAGAAACTTTGCACATGCATAGCTGAATTAGAGAGGGTATGGAGGCTTCTTAACATCCATCTTGCTGATGATGCTCGTATTAGCTAGAAAATAGTTTTAAGAATTGTCAACTTTTTATCCAACATGTACATAGAACAACCAACAGATCTAGTACTCCAAGACTGAGAGATTATCACATGACATTCCTCATGAAGGGCCAATATTTTCATGAATTTAAATTGAGATAGGTATTCAACATCTTGTATATCAAGAGAAAGTAGAATAAGGTATTGACCTGATTTAAGTTTGATGAGAGTGTTGTGGACCATAAAAGAACAAATATCAAGCCAGTCAAAGTTTGAAATTGACCTATCAAACCTTTTCTCAGTTAAGGCTCTATTTTTATACCATTTCTTCAAGTAAAATGATTGCATGCAATATGGATATATATATATATATATATATATATATATATATATATATATATATATATATATATATATATATATATATATATATATATATATATATATATATATATATATATATATGTAGTGTTTAGAGTCTGACCATTGATGGAAGTATTCCATAAGGATTTTGGAAAAACTATGATGCCCTTTGTATTTATCAACGCTAATAATGGAATTAAAATCTCCAATGAAGCACCAAGGAGTATTAGGATGGGATGGAATAAGCTTGTCCCACAAAAGTCTTCTATGTAAGTAATTTGTAGAGGTACCAAAGAATCCAAAAGGACTTATTTTGATTATTGGTAGTAACATAGACATGTTGATCATCAGAAAAGATAATATTAGGATCAAGGTGACATTTGCAAAAACACCACATATTATGAGGCATACCTAACATATTATTTATATCAAACAACTTTAAATTAAAATGACTGAACAAACTTTTGGGGAGCTTGTTAAATTCCATCGAGGGTTCAAATATAGGAACCAAATCAGGATAATTTGTAGCGATGAGTCTCTTTATAGCCAATCTAGAGGACCCATTAGCAGTGCCCATTATGTTCTAAAATAGGCACTTCATTAGGAATGGTTTGATTGACTAGATTGAGATCTAGTATTGGCTTTTATTTTTAAGTTTTGCTTCTTATTCTCTTTTTTTTTGGATGCTACTAGATTGAAACTATAATTAAGAGAACCTTAAAGAGCATGTTATCCTCTTCTACCATTTTTCCATATTGGCCCATGATTTTCCCAATAATTTTCTAACCTTATCATATTCAACCAAGGCATAAGAATCAAGAACTTTTTATTCCATTTGGGTAGCATTAACAAGTTCACTATTAGAGTTATCATCACACTCCCTAACCCCAATACATTGATCCTTTCCAATGGCATTTAAGTTAATGTCTTTGTCCACTCTACTAGTCTCCCTAACATGGATGAGAGCTGGTGATTATCTCTGTTTCTTCTTAGCCAAGTCATTTGTGTGTTCTTTTTCATTTCCCAACAGATTTGTAGAACTCTTTGTTCCTTGGTTTAGGTTTGAAATTGTCACGTTCCTGACCATGATTCTCCTGGATATATTTTTCTTTTGCAGTTTCTAACTAAATGTTCAATGAAAGTGCAGAAGGTGCAAAAATCAGTGAATTTGTCATACTTAATATCCACAGAAAGGTAAATCTCACCCTTTCCTCGAATATTTTATAATAAAGTCTTTGACGAGTTCTAGGTCAACCAGCACCCTCACAAAGTAGTCAAAAGATCTATAAAAATCAAGTTAGTTGGAAGCTGAGTCAATGCAAATTAGGGGTCCCTACGCTACTAGCTATAGCAAAAATGATCTTTGGCCTCCAATGTTCTTGCGACAATCCATGGATCCTACCTAATCCAAACTCTGGAATATGTTTGCTTAAGAGTGGATGGAACAAAGTCATGAGTTCATGGAAATAACTTCAACACACATTGGTTTAGATTTCAAACGCTAATTGGCATAACTTTGTGTACATCTTCCAGGCAGGAAAAAGAAAATTCAAAAAAATCCTTTTCCCAATGAAATAAGCCCTCATTTACCAATAGATGACCATAATTCTGATAACTTGAACTTCAAGTTAACTACTCTAAAATGAGTAGAGTCCTTAGACCAGAGGATCCTTCCATGAAAGTTTTGCTTGCAAGTATCAATATCAAGCTTATATTGTTCTTTTGGGATTGAGATTGCTAACCCATCTCCTTTTACACGTAGAACAAGAAGGACTTTGAGAAATATTACATACATTGTTGACCACATCGTCAAAGGTTTTGTCAACCTTAAGGGGTGAGGTTTTAGGTTTATGAAACGAGGATGATGGAGGAAGTATTTCAAGAACTAGAGAGTAAATTATAGATGACTCCATAATTCTTGGAACCAAATGGAGAGGGAAAGAAGGAGATTTAGATCAAAAGTGTTTTTGCTCTTTTTGAAGTATCATAACTAAACATGTTTTCTTTTATGGATTTTTTTGAATTTTTTTCTACAAATTTTCATACCACGTCAATCATGTTTCAAGTTAGTGGATAGTGGAACAAATTAGTCGGTGTAGGACCGAATACTTAATTTCCAATAATAATAATAATAATAATAATAATAATAATAATAATAATAATAATAATAATAATAATAATAATAATAATAATAATGTATTATTTTTATGGTAAATGTAATATGAAAGATATCAAATTGAAAGTAATATAATTAATATTAATTGAATGGTAAATTAAAAATAATTAGTATTATATTAAAATAAAAAAGCTGTTTACTTTTTAAAAGAATGTACTTGAAAATAATACAATTAATATTAATTAAATAGCATAATTAAAAAATAATGAATATTGTTTTGCAAAATGGTCTTTAAGTTTTTGGGATTTAATAAAAAATAGTTCAACAAAAATTTAAAATAAAATTTTTTATTACTCTATTCACAACATAACACTCAAAATATTTGAATTAACTAAACTTTTAATTGTTCTATAATCTTCTAATAGCTCACTCTATTATATAGAGGAAAAGAAAAAACAAGTACCAGTCTAGTAGTAGTAACACAACACGTTTTCTCTTTATCTATTCCAAACTAGAAAAACATTTTTAAAAAAGAAAATAAGTAAGATGTGAGACTAGGAAAAGAATCCGCGTAACCCGAGCAACAAATTAATCATCTAGATGAATTCATTTTTTCTATTCTTAATTTCTTATGAAACGTTTACATTTCCATGTTGAAATTTGATGAGCTATTTGATCCATTCCACACCACAAAAGTCGTAAATTAACTAATATGTTTGATGACTTAATTAATTGATGATTGGAAAGTAGTTTACTCAATTTAAGTAATATTTCAAGTAAGTAATGAAATGGATTATATGATCCATATAAGGGGAAGACGTAACCTTTACTCCATCTACTGAAAACACGTTGGTAGTTAAGACAAATTTGTCCCATATCTACCCTAAATCTTTCCCATGTCTCTCTTGTACTGTTATTCCACTACCCTACCATTAAGGTATTTATGTATAAATACATTTAAAATATATAGTATATGTATATTTTTTTATAGAGATTTTTGGGTCTTAGTTCTGGATTGATTCGTGGTAGTGGTATTTATTTTTAGAGTCTCTATTTTATTGATGGTAATTCTGATAGTGAGGTTTAGCATGTTCTTAAGTTCAAGTGAAGTTTTAGTTTTGTAAGTTTTGCTCTTTGTTGTATTTTTTCGGTTTTGAATTTGTTTTGTAGCTTCAGTTGTTTTAGTTGTTAGTATACTAGTGAAGGAGTACTTCTTATGCTTTCTCAAATCAATATATATATTTTTTATCTTTCTGAGTTATTTACTTCCGTTTTCGTTTATGTATATTATTTTTCCATTATAAAAAATGAGTTTGGTTTGAAGACTCACCAATTTCAGGATAAACTACAAACTAAAAAAATGCATTTTTTTAATAAATGAAACCATATATTAAGAGGAAGGTCCACTTTTATTAACGATTGAAATTTGATGTAAGACTTTAAATTTATATCTAGTGTCAACGAATCCTAACTCTCTCTCTCTCTCTCTATATATATATATATATATATATATATATATATATATATATGATTTTATCGGGATCAAAAGGATCTTCAATGACCTATAATATTTTGATTTTTGCGGTTGTTGGTGAATGAAACTGTACCTACAAGGTACTCTGATGACAAAGTAAGGTTCAGAGTAAAGGAGACAAGTATAGAGTGTAAGTGAGTAGAATTGAGTACCTTATCTTCTAGTGAGGAGTGCGAGCAGGCACTACGCCACCTAAAGCGAAGTCTATCTCAGCCGCCCGTGCTGTCTCGACCAGCCGACGGGGAGCCACTGTACTTGTACTTGGCCGTTTCGAACGAAGCCATCAGCGCGGCACTCGTCCGCGAGACCACCGACGGACAGAAGCCCGTCTACTTCACGAGCAAAGCCCTGCAAGGACCCGAAAGCAGATACCAACAGATAGAAAATGTGGCCCTGGCCCTCGTCAACGCGGCGAGGAGGCTCAGACATTATTTTCTGGCCCATACGATCATCGTGCGAACCGACCAACCGGTGAGGCAACTCCTGGGTCGACCTGATATGGCGGGCAGAATGCTGAAATGGTCCTTGGAACTCTCCGAATTCGACATTCAGTACGAGAGTAGGAAAGCCTTGAAAGCGCAGGCCCTGGCCGACTTCGTCGCGGAAATGACCACTCATGACCTACCCCCAGAGAAGGAACACAAGTGGACCATCTTCGTCGATGGAGCATCCAGCTCGTCCGGAAGTGGCGCATGAATCCTTTTGGAAAATGAAGAGGGTGTAGTGATCGAGCACTCCCTAGCTCTTCCTTCCCGACGTCAAACAACCAAGCAGAATATGAGACCCTGCTCGCAGGATTGAGGTTAGCCGAGGACCTGGGAGCCCGCGAGGTACAGATCTACACCGACTCCCAACTCGTCGCCTCCCAAGTCCAGGGGAATTACCAAGCCAAAAACGACAACCTCATCGAGTACTTGAACTTGGTCAAAAAACACATGAAAAAGTTCGTACAGGCGGAAATCTCACATGTTCCCCGCGAGCAAAACACGAGGGCAGACATATTGTCCAAACTCGCGAGCACGAGAAAGAAAGGCGGGAACAAATCCGTCATCCAAGAATCCCTGGCACGCCCAAGTATCGAAAGATCCTCGACACCGGTCGAGGTCCACGCCATTGGAGACGCCTCGTCCTGGATGACCCCGGTTTACAATTTCTTGACAAAGGGCGAACTTCCATCAAACCAATCCGAGGCGACCGTCACAAAATGGAGAGCATGCTCCTACGTGGTGCTCGAGCACAAACTGTACCGCAGGGGATTCTCCATCCCCCTCCTAAAATGCATAGACGAATCCACAGTCCCCGAGGTACTGCGGGAGATACACGAAGGGATCAATGCCCAGCACATGGGCGGTAAGTCCTTGGCGAGGAAAGCCCTTCGAGCAGGATATTACTGGCCGACAATGCAGCAGGATGCCAAGGAGCGCGTTAAGAAATGCGACAAGTGCCAGAAGCATGGCGACATGCACCTCGCCCCGCCTCACGAGCTAAGCATACTATCGTCCCCATGGCCATTCGCTTGGTGGGGTATGGATATCCTCGGACCCTTCGCGCAAGGGACTTATCAAAATAAATTCCTAATCGTGGCCGTCGATTACTTCACGAAGTGGATCGAGGTCGAGGCCCTCGCGAAGATCACGTCGCACAATATCCTCCGCTTCTACAAAAGAAACATCCTCGCCAGATTTGGGATTCCTAATGCCCTGGTGACCGACAACGGCACCCAATTTACCGACCACGGGTTCCAAGACTTCGTCACCAGACTAGGGACAAAAAAACACTTCACTTCGGTCGAGCACCCTCAAACTAACGGGCAGGCCGAGGCCGCGAACAGAGTCATCCTCCGGGGACTCAAACGCCGACTCGGCGAAGCGAAGAGGGGATGGGTCGAGGAACTCCACAGCGTCTTGTGGGCTTACCACACTACGCCCCACTCAACGACGGGCGAGACCCCATTCCGACTAACATACGGGACCGAGGCCGTCATCCCGGTAGAAATCATGGAACCATCCAGACGGACAGAGAGCCCCCTCGACGAAGAAATGAACGACGAGGTGCTAAGGGACGAGCTCGACTTGGTCGAGGAAATCCGATCTGGTGCGGCCCTGCGTGAAGCCACCCTGAAACAACGAGTGGCTCTGCGCCACAACGACAAGGTCATCAAGCGCGAGTTCGAAATCGGCAGTCTGGTATTACGAAGGAACCAGAAAGACTCCCGCGAAGGAAAGCTGGCCGCAAACTGGGAAGGACCTTATCGCGTCCACGGCACCACCGGTACCGGGGCATACTACCTCGAGCAATTAGACGGAGAGCCATTACCACGACCCTGGAACGCTGCTAAACTAAAGCAGTACTATAGTTAAAAAACTACCAACGACACCTAGGACCCTCGACCGTCGATACCCGCGCCCGGTCAACGAGGAAAATACGTCCGACTCTGTAGAGAGGCTGAGGTACAGGCCCGACCTACGTCTAAACCGCACAACATCGTTCAACAAACAAGACCAATCGATAGTGCCCGACGTGGACACCTCCACCGAGCTCCACCATCGTAGTACCTGTAGAGCAGAACACCTAGCTCGCGATGGGTAGTTCACGCCGCGGGCAAATAACCCCTATCTGGGCGATATACCCGAACGAGCGGCTCGTTCCGCACGCCTGAGAATCTCGAAGAAACTCCGGGCCATCTAAAAAAGGGTCAAAAACAAATCTCTCCTCTCGAGGTCATCACTCTGATAAATTTGGTCATCGAGTAGGGCCCGAACGAAAGATTTAGGCAAGTTTGCCAACAAAGTCACAGCCATACACGGGCACGTCCCGGGCACATAACTCGGGCCAATTATGTCGCAAAATACATAGAATACATACACGGGCAAATAGTCAAATGGAAACAAATTCATTCAATACGCCCGTAGGCAACAAAGCAAATAAATATAAACCGACCAAGAAGGCCGACGATGTTCAGGAAGTACAACCAACGGGCACGCAGGCCCAAAAAATACGAACGGGAACACAGGCCCAAAACAAATATCAACAAGGCACGCAGACCCATCATCATCTTACAATTCAGTTTCCCCGGAGCCATCATCACCGACAACAGGAGAGTCGGGCGGAGGCACGATCTTGCCATCCACGATCTAAGACATGTAGCCCGTCCCTTCAGTGTTCAAACCGGGATTCAGTAAGGAAAGCTGGCTGACCGCGGACTCGAACCCCTCCTCCATAGCACCGACACAATCCGCTTCGAGGAGCCGGATACGGGCGACCAGCTCCGATCGACTCCTCAAAGCGGCTATATCCTCCGGCTCATCCTCGGCAGGAAGCATGGCGACCTTCAGGTCCTCGATCTCTCTAGCGAGGCGCCCGATGTCGATTTCCAGACGCTCCCGATCCGCACGGAGAAGCTCTCTCTCCTCGGCTAGCTTCCCCGAGTTCTCCTTCTCCAGAGTCAGCATCTCTGTCTCGGCAGCCAGCAGTGCGGCTTGCTCGCGGAACATCTCCTCGGAGCGCTCCAGGGCAGCCTTTAACTTTCGCGAACTCGAGGTGAGGGCCGCTTTCTCCTGTTCCAATTCTTTGATGCGGTCAGGATCCTCCCCTTCCTCGGACAGCACAACGGCCATTTCAGCCATCTTCACCATCCCGGCCATATTAGCGGCTAGGTGCCTCCTCCGATCCTCCCTGCTCATCCGCCTGATGGCCTCAGCCTCATCGGCAGCCACGGACAAAGGGAACCCCTCGAAGAAACCCTCCTCTTTGAAGCAAGGGGGCAACCCGAAGGACCTTACGGCGCTGGAATCCTCGCCGACCACCGGCCCACTTTCCACCCGGTTCCTTTTCCTTGGTATCAGGTCGACATGTGGCTCGACCTCCTGGACCTCCGGGGTCTCTTCCGAAGCAGCCCCCAAACTAGGCGGCGAATCCACCCTCACCACATGAGAAGCGCCCGGACTATGCGGCGGGCCCATCCTTGTTGCTTGAGGAGCTTTCACCACCCTCTTGTTCGCCCTCCGGTCACAGGACAACTTCAAGAGCCTCTCCCGTCGTCCGGCCATCGAACCTGCACGAAGAAAAAAAAACCCAGGTTAGTACCGAGCAAATAAGCAAACAAATGACAAGCAAAGAAATTCAAACAATAAACGACCTAGCAGACGTGCAGCCTGCCTGAATGACTGGCACTCCACGAGTGCCTTCGTATCAATCGGTCGGGCCTCGAAGGTCGGATAACCCTCCTCGTCCAGGACATCTTCCCCCTCCCTCGTGGCCCATCTGGCGGGGTGGAAGCTATCAACGTACCGACAAAGAGTGTCGTAAGCCTTCTCGTCCTCGAAACCCATGTCGCCCGCAGACGTATGATAATACCTAGTACCGTGCTCATAATGCCTAGAGATCCAATGCACGGGAAACTTGGCCGTGCGTCCCAACACCGGATGCCCTTCGTTGTCTAAAAGTGCCTCCCCGTCATCGTCGGTTATCACCGCTTTCTCCTCGTACAGGGACTCTAAAGCGGCTGTGGTAACCGGCCTCACGGCATACCACTTGTCTTTAAAACCCCGCACGGAGTCCATGTACATCCTGAAAAGTCTCTTCGACTGTTTCAGGGAAACCCAACTATGCTTTCCTCCCCGGGACTGGCACTGCAGATGGAAGACTCTGAAGAAGAGGGGTATAGTCGCCCCAATCCTCAGAAAACGACAGGTCAGCTCAAACGCCCGGATAAAGGCGAGTGAATTTGGATGTAGCTGCGACGGGGCCAGCCCCAAATGGCTAAAGACCCCGACCTGAAAGTCGCTGAAGGGCAGCTGCAACCCAAGGTATTTGAATGCAATTTCATACATAGGGAAACTGTACTCGGGGAACACCGAGCAAATCCGAGCAGTGAAGGTCGGTCTAGTAACGACGAAATTCTTTTGAAAACCGGGCTGGCCATGGCCCACCTCAAGGACAACGTATGGCCTTCGGCTGCGCTGACTATAGACCGAGGCGACTCCTCTAGGCTCGGCACCCACCCAGTCCAACAGAGGGTCCTCTACGGTGTCGACCAAACTCACAGTCTCATCGGCACTTTGTTCTTCCCTTTCGGGGCGTCCGGAAGAGCACGACTCGTCCGCCATGGTTACCTACAGAGCACGGGAAACCATTCAATTGGGCACGAAACCATATGCTCGTCATAACGGACAAGATGAAGTGCGCGACAAACCACGTCGCTCCACGCGCGACCACAAAGTTGGTTTGAAACAAAAATAGCAGTCGCCTCCCCGACTTCCAGATACCTCGACGGGTCCTTCTACAAGCCGCCTAAATAAACCGACAACACAGTCACTCGTGAATACGTCGACCCGGGGTATGAACATGGCAAGCAACATCATAAAGCCTAAAGCTAGAGCTATGAGTCTACCGGGCACGATCACGAATTAGGCGCCCTGGATCATGAAGACCCCGGGCAGCACTGCAGATTATAACCTAAACTATGTATCTACCGGCCACGAACATGCATTTGCCGACCTCATGCATGAATTTGTCGGGCTGAACATAAGTTTTCCGGGCTAGTCCCACACGCACAGCCTCTAAAAACGTCTAAAACGATGAAAATCACGTATCACAACAGAAAAACAGAAGAGACGAGTCACTTACGTGGAATCAAAGGAGTAAATTTGACGACGAAGAAACGAAATCTGCAACAGAGATCACGGCGGTCCTGTGGATGTCTGAGAAGAACAGCAATAGCAGAAACACAATGAAGAGGAGAAGCGCGAAGAGTGAAAACATATTCTGGGGCCCAAGGACCCTATTTATAGTGATGACGTGGAATACCAAATGTCACCTCGGGCAACCACAGAGTTTCTCTCCTCGACGCATAGCTCCCTAGGCAATAATGACCCTATCCTCCATAGGGTGGCCGCTCAGTTCCCAAAAAGACTTCGCGTGCCCGACAGACGTAGCCCGCTGAGAATCCCTCGAGCACTCCTCGAAGGGAACCAGCCCGCGAACGTGATGCGGGGCACCCCCTCGAGTACCCCCGTGAGGAACTACATCTCTTGCCCGGATATGGGACCCCGCGACGAAAGTGACCTAAGGTCAAGTCATGGCTCCTAACCCAAGGAACCACGACTTGGGGGGCTCCTGTTCTGGACTGGGCCGGGCTGGCCCAGAAGCATTGATAAGGCCCAATCCAAACGGACTTGCTGGGGGTCACGCCGACCAAAGGATCACAGTCGTGCCCGACGTACTCCCTGGGGCTACTTGCTCGACCTCCTACTGTCCAGCTCGACCTCAGCTCGAGCACCCCTCCTAGGGCAGACTCAGTCCACTGCACCCTCGCCTGGGTCCCGAAAAGATCGCGTCCTCGTCCGCCCGCACTTCACGCAACACATCCAGGAAGGAGACCACGTGTGGGTCTCCACTACACACGTAGAACCTGGCAGTTCCTTCATTGGGCCAAACCTGCCCGACCCAATGAAGGGACCTTGGCCCAGCGCTGGGGGCTATAAACACCCTCTGTTCCCAGAGGGTCAGGTATTCATCATTCTACCCATACTCCTACTATTGCCTGCTCGTGCTCTTACTTACTTCAGCATCAGAGTGTCTTGCAGGTACCCCCCCCCCACCTCGTTCAAAACTTCAACTCGGAGCCAGCCGTGACGGTCCAAGTCTGATCAAGTTAGATCAGAAAGCATCATACATACAATCACACCTTACCTTACAACGGTTGGTTAGCCGTTGTGGTAGGACTTATCTAACAGTTGTGGTATCACTTTTTCATAGTAGTGTTAGAATTCTCCATAGTCACTTCTTGGTTAATCTTTTGAATGATGCATGGAAATTTATCAAGAAACTTTGCACATGCATAGCTGAATTAGAGAGGGTATGGAGGCTTCTTAACATCCATCTTGCTGATGATGCTCGTATTAGCTAGAAAATAGTTTTAAGAATTGTCAACTTTTTATCCAACATGTACATAGAACAACCAACAGATCTAGTACTCCAAGACTGAGAGATTATCACATGACATTCCTCATGAAGGGCCAATATTTTCATGAATTTAAATTGAGATAGGTATTCAACATCTTGTATATCAAGAGAAAGTAGAATAAGGTATTGACCTGATTTAAGTTTGATGAGAGTGTTGTGGACCATAAAAGAACAAATATCAAGCCAGTCAAAGTTTGAAATTGACCTATCAAACCTTTTCTCAGTTAAGGCTCTATTTTTATACCATTTCTTCAAGTAAAATGATTGCATGCAATATGGATATATATATATATATATATATATATATATATATATATATATATATATATATATATATATATATATATATATATATATATATATATATATATATATATATATATATATATATATATATATATATATATATATATATATATATATATATATATATATATATATATATATATATATATATGTAGTGTTTAGAGTCTGACCATTGATGGAAGTATTCCATAAGGATTTTGGAAAAACTATGATGCCCTTTGTATTTATCAACGCTAATAATGGAATTAAAATCTCCAATGAAGCACCAAGGAGTATTAGGATGGGATGGAATAAGCTTGTCCCACAAAAGTCTTCTATGTAAGTAATTTGTAGAGGTACCAAAGAATCCAAAAGGACTTATTTTGATTATTGGTAGTAACATAGACATGTTGATCATCAGAAAAGATAATATTAGGATCAAGGTGACATTTGCAAAAACACCACATATTATGAGGCATACCTAACATATTATTTATATCAAACAACTTTAAATTAAAATGACTGAACAAACTTTTGGGGAGCTTGTTAAATTCCATCGAGGGTTCAAATATAGGAACCAAATCAGGATAATTTGTAGCGATGAGTCTCTTTATAGCCAATCTAGAGGACCCATTAGCAGTGCCCATTATGTTCTAAAATAGGCACTTCATTAGGAATGGTTTGATTGACTAGATTGAGATCTAGTATTGGCTTTTATTTTTAAGTTTTGCTTCTTATTCTCTTTTTTTTTGGATGCTACTAGATTGAAACTATAATTAAGAGAACCTTAAAGAGCATGTTATCCTCTTCTACCATTTTTCCATATTGGCCCATGATTTTCCCAATAATTTTCTAACCTTATCATATTCAACCAAGGCATAAGAATCAAGAACTTTTTATTCCATTTGGGTAGCATTAACAAGTTCACTATTAGAGTTATCATCACACTCCCTAACCCCAATACATTGATCCTTTCCAATGGCATTTAAGTTAATGTCTTTGTCCACTCTACTAGTCTCCCTAACATGGATGAGAGCTGGTGATTATCTCTGTTTCTTCTTAGCCAAGTCATTTGTGTGTTCTTTTTCATTTCCCAACAGATTTGTAGAACTCTTTGTTCCTTGGTTTAGGTTTGAAATTGTCACGTTCCTGACCATGATTCTCCTGGATATATTTTTCTTTTGCAGTTTCTAACTAAATGTTCAATGAAAGTGCAGAAGGTGCAAAAATCAGTGAATTTGTCATACTTAATATCCACAGAAAGGTAAATCTCACCCTTTCCTCGAATATTTTATAATAAAGTCTTTGACGAGTTCTAGGTCAACCAGCACCCTCACAAAGTAGTCAAAAGATCTATAAAAATCAAGTTAGTTGGAAGCTGAGTCAATGCAAATTAGGGGTCCCTACGCTACTAGCTATAGCAAAAATGATCTTTGGCCTCCAATGTTCTTGCGACAATCCATGGATCCTACCTAATCCAAACTCTGGAATATGTTTGCTTAAGAGTGGATGGAACAAAGTCATGAGTTCATGGAAATAACTTCAACACACATTGGTTTAGATTTCAAACGCTAATTGGCATAACTTTGTGTACATCTTCCAGGCAGGAAAAAGAAAATTCAAAAAAATCCTTTTCCCAATGAAATAAGCCCTCATTTACCAATAGATGACCATAATTCTGATAACTTGAACTTCAAGTTAACTACTCTAAAATGAGTAGAGTCCTTAGACCAGAGGATCCTTCCATGAAAGTTTTGCTTGCAAGTATCAATATCAAGCTTATATTGTTCTTTTGGGATTGAGATTGCTAACCCATCTCCTTTTACACGTAGAACAAGAAGGACTTTGAGAAATATTACATACATTGTTGACCACATCGTCAAAGGTTTTGTCAACCTTAAGGGGTGAGGTTTTAGGTTTATGAAACGAGGATGATGGAGGAAGTATTTCAAGAACTAGAGAGTAAATTATAGATGACTCCATAATTCTTGGAACCAAATGGAGAGGGAAAGAAGGAGATTTAGATCAAAAGTGTTTTTGCTCTTTTTGAAGTATCATAACTAAACATGTTTTCTTTTATGGATTTTTTTGAATTTTTTTCTACAAATTTTCATACCACGTCAATCATGTTTCAAGTTAGTGGATAGTGGAACAAATTAGTCGGTGTAGGACCGAATACTTAATTTCCAATAATAATAATAATAATAATAATAATAATAATAATAATAATAATAATAATAATAATAATAATAATAATAATAATGTATTATTTTTATGGTAAATGTAATATGAAAGATATCAAATTGAAAGTAATATAATTAATATTAATTGAATGGTAAATTAAAAATAATTAGTATTATATTAAAATAAAAAAGCTGTTTACTTTTTAAAAGAATGTACTTGAAAATAATACAATTAATATTAATTAAATAGCATAATTAAAAAATAATGAATATTGTTTTGCAAAATGGTCTTTAAGTTTTTGGGATTTAATAAAAAATAGTTCAACAAAAATTTAAAATAAAATTTTTTATTACTCTATTCACAACATAACACTCAAAATATTTGAATTAACTAAACTTTTAATTGTTCTATAATCTTCTAATAGCTCACTCTATTATATAGAGGAAAAGAAAAAACAAGTACCAGTCTAGTAGTAGTAACACAACACGTTTTCTCTTTATCTATTCCAAACTAGAAAAACATTTTTAAAAAAGAAAATAAGTAAGATGTGAGACTAGGAAAAGAATCCGCGTAACCCGAGCAACAAATTAATCATCTAGATGAATTCATTTTTTCTATTCTTAATTTCTTATGAAACGTTTACATTTCCATGTTGAAATTTGATGAGCTATTTGATCCATTCCACACCACAAAAGTCGTAAATTAACTAATATGTTTGATGACTTAATTAATTGATGATTGGAAAGTAGTTTACTCAATTTAAGTAATATTTCAAGTAAGTAATGAAATGGATTATATGATCCATATAAGGGGAAAACGTAACCTTTACTCCATCTACTGAAAACACGTTGGTAGTTAAGACAAATTTGTCCCATATCTACCCTAAATCTTTCCCATGTCTCTCTTGTACTGTTATTCCACTACCCTACCATTAAGGTATTTATGTATAAATACATTTAAAATATATAGTATATGTATATTTTTTTATAGAGATTTTTGGGTCTTAGTTCTGGATTGATTCGTGGTAGTGGTATTTATTTTTAGAGTCTCTATTTTATTGATGGTAATTCTGATAGTGAGGTTTAGCATGTTCTTAAGTTCAAGTGAAGTTTTAGTTTTGTAAGTTTTGCTCTTTGTTGTATTTTTTCGGTTTTGAATTTGTTTTGTAGCTTCAGTTGTTTTAGTTGTTAGTATACTAGTGAAGGAGTACTTCTTATGCTTTCTCAAATCAATATATATATTTTTTATCTTTCTGAGTTATTTACTTCCGTTTTCGTTTATGTATATTATTTTTCCATTATAAAAAATGAGTTTGGTTTGAAGACTCACCAATTTCAGGATAAACTACAAACTAAAAAAATGCATTTTTTTAATAAATGAAACCATATATTAAGAGGAAGGTCCACTTTTATTAACGATTGAAATTTGATGTAAGACTTTAAATTTATATCTAGTGTCAACGAATCCTAACTCTCTCTCTCTCTCTCTATATATATATATATATATATATATATATGATTTTATCGGGATCAAAAGGATCTTCAATGACCTATAATATTTTGATTTTTGCGGTTGTTGGTGAATGAAACTGTACCTACAAGGTACTCTGATGACAAAGTAAGGTTCAGAGTAAAGGAGACAAGTATAGAGTGTAAGTGAGTAGAATTGAGTACCTTATCTTCTAGTGAAAGATGGTATTTATAGCCCGCAGCACTGGGGTAAGATCCCCATTTTGGGCTGGATTTCCAAATTCATAATGGAGACTGTCAGGATCCTACGTGAGTAGAAGAGACCAGTTCATGGTCTCTATCCTGGTTCAACAATCCCTTGATTCTTGAATGAAGGAAGACTCGCTCTATTCGGGGGCAGGATGACTCAGTGATATTTGGTGGGACGTTGGCCATGGACCATCGACGGGCACATGGAGGAGACGTCCCCGACGGGCACGTGGAGAAAGACGTTCCCCAACAGTCATAACAATTTGGGCCACTGCAGTGGGCCTTCCTCATAATAGAGTTGAGATGGGCCCTATCCGACGGTAGACTAAGCGCAAACCCAGTCCAGAACAGGAGCTTTCCAAGTCGTTGCTCATAAGTAGAGGAGTTATGAATTTTAGATAAGCTCTTGTGTCGAAGAGGTAGTGACGCCGGGGATCTCTATGGCGGACCTCGTTTCTTTGACATTCAACTCGAGCCTGGTCGATAAGGATGCGGTCATCAGCTTTTAGTCCAGCATATGCAAGAAAAAGAGGAATGTGATTATCCAGATTAATAATCTTCCTCACTGACCTGTACCGCTCGAGGAGTTTTGCGTAGATAAGGAAGATGTTGTATAAGTATCATGGTCGGGAGATAAGGCATGCCCGTGGGGAGCACTCCCATGATCCTCGTAGTTATATTGCAGAGGTATGCCCATGGAGGAGAAAGTTTTCCTTGCTCGACTTCTGAGGATTCGAAAGGTTCGACCGACACTTGCTTCCTGAGCTACGTGTCACAACATTTAATGTGAAATGATGGTCTAGATGTAGGGGTTATTATGGCCTAGGAATATGGGCGGTTGCATGTTGGGGCGCTGATACGCCACCCGAAGTGACGTTTTGTCTCTCGTGTAAGGTTTATAAATAGCGCTTAGGGTTTCATTTGCAAAGTTTCACATTCGCTCTTCCCTCTCACCTCTCTTCTTTCGATTTGCCCCCGACGAAGCTACCGTCGTGTCCATTGTTGCAACCTCCATATAACCTTTATCAAGTAAGCATTTTTCTTTCTCCCTGCGATTAACCACATTTTAGATAAATTTCGTGTTTCAGGGAAGTTCTTCCCCGTGAAATTTATAGATTCACGATGATCTTCATGTTCTGGGAAGGTTGTTCCCCTTCATAGATTTGTGATGATCTTCATGTTCTGGGAAGGTACTTCCTCGTGAAATTCATAGATTTATGACTTTCCCCGTGGTATTCATGCATTTTCCCACGAGATTCATGAGTTCTCCATGAGTTTCCCCGCAAGATTCATGAGTTTCTGAGATCCATGAAGACCTTTATCAGACGGGGAGGGCTTGTCCATGTGCAAAGTTTATGTCCTCGTCTATCTAGTTAATTTGGTCATGTCCTTAGCCCATGAGGGTTAGTCTTGATTACCTTTGAACCGTCGAGTAGGGGTTTTGGTTGGGGACTGGGTCCTCGTCCCGTGATACGCCATTTCACTTGATTTGTGGTGGAAGGGTGGATTTGATTTGACTGTCAAAATCATTGTTTTCCTCTTCTTTTCAGGTGATGTGGCCGAAACTACCGATGATGTTCAGATGGTCGACTCAGTTACCAACCCCCCAACTGCATTGGATTGCCCCGAACCTCGAAGCATAGCTTCGCGTTATGCCGAGTCTTCATACGGTGCGTTCACGCATGTTGAGGACGGAGCAGACAATCTAAATGTCGAGAAAAATTGGAAAGTATCCAAGCTGGATGAGAGCGGGAGGATATGCTCGTTTTATTTGAGGAATCACATCCATATGTACGAATTTGTCTTTAAAGAGTTAGGGCTTCAGTTGCCCTTTAGTGATTTCCAGGTCGGGGTTTTCGGGAATTTTTTGTTGGCGCCTCTCAGCTACATCTGAACGTGATTGCCTTTATAGTGGCGTTCGAGATCGTATGTCGATACCTCCAGCTCGGTGCTACAATCCCTTTCTTCTTCCACTATTTGTTACTTCAGTGACAAACTGTGGGCGGGAAACATAGTTGGGTTTCTTTGAAGCAGTCGAAGAAGAAGCTTTTCAAGATGTTCGTGGAATCCATTCACGACTTTAAGGATATATATTTCCTCATTAAGTCAGTGTCATAGAAGGCCTTCGACTCAGTGTTGGAGGAAGTGATTGTGGTCAACGAGGATGGCAATGCGCTCTATGATGAAAATAGGGGACGTGGAGATAGAGTTAGTCTTAAAGTTCCTCTTCCAGTGGTGTGAGAGTCACTTTGATTATGTCCCAAGTCATTACCTCACCCCGAATGGTCGTATGGATGACGAGGAAGAAGAGTCCTATGGAAAACTTTGCAATTTTTTTGACGGCTTCTACCCCGCCCAGTGGGTGATGAGGGAGGGGAAGGATTTCCTCGATGATGACGGCGAGCCCATATTTGAGGCTCGACCAATCGACACTAAGGCACTCCTCGATTTCCATTATTACAAGGACATAGTAGTTCTCTTAGGTATCTGCTTGTATGTCTTTCCCTTTTAGCGTGTTCGCATGTATTTTCTTAACGTACTAACTCAGGTTTGTTGTTCCTAGCAGATAACATGTCGGACTCCTGTGAGAGTTTGATCAAGATGGCGTAGGATGCGAGGAAAAAGGATAATAAAGACTAGTTTCTTTGATCCAACTCTCGGCCAAGCCAAGGATGGATCTAGTACCTCCTCTATGTCCTCGGGTCTCGACCAGTCTCAACCCATGCAAGGGATTTCAGGAAGAAAGAGGGATCATCCTGAGGGTGATACTCTAGATCTAACGAGGATTGATTCTGATGTTGGGGCTTTCTCATTGCCCGCTTGCTTTTCTCATAAGGGCTTTTTCAATGGGTATCCCTTGAACGTGCCTGGTGGAGATTTCATAGTCATCCAGGGTCTTGATTCGGCGGGCAAAAGGAAGCAACTAGCCGAAAGTGCTACTGGTACATTAAGGTTTTAGAGATGGTGGTGGTCCTCTCGGGCGACGAGATTGGCTCTACTTCTGTGCTGGATAGACTGAAGAGGGGAAAAGGCCCTTGAGGATAAATCATAAAAGCTAGAAACTTCCCTTAACGGTTATAAAGAGAATTTTCGAGTTCAGGGCACCTAGCTGAAGAATAAGAATGAGGAGGCAACCAAGTTGTCTGAGGTGAAAGACTCATGGATTCTCGAGAAGAAGAGTCTTGAGGAGGAGATATCCAGTTTGAAAGTTTCAGTGGCACCTGCCGAGGATGAGTCCGACGGGATGAAGGCCTTGAAGACTCATGCTGAATTTGTTGCTCGAATTCAGATTCTCGAGTCGAATTGTATGGAAGCAGCGATGGTGGATTTCGACATTGTAGTGACCCAGCTCGCGTTGCTGAATCCTGGGATCAACACTAAAAGGGTTAGGCTCCTGACTCAGGTGGTTGAGGGCAAGCTAGTTCCTCCTCCTGATTCCCCCGAAACCAAAAATCATGGCCTTCATGAAGAATGACATGTTTTTGTTTTCCTTGTTTTGTTGGGCATAAGTGCCTCATTATTTGTAATATTTAGATAATAGGCTCTTCCTGGCATTTTGATGTACTATTTTTACAATGCCGACCCTTGTGGTCGGCGTTTTTAATGTTGTTTCATGTTTACATACTTGTTTAATGAAGGCTTTAGTTGCCCATCGTTATTTGTGTTTGCAGTGCATAATTCAGGTGTGTGGTTCTTGTTCGACAGAGTTTGTGCTCGATGGTATGGAGAACATGTTGAGGAAATAGAGTTGGTCCTGCTTAATAATGCGATTAAAACCACGGTTGGGGTTTTGATCCCGTTGCATGAATTTTCCCATCGCGAGCTGGGTGTTCTGTCTCATTGGTACTGCGACGACAGAGCTCAGTCGAGGCGTCCCTGTTGGGCTAAGACTCTTCTCATCCTATGAGCGAGAGCATATCTTTTTTATTTAGATTAGGATGTTGTGTTTGTATCTAAACACGCTTCTGTGGCCGGGCGCGCCTGGTTTCCTGTCGAACTGGGCAGACCGGCTATTAAATTTAGAGGTAGTATTGTCGGGACATTAACTGTAGTACTTCTTTAGCTTCTATGCGTTCCATGGTCTACCAAGTTGTTCCCCAGTCAAATTTTCGAGGTAATAGGCCCCACCCTCTATTTTTTCCTAGACGCAATAAGGGCCTTCCCAGTTTGCGGAGAGTTTTCCTTCACGCGAGTTTTTCTTATTTCTCTGTTGGACTAAGCTACTGACTTGGAACTCGCATTTTATGACTTTGTCATTGTGACTCAGTTATCCTTTGTTTTAAAGTGGCCTCACAGAGATCTTCTCCAACTCGAATTTATTCGACCAGGTCAAGTTCCTCTCTCAAGGCCTCATCATTCATCTCCTCGTTGGGGGAGATTCAGTCTGCCTGGACGACTCTTTGATTCCCACTGGGATAACCGCCTTGGTTTTGTAGGTTAGTCAAAAAGGAGTTTTCCCTGTGGTTGAGTGTGGTGTCATTCTGTAGACCCAAAGTACATTGTGTAGCTCCTCAACCCACCTATTCTTGGCTTCACCCAGCCGTTGTTTCAGTCCTTGCAGGATCACTTTGGTTACGACATCGACTTACCCATTTATTTGAGGTTTCTAGATAGATGTAAAGTGTTGCTTAGTATCGAGTTTGGTAACAAAGTCTCAGAAGTTTCTATCGGTGAACTACATCCTATTGTCGGTGACGAGTGCTTAGGGCATGTCGAAACATGTAAGCACAGTTCTCTTTGTAGAAGCGTAGTATGCCATTTGTTGTGATCTTAGAGAGGGCTTCAACCTCTATCCACTTTGTGAAGTAGTCGATGGCGACAATTAGATACTTGTTCTGGTAGGATCCCACGGTGAATGGACCGAGGATGTCCATTCCCCACCAGGCGAAGGGCCATGGGAACGATAGTGTCTTGAGCTTGTTGGGCGGTGCCAAGTGCATATCTGGGTGGCGTTGGCAGTTATCGTATTTTTTGACACGTTCCTTGGCATCGTGATGCATGGTAGGCCAGTAGTATCCTACTCGAAGAACCTTTCGTGCTAGGGATCTTCTTCCCATGTGTTTGGCGTTGATTCTTCCGTGAATCTCCCATAGAATATGGGGAACTTTGGCCTCCTAGACACATTTTAAGAGCGGGATGGAGATTCCCCATCTGTAAAGCTTGTCTTCGATTATGACGTATTAGTAGGCCCTTCGCTTAGTTTCCTTAGCCTCTTTCTCATCGGAAGGTAGTTCCCATGTGGTGAGGTAGTGGTACACTGGGGTCATCCAGCAGTCGTGGTCCCCGATGGAATTTACATCGAGCGTCATGGAAGGTTCTTCGATGTTCGGGAGAGGTAGGATTTCTTAGATGACTGATTTGTTTCCACATTTTTTCCTTGTGCTCGCCAGCTTCGATAGGATATCCACTTGGGTATTATGCTCACGAGGGACATGCATGACTTCCGTAGAAGCGAACTGTTTTATTTTTCCTTCACTAGAGTCAAGTACTCGATGAGGTTATCTTTTTTGGCTTGATAGTCTCCTCGTACCTGGGAGGCGACAAGCTGAGAATATGTGAAGATTTTTACTTCTTGCGCACCTAAGTCCTCGGCTAGTCGTATTCCCGCGAGGAAAGCTTCATATTCAACTTGGTTGTTTGTCATCGGGGAGGATATAGCGAGGGAGAACTCTATTAGGATGCCATCCTTGTTCTCGAGAATGGTGCCTGCACCGCTTCCTATCGAGCTAAATGCCCCGTCAATGAAAATAGACCACTCGTGGGCTCCGCTCGTCAGGAGGCGGACATGTTCATCTCAGCCACGAAGTCGGCCAGGACTTAGGCTTTAAGGGCCTTCCTTCTCACGTATATGGTATCAAACTCTGATAGTTCTAGCGGCTATTTAAGCATTCTACCGGCCATGTGTGGATAATTGAGCAATTGCTTCACGGGCTGATCCGTTCATATGACGACCGTGTGCGCTAGGAAGTAGTGCCTCGGTCTCCTCGCCACATTGATAAGAGACAAGAAGACCTTCTCGATTTGTTGGTATCTTATTTCTGGGCCTTGAAGGGCCTTGCTGGTGAAGTATATTGGCCTTTGTTCGTCGGGGGTTTAATTGATGAGTATCGCGCCGACGGCCTTGGCCGAGATGACCAAGTAAAGGTATAAGGCATCTCCGTCTTTCAGAAACGAAAGAACTGTTAGTTGTGAAAGAGCTTATTTGAGATGGATTATATCTTGTTCACACTCTTCTGTCCATTCAAACATCGTTTCCTTCCACAATAGTCTAAAAAATGGGAGTGCGTGCTGGATGGATTTGGTCACGAAGAGAGACAGTGAGGTAAGAATACCATTCAGGGATCAGATGGATTTTTTCAATTTCGGTGTCGGGAACTCGGAGAAGGCCCTGCACTTGTCGAGGTTGGCCTCAATTCCTTGCTTAGTTAAGTAGAAATCGAGGAATTTGTTTGCATGTACATCGAAGTGCACTTCTCTGGATTGAAGCTCATCCTGCATTTCCTTGCCTGGTCGAAGACCTTCTTCAGGTGGGTAGTATGGTCGGTTTCTTCTCGAGACTTCACGATCATATCGTCCATGTAGACTTCGAGCATATCCCCAATCTCTCCTTGAAAAACTTTGTTCATTATTCGTTGATAAGTAGCGTCGACGTTCTTCAGTATGAAAGGCATTATGTTGTAGCAATAGTTGTCAAACTGGGTCATGAACATGGTGCACTGTTTGTCGCTCCTCGCCATGGAGATCTGATTATAACCTGAATAAGAATCCATGAATGATAAAACTTTATAGTCGGCAGAGTTATCTACTAGTCTATCAATGTTAGGCAAAGGATATGCGTCTTTAGGGAAAGCTCTATTAAGGTCGGTATAGTCAACACACATTCTACACTTTCCATTATATTTTTTAACCAATACAATGATAGACAACCATGTTGTGTACTCGGACTTAGAAATAAAATTTGCCTCTAGGAGGTCTTTTACAGCTTTTTCGGCAGCCTCCGCTTTTTCAAGAGACTGCCTACGCCTATGTTGAACTACTACCTAGCGGCTAGATCTATGGTCAGCTGATGGCAGGCAACCTCGGGGTCGAGTCCGAGCATCTTAATAGCGCTCCATGCGAACAGATCAGCATTCTCCCTCAATCATGCTTTAAGTTGTTTCCTCGCCAAGTCGGGGAGCCCCAATCAAATCTTCACACCTTTTCTCGGATCGTTGCCGAGGAGGGTGACTTCAAAGTCTTCATCTGGGATGGGGCACACGGGATGGAGAGTCTCCGTGTTGTCAGCGGGTCGGGAATATCCTTTCACCCTTTTCACTCGCTTCAGCTCATCTCTGGTGAAGCGGGTGTCGAGGTCTATTGAGATAAAGTGAGGTGGCTTCTATTTCGTTGCTCGAGCTGGCTTTTCGCCCGTTGGTTAGGCTTGTTTGCTAGTAGACTTGGGCATTGTGTCGATTGAGTTTTGTCCCTTAGCGACTGCTTGGAGACATCTTCCTGCAGCCTTAATATCCATGTGTGTTGTACCCCAAAATTTGCCCTCTTATTTTTTCAAGAAATCACAGCTTCGGGTTTTCCCTGACTTTTTCAGATTGGCGTAAGAATCAGTCAAACAGACTTTTTCTTATCAGTCTATCCAAATTAGGGTTTTTAATGGACTCTGGAACAGTTCAAGCAGATTATTAGGTTTTGTTTGAGTTTGGGCTCATGGTTTGATCAGGCAGGCACTTCTGTGAAAATTAAATCACGAATCAGGGTTTTGTGCGCATATTTCTCAGAAAGAATTAATTCTACATTCCTTTTCAAATTACTCTGAGATATGAGCTGAGGCAGTTGATTTAAGAGTTTGCAGTGTTGGATTTAATCAGTGAAAAAAGGACATGTGGACGTTTGTTGTTTGGCTGTGCAATGCTTCGATTATTCGGAACGCCGAACGTTTATTGATTATTTATTCTAAGTTAGAATAATTGGGATTTATTTCCTTTCATTATAATTTAAGAATTATAAATAATTAAATAAACAATTAAAGAGAAATAAAAGAGAAATCTAACCAAAAAAGACTTTTATTTATTTTCAATTATTTGTACAATTGTTATTTAAATACAGTAATTATTTACAAGTATTTATAATAATATTTGTTACAAATGATCAAAAGTAAAATAAAGATACATCCTAAAATCTATCCTAATTTTCCTAAGTCTTCTACTGATGCTCCTTTGCTCATTTGACTTTTACCTGCAAAAACAAAGAAAAGAAAAGAAGTCAAGGCAGATGAAATAAAAAGGCAGACAGTTAAAAGTTCATCATTAAAAGTAACTGGCCGGAATCAGTTTGTTTGCCCTCTCTGCAAATCACAAGATTTCTCTTGGTTCACAAAGAGGGATAGAAATAGTGTTTGCAAATAAAATGTGAAATGCACAAAAGCTACCATACTGCATAAATTGCCAAAACAAGTCAAGTTAAGCAAACTGAGCTAAACTGTCCAGAATTGCCAAACAAACTATAAAGTCACAATTTCAAACTAAGCCAAAGCTGTCCAAGAGATATAGAAAGATATCAAGCTATCCACAAGTACAAAAAGCTGTCAACAATATGCAGAAAAGCAGGAAATATGCAGAGTAAAGAAACATTGCAAGCAACCTTCAAATTCATCATTTTCCTAGGCCAGTACTTTTTCAGAATAGTACATCTAAAGCAATAAACAAATGCTTTAATACTGGAGAGAGAAAAGAAAGAAGAGAAAAAGGCTTACAGGCTTAGGCTTGAGAAAAAAAGATATAACAAGTTATCAGAAGACAGTAAAAGGGAGGGGCGGAATACATAATAAAATAACACAAAGCTCAAACCAGCTCAAAGCTTGAAAACCATCAACCTGCCTCAAGCACAAAAAGGCCTGTCAAACATTAAACACATACTAAATCTGATAAGCCATACAAACATTAAGCCCTATCAAACAACCTCAGCCTCAAACAACCTGTTTCAAGCATCAGGCCATACAAGCCTGAAACATGTCAAACATAAGCTAACAACATGAAGCTATCAAACTCACAAATCAAAACCAGCATACAAGCATAAACCTGCCTGTAAACCTGTGTCAAGCCATCAATAAACCTGCTAACCTGTTTCCCACCAGAAACCATCCAAACCTGCTACAGCAACTAAACAAAAACATAAATCAGCTAGCCTAAAAGCCTCAAACCAGAAGCACCACAAGCTCTCAAGGCCTGTAACCTCAAGCCAAACCTGTTCAAACGCCTCAAAACATGCTAACTACCTGATAAGCTTGCCTATACTGATAAGCCCTTGCAAAGTTCATCAAGCCTATACCAGAATTTATCCAAACCAATTCCAACCAAACCCTAAACCCTCAGAATAAAATCATCATTGGGCCAGTAACTAACAAAAGCAATACTCCAAAATCAACATCAACAAGCATCTCAGAGGCAACTTAAAATCAGAATAACATTCAAATCACAAAGCCCTCAGAGCTGGGCTCATCATAGGGTTCAACAGCATATCAGAGGCCACATATGAAGCATACAGAAGATCAAGCAAGCAATCAAAGGAAACTGAGGCGAGCTGTCAGAAGAGGGAAAGAAGTGACTAAACTAAAGGTTTTCAGAGAAGCATCATCATCAAACCATAAAAGACAAATACAAGATACCGGATTTCCAGCAAGCCAAAACACATCATCATCAATCCTTCGCCTCCGGCCGTCCTGGGGCGCCTCCAAGCCACCGTCCTTCTCCATCTCCAAAAGCCAAAGGTAGTACCTCTAATCTTTTTCTTTTCACGTACCTCAATCAGCACACAAATAACAATATAAAATCAGAACACGAAATCAAAACATGCAAAGAGAACTAATGAAAACCCTAAGGCATAAAAGAGGGAAATTATTACCTTTGCTTGTCACGGCTTGAGCAATCCATGGAGGGAGAAGGAGTAGACGGTGGCGCCCGGTGGCCTTAGGCAGGGGAGCGTACAATGGCTATGGCTTGAGAAGTGAAGAAGACGAAGAGCAAAGGTGGAAACGGCGCCTCTGTAATGTTACAAACCCTAATTGCAAATGAAGCAAACCGGACCAAACCCTTACAAAAATGTTGTTAAAACGTCTTGGGCCTTGCCCCATTACAAGCCTTAAGCCCAATGATCTTGGCGCCAAACCCCCTATCCAATGCGCGTACCCCCCCTTCTGATTATCATTTCAAACTTTGTTTTGGGCCATAAACCTCCCTAAGCCCATTTAACTCTTTTTCATTTACTTTATTTTCTATCTATTTAAACTCATACATCAATCTTTTCTTTTATTTTATTTTGTCACTTTACTTCTTTTTTTTTTAGTAAAATATTACATATACAAAATTTTTCTTAAATATTCCTTTTTTATATTATTACAATAAAAAATACATAAAAATAGAATTTTGGGTTAAATAACCTTTTTTATATTATTACAATAAAAAATACATAAAAATAAAATTTTGGGTTAAATAACCTTTTTTATATTATTACAATAAAAAATACATAAAAATAGAATGCTTAAAACATTTTTCTTTTATTAAAATCTTTTGTTTGTATATATTAACAAAAAGACAAAGAAATAAATAAATACTTAAATTTGCATTAAGTTAACATTTCGCACTTGTAAATATTCACATACACTTTTACAATACACATTTTGTTTCTCTTTGATTCCTATACATTGATACATTTTACATTGCAATGCGATTCGATTTGGTTGTAAATATATTTGGACATTACTCTCCTGATAAGTCTCATCCCCATTTGTAAATATTTGTACCCCCATTCCCGGATACTTATTTGTAATAGTTTAGGACTTTAAATTCCCGCAATCTATCGCTTTCAATTATACCATGTTTAGACCTAGGGTTTGTATGTAAATAAAATCAACCGCTAGATAACCTAATACAAAGATAAATGCATGACAATCAATACACAATTCACACTTGCACCCCCTAGGGTAATCCCACTCGTTGCCTTCCAAAATGGGCCATGCTTGTATGTTGAGTTTCTTTGGCAAAACAAATCAAAATGATCATAGTCCCTCGATGACGCTTTCGAAGTTGCCTAAAAATGATCATAGTCCCTCGATGACGCTTTCGAAAGTTTCCTACAAAATGATCATAGTCCCTTCAAGAAAAATTGCCAAAGACACTTGGCACCATTGCATTCATGGTCCATACGATGACCCGCGCCTGTCCCGTTAACATCCTAACACAAGATTGTCCACCAAATGCAATGGTGGAACAATACTGTTAAAAGGGTTAAAATATATGAACAATCTTTGAGTAAATTTAGGGGTAGACAACTCTTAGTTACTTGATCCAACTTGCAAAACACACTTGCCTACTTTTCAAAACCCACTCCACAAAACACTTTCAAAACAACTTCCAAAAACATTGAAATATCTTTTTCGAAAAGACACACACCTTTGTAAAACATTCAAGTAAAGAATTGTTACAACGGTTGCCTAGATAAGGCATCTTTTTCAAAACATTTTCAAAACACACGCACACACCACCATTTCAAGCAATTGAAAATCAAAGGCAAGTGATCTAAAACCAAGTAACTAAGAGCCCATGGATAAACATGGATGAAAAGGGTGCTAATACCTTCCCTTTTCATAATCTACCCCCCGAACCCACGAAATATCTCAAAGGTTTTTCCTGTGCTTTTTAACCTTTCCTTAGGATAAAATAAAAAGTCGGTGGCGACTCTTGCTAAACCGAACAAGTGCGAAAACAAATGCAAAACCTCAAGTCAGTTCTCCCACCGTATCACAGAACTGGCGACTCTGTTGGGGAGAAATTTAAAAGTGGGGTTACCTTAGGGTTTAGATCACCTTTACATACTTGCTTTGATTGCTTTGATTGCTTTACTCTTTGGGTCCTTGTTTGGGTTTGTTGTAAATCCTACACCCGGATTTGGGGCACCTTTTTAGGTAAATAGCAATAAAACTGTGAGGGAACTGTGCAGGGTATACCGACATGGTTGAAGCAGTAAGCTATGTTAGTGCGACATATTTGTGAGTACCGGTAACCCTTGAGTTCAATCAAGGAGAGTACGGGGCCGCTGAGTGATGTCATGAAGCACTAACGAACTCTTAGAACCTTAATTGACCATCTTAGCCTTTTCAGGGGTAGTGAGATGACCGACTTTGGTGCAGTCCGACGTTGGTAGATACTCGATACTACACTCATTGAGGGTTGTTTTCTTGGAATATTTTGGTCGCCAGTTAAGTGGCTAAACCAAAACAATGAACACAGAAAACAATCCCATGATATTGAGCTCCTTAGAACCCGGTTTCTATTTTAGGACAGGATGAGCCAACTAACTTCAAGAGGGTACTTACCTACAAACCCCATGTAAGCCTAAACCTAAGGACTTGTTTGCTTTGTGTGAATATGATTGCCTGTATATAAACTTACTTACTTTTGCATACATGTACATAACATCATGACATCATACCATAGCATTTTTTTCACTAACCACTTCAAGGATCTCGAGGGTTCTTTTGATGCAGGGTTACATTGAACCAGACGTCTTTCAAGAGGCAAGAGGTTTCTCCTCTAACAAATGACATCAAAGATCAAGTGCAACAACTTGAATCAGGGGCTATGACCCACTTGACATGGTGAGCTTAATTCTCGTGGAAAGACATCCACCAGTGCGAAGTTCTCCAATCAAAGATCAAAGTTCAACCTCTAACATTTTCTTGTGTTTACCCCAAGAGACCCTTTGAAAGCATGCATCCACATATCAGGCATTGCATCATGACAATTTTTCCTTTTTCAGGTTTCCTTACTCTCCCACTCTTTATTTCAGTAAGAGATGGCTCTAGAGAGGACTGTCAAGGACATCCAGGACCAGACTGCTCAGCTGCAGGAAATGTTCTTGAACCTGTCCTTGGGGCAAGAAGAAGTGAAAGCTCTCCTCACAAAGGGCTTGGTCCAAGAGACTTCAAACAATGCCAGGAGTGATCAGCTGGGGGAACTACAGTTTGATTTGGCAACATTGAGGATCCAAGTGATGGGACAACTGGTGGGCCAGATGGCTCTCATCCAGGACTTGTCTCAAAGACAAGAAGAGCTTAGGGTTCTCGTCAACCAACTGCTTCGGGAAAATCAAGTAGGGAAAACATCTGAGGTTGAAGAGCAAGTCACCACTCAACCCCCCTCCAGCCAAGAAGACAAGGGGAAGGCTCCTCTACTTGCTTCAGGGTCACAAGCCCAGCAACAACCTCGTCAGCGTCAACGGGGTAATCAGCGTAAGCAAAATACGTCGGGAAGACAGTTCACTGAGACTGACATACCGTAATACTGGAGCGCTTGTTGGAGGTCAATCTGACTGCTTTGAGGGATCCTATTCGGAAGCCCAATACTTCCGCTCCTAACTATCATCCCGACGCATTTTATGTGTACCACTCGTATAGCCTGGGACACGACGCCGACGACTGTTGGGCCTTGAAGAACAAGATTCAAGTTCTGATTGACATTGGAGTGCTGAGGTTCATGCCAGACGGCGAGATGAAAATCTTCAGTTAAGGAGTTCTCCACCTGAAGTGACAAAGCTCAAACTGAGAAACTTTTGTTTCATTTGGATTTTCAAGTTGTAATCTCTTTGATATTCAAACAATTATCTATTAAAGTCAAACTTTGTTTCATTAATGCATTGCATATGTTTGTCTTGAATTCATCCATTCGTTTTCACTACTCTTATGCTTTCTTTATGATATTTAACTCTTGATAAAAAGCTGCAAGCCTTTAGAGGGAGGATGACGAAACAATACCATAATCTCATACAGTATGCTTTTGAACAGACCTTGCTGATGATGTACAGGCATTTCTTTCAATTCCCAAACACTGGAGTTATAAGGAAGATAATCCCTAGTCAACCCCTTCGAGCCAAAGAAGTAGGAGTTTTCTGTTCCAAACAAATTGAAACCTTTGATATAAACCTGGGGCAGGGTAGTATCTCAGTTAATTCAAAAAAAAGATGTGCATTGAAGTCGCAAACTCTCAGTTCGTAATACAACGAACGACATCAAAAAGAGAAAAGCATTCCTTTGGAATCAAAAGACAGTGATGGTTCCCTATCACATAGGCGGTCAATCTCTCAAAAGAGAAAAGCCCATCAAGCCAAAACCTATAAAGGAAGCTTAAAGAAAGCTGGGGCATCCCGCTGACTGTAATCTCGAAAACAGGAACAGTCAGGCAAAAGTTAGGGATAACAAATCAAAAGAACGAGGTCATTACAAATCCTCAAACAACATGAAAAATGTTGCAAAAGAAAAAGGAGATGATGACTGTCTTCCAAAGTTCAACTGGTGAACCATCACCCAAAAGTCGTTCCAAATTCGAATAGAGGGCGACGCACAATTAACTGAGCTTAGGATTGAAGAACATCACGAAGAGCGGGTGGGTACAAATATACTTTGAGCCTTTATCCATTGTTTCTTAAACCATGAACCAAGCCACGTTACAACCCTTCAAAAGTCCTAATTAAAGCACGGGTTAGTTCGAAAGCATACTGTTACAAAAGGTATCCTGACTCCTGTAAGGCTTTGCTCTAAAATCTTGTGTTGAATTTGTCTTATGAAAAGTTTTCTGCTAAGAAACGCATTTTTCAAAACTTCGAGACAAACATAAACTTTGCATTGCTTGAATATCATTGTCTGCATGTGGTTATTTGTTTGACAGCGAAGAAATTCATACAGCGAATGTTCGGAGGAACGAAAACTCTCTCAGTGAGTAAAATCACTTCAAAAAGGATGACACTTCCAACGACAAGTCTCCTATCAACAAGGGGCATGACATGTCACCATCCAATTAACCTGGGGCAGTCCAGTCAAGGTTTCAACAGATCTTTCAAAGTTCAGTTAACCTGGGGCAGTCCAGTCAAGATTTCAACAAATCTCTCAAAAGTTCAGTGAACTTGGGGCAAGTCTCCTTCATCACCACTTGGGGCATTCGAATGTCAAAAGTGTTCAACAATTCCTTCATCACCTGTTGGAAGATACAGTTTCAGATACGCTCCAGACACGGTAGCCATTCTGTCACTCATTCAGATCCTAGTTATAGTTTCAGATATACTCCAGACACGGAAGTCATTCTGCTACTCATACAGATCTCAACTCCAAGATACAGTTTCAGATACGCTCTAGACACGGTAGCCATTCTGTCACTCATTCAGATCCTAGTTACAGTTTCAGATACACTCCAGACACGGAAGTCATTCTGCTACTCATACAGATCTCACCTCCAAGATACAGTTTCAGATACGCTCCAGACACGGCAGCCATTCTGTCACTCATTCACAATATCAGACTACCGCAAATCCTGGATTACGACCAGATAGTGGTACCTCCTAAGAGCAAGCTATGAAACCCGGATTCGACCAGATAATAGTTTAATCCCCAACTAGTTATTGTGAAGCCTGGACTACGACCAGATAGCAATACAAGTTTCTGTGAAGCCTGGATTACGACCAGATAGCAGTCAAGAATACTACAGAGCCTGGAGTCGACCAGATAGTGGTATATCTTCAACACAAGCCGTGAAACCCGGATTCGACCGGATAACAGCTTAGCAAGCTATTGTGAAGCCTGGACCACGACCAGATAGCAATACAAATTTATGTGAAGCCTGGATTACGACCAGATAACAGTTAACCCTCAAGAGTGAAGACTCTCATCCTTAAAACCTCAGAAGATTGGTATACTCCCAGTTTCTGACCGTTAACAGCATGAAGATTCTCATCACCTCAGAAGATTGGTATACTCCCAATTTCTGACTCCCAACAGAATGAAGATTCTCATTCTCAAAGTGGAGTATTTCTTAAGTTCCAGATCAACACCTGTAGCAAGCCAGGAAAATATCTGTGGACGACTGATTGTAGATCAACACCTGAAACAAGCCAGGAAATCATCTACATGAAGAGATTGAAGATCAATACCTGTAACAAGCCAGGAAAACTATCTTTCCTTCTCAAATCCAAGATGCAGTTTTACACGGACTCATCATGAAGCAACCCTACACAGGTTCCTTCTCAAATCCAAGATGCAGTTTTACACGGACTCATCATGAAGCAACCCTACACCGGTTCCTTCTCAGATTCAAAAGATTCTTGCAATCCCCAACGAAGCTAAAACTTCCAACTATCAATCCCCAAGCAGAATGAAGACTCTCATTCTCAGTTCTTCACATAATATTCGAATATTCTCCAGTGAAGATCTCCTCAAGACAGGAATCCCCAGTAGATTGACATACAACCCAAGCTCCGGATTCCCCAACAGCGGTCCCAAGACTTCTCACTTTTAACAATCGAGAGATTCTTGCAATCCCCTGCAGCAGTCAAGGAATTACTTTCCCCGACAACAGTCAAGATTCTTTTATCTCCAGCCATCCAGGATTCATCTATCCTCAGCAAGACAACTCACCAGCTTACATGTGCATTCATCACATTCATATCATAAACATTGATATAACATACATTGCATCATGCATCATGACATTGCATACGACTAACTCTTTACCTTTGCAGGAAAGATCAGTCAACAGACAAAGATCACCATCTTCCGAGATTCTTTCTAGAAGTAGTTCAGATGTGACCCAGAGATGGAGACATTCTGATACTTATTCCAGATTCACCCAGGGATAGTTCAAATGTGACCCAGACATGGCGACATTCTGATACTTATTCCCGATTCATCCAGATGCAGTTTTACACGGACTCATCATCAGGAAACCCTACACCGGTTCCTTCTCCACTTCAAGACTTCTGAAAACAGTTCACGGGTTCTCCAGTAACGGATGTTAACCTATCGCTTGTTCAGATTCTTCAACTTTCGAAAACAGTTTACGGACGCTTCCCAACAACGGATGTTGCTCTATTGCTTATTCAATTTCAAGACTTCTGAAAACAGTTCACGAGTTTCCAGTAACGGATGTTAACCTATCGCTTGTTCAGATTCTACTCAACTTTTGAAAACAGTTTACGGACGCTTCCCAACAACGGATGCTGCTCTATTGCTTATTCAACTTCAAGACTTATGAAAATAGTTTACGGATGCTTCCCAACAACGGATGCTGCTCTATTGCTTATTCAACTCCAAGACTTCTGAAAACAGTTTACGGATGCTTCCAAACACGGATGTCAATCTATTGCTTATTCAAGACCCCCGGTTCATAAATGTTCCAAAACATGGATACCTTTCTGATACTCGTCCACTCACCAATGACATACAGTTCAACAATCACCTTCAGATGGCATCTATAAGCCCATCCTCCTCCAAACATTTCCAGATGGCATCTCTAAGCCCATCCTCCTACCAGCAATTTCCAGATGGCATCTTTAAGCCCATCCCCCGACAAGATTCTGTCACATCTCCAGATGGCATCTTTAAGCCCATCACCAAATGGCATCTTTAAGCCCATTCCCTCTACCATCACATCACCGAGTGCAAATTTTTTGGGCACTCTAGTGTCCAATCTCCTTCTACCCTCGAGTCGCGAAAGGCAAGCTTGCCAATCTAACTCTTCAGGTTCAAGAAGATTGAACAGGGGCAACTGTTGTACCCCAAAATTTGCCCTCTTATTTTTTCAAGAAATCACAGCTTCGGGTTTTCCCTGACTTTTTCAGATTGGCGTAAGAATCAGTCAAACAGACTTTTTCTTATCAGTCTATCCAAATTAGGGTTTTTAATGGACTCTGGAACAGTTCAAGCAGATTATTAGGTTTTGTTTGAGTTTGGGCTCATGGTTTGATCAGGCAGGCACTTCTGTGAAAATTAAATCACGAATCAGGGTTTTGTGCGCATATTTCTCAGAAAGAATTAATTCTACATTCCCTTTCAAATTACTCTAAGATATGAGCTGAGGTAGTTGATTTAAGAGTTTGCAGTGTTGGATTTAATCAGTGAAAAAAGGACATGTGGACGTTTGTTGTTTGGCTGTGCAATGCTTCGATTATTCAGAACGCCGGACGTTTATTGATTATTTATTCTAAGTTAGAATAATTGGGATTTATTTCCATTCATTATAATTTAAGAATTATAAATAATTAAATAAACAATTAAAGAGAAATAAAAGAGAAATCTAACCAAAAAAGACTTTTATTTATTTTCAATTATTTGTACAATTGTTATTTAAATACAGTAATTATTTACAAGTATTTATAATAATATTTGTTACAAATGATCAAAAGTAAAATAAAGATACATCCTAAAATCTATCCTAATTTTCCTAAGTCTTCTACTGATGCTCCTTTGCTCATTTGACTTTTACCTGCAAAAAAGAAGAAAAGAAAAGAAGTTAAGGCAGATGAAATAAAAAGGCAGACAATTAAAAGTTCATCATTAAAAGTAACTGGCCGGAATCAGTTTGTTTGCCCTCTCTGCAAATCACAAGATTTCTCTTGGTTCACAAAGAGGGATAGAAATAGTGTTTGCAAATAAAATGTGAAATGCACAAAAGCTACCATAGTGCATAAATTGCCAAAACAAGTCAAGTTAAGCAAACTGAGCTAAACTGTCAAGAATTGCCAAACAAACTACAAAGTCACAATTTCAAACTAAGCCAAAGCTGTCAAAAGTTGTCAAAGAGATATAGAAAGATATCAAGCTATCCACAAGTACAAAAAGCTGTCAACAATATGCAGAAAAGCAGGAAATATGCAGAGTAAAGAAACATTGCAAGCAACCTTCAAATTCATCATTTTCCTAGGCCAGTACTTTTTCAGAATAGTACATCTAAAGCAATAAACAAATGCTTTAATACTGGAGAGAGAGAAGAAAGAAGAGAAAAAGGCTTACAGGCTTAGGCTTGAGAAAAAAAGATATAACAAGTTATCAGAAGACAGTAAAAGGGAGGGGCGGAATACATAACAAAGTAACACAAAGCTCAAACCAGCTCAAAGCTTGAAAACCATCAACCTGCCTCAAGCACAACAAGGCCTGTCAAACATTCAACACATACTAAATCTGATAAGCCACACAAACATTAAGCCCTGCCAAACAACCTAAGCCTCAAACGACCTGTTTCAAGCATCAGGCCATACAAGCCTGAAGCATGTCAAACACAAGCTAACAACATGAAGCTATCAAACTCACAAATCAAAACCAGCATACAAGCATAAACCTGCCTGTAAACCTGTGTCAAGCCATCAACAAACCTGCTAACCTGTTTCCCACCAGAAACCATCCAAACCTGCTACAACAACTAAACAAAAACATAAAACAGCTAGCCTAAAAGCCTCAAACCAGAAGCACCACAAGTTCTCAAGGCCTGTAACCTCAAGCCAAACCTGTTCAAACTCCTCAAAACCTGCTAACTACCTGATAAGCTTGCCTATACTGATAAGCCCTTGCAAAGTTCATCAAGCCTATACCATAATTTATCCAAACCAATTCCAACCAAACCCTAAACCCTCAGAATAAAATCATCATTGGGCCAGTAACTAACAAAAGCAATACTCCAAAATCAACATCAACAAGCATCTCAGAGGCAACTTAAAATCAGAATAACATTCAAATCACAAAGCCCTCAGAGATGGGCTCATCATAGGGTTCAACAACATATCAGAGGTAGCATACGAAGCATACAGAAGATCAAGCAAGCAATCAAAGGCAACTGAGGCGAGCAGTCAGAAGAGGGAAAGAAGTGACTAAACTAAAGGTTTTTAGAGAAACATCATCATCAAACCATAAAAGACAAATACAAGATACCGGATTTCCAGTAAGCCAACACACAACATCATCAATCCTTCGCCTCCGGCCGTCCTGGGGCGCCTCCAAGCCACCGTCCTTCTCCATCTCCAAAAGCCAAAGGTAGTACCTCTAATCTTTTTCTTTTCACGTACCTTAATCAGAACATAAATAACAATATAAAATCAGAACATGAAATCAAAACATGCAAAGAGAACTAATGAAAACCCTAAGGCATAAAAGAGGGAAATTATTACCTTTGCTTGTCACGGCTTGAGCAATCCATGGAGGGAGAAGGAGTAGACGGTGGCGCCCGGTGGCCTTAGGCAGGGGAGCGTACAGTGGCTATGGCTTGAGAAGTGAAGAAGACGAAGAGCAAAGGTGGAAACGGCTCCTCTGTAATGTTACAAACCCTAATTGCAAATGAAGCAAACCGTACCAAACCCTTACAAAAATGTTGTTAAAACGTCTTGGGCCTTGCCCCATTACAAGCCTTAAGCCCAATGATCTTGACGCCAGACCCCCTATCCAATGCGCGTACCCCCCTTCTGATTATCATTTCAAACTTTGTTTTGGGCCATAAACCTCCCTAAGCCCATTTAACTCTTTTTCATTTACTTTATTTTCTATCTATTTAAACTCATACATCAATCTTTTCTTTTATTTTATTTTGTCACTTTACTTCTTTTTTTTTTTAGTAAAATATTACATATACAAATTTTTTCTTAAATATTCCTTTTTTATATTATTACAATAAAAAATACATAAAAATAGAATTTTGGGTTAAATAACCTTTTTTATATTATTACAATAAAAAATACATAAAAATAGAATTTTGGGTTAAATAACCTTTTTTATATTATTACAATAAAAAATACATAAAAATAGAATGCTTAAAACATTTTTCTTTTATTAAAATCTTTTGTTTGTATATATTAACAAAAAGACAAAGAAATAAATAAATACTTAAATTTGCATTAAGTTAACATTTCGCACTTGTAAATATTCACATACACTTTTACAATACACATTTTGTTTCTCTTTGATTCCTATACATTGATACATTGATACATTTTACATTGCGATGCGATTCGATTTGGTTGCAAATATATTTGGACATTACTCTCCTGATAAGTCTCATCCCCATTTGTAAATATTTGTACCCCCATTCCCGGATACTTATTTGTAATAATTTAGGACTTTAAATTCCCGCAATTTATCGCTTTCAATTATACTATGTTTAGACCTAGGGTTTGTATGTAAATAAAATCAACCGCTAGATAACCTAATACAAAGATAAATGCATGACAATCAATACACAATTCACACTTGCACCCCTAGGGTAATCCCACTCGTTGCCTTCCAAAATGGGCCATGCTTGCATGTTGAGTTTCTTTGGCAAAACAAATCAAAATGATCATAGTCCCTTGATGACGCTTTCGAAGTTACCTAAAAATGATCATAGTCCCTCGATGACGCTTTCGAAAGTTGCCTACAAAATGATCATAGTACCTTCAAGCAAAATTGCCAAAGACACTTGGCACCATTGCATTCATGGTCCATACGATGACCCGCGCCTGTCCCGTTAACATCCTAACACAAGATTGTCCACCAAATGCAATGGTGGAACAATACTGTTAAAAGGGTTAAAACATATGAACAATCTTTGAGTAAATTTAGGGGTAGACAACTCTTAGTTACTTGATCCAACTTGAAAAACACACTTGCCTACTTTTCAAAACCCACTCCACAAAACACTTTCAAAATAACATCCAAAAACATTGAAATATCTTTTCGAAAAGACACACACCTTTGTAAAACATTCGAGTAAAGAGTTGTTACAACGGTTGCATAGACAAGGCATCTTTTTCAAAACATTTTCAAAACACACGCACACACCACCATTTCAAGCAATTAAAAATCAAAGGCAAGTGATCTAAAACCAAGTAACTAAGAGCCCATGGATAACCATGGATGAAAAGGGTGCTAATACCTTCCCTTTTCATAATCTACCCCCCGAACCCACGAAACATCTCAAAGGTTTTTCCTGTGCTTTTTAACCTTTCCTTAGGATAAAATAAAAAGTCGGTGGCAACTCTTGCTAAACCGAACAAGTGCGAAAACAAACACAAAACCTCAAGTCAGTTCTCCCATCGTATCACAATGTGCATCCCTTTGCTTGGTGATAACACGACCCCTCTTGGTATATTACTTCATCTTAAAAATGGACAGTGGATGGCATGGCAGTCAGCTCGGCCAGCTTTGGCTTTCCCAAGATGCAGTTGTACAACGACAGGCACTCAATGACCAGGAAGTGGACAATGACTTGTCTGGCTATTGCTTCTTCCCTGAAGGTGACTAGAAGCTCGATGTAACCCCACGTATAATGTCAAGTGGGTGTGGTCAAGCTGAGGAGTGGTGAAAATATGTGTGTAGATTATATTGACAGAGCTCTCTTGATCGATTAGAATTCAGCGGACATCAAAGTTCGCCATCTTTTCCCTTGCCAGCAGAGGGATGCTGGAGTTTGGTGCCCCACCCGACAGTCCTTCGAGATAAAAGGTGATGAGATCAGACTTTCCTTAAAACTTGTCGAGATTTGTGTTCCGAGCTAAGCTCACATCGATCGACTCCTCAAACTTTATCTTCAATAACCTGACGATGGTTGATTGGTCACCAATTCGACTTAGTTTCCGTTATTTATTCAGTAAAAACCCATCAAATCGGTAACAAGTTTGTGTGTTTTTTTATCGCGTTTCTTTTAAGTACTTCATATTTTGCAATTTGTATTTTTGCATTGCATTAGTTGAATTTCATGACAATGAAGGTGCATTTGATGTCTTGGTTAGGTAATTTTGGTGTTTTCCGGTGCAGGAGAATTATCCAAGGAATTGGTCATACTCAAGGGCAGATGCTTGACACGGGCGCCCGTGTCACCTGACACGACCTGTGTCAAGAGTTGGATGGGAGCACGTGGAAAAAGAGCTTCATTAGAGCTAACACGGTTGCCCATGTTGGTTGACACAGCCTGTGTCAGTAGGTCTAGAACTTGGAATTTCTTGATAAAAGGACATATGGACAACACGGGTGCCAGTGTCACCTGACACGGCCCGTGTTGGTAGTTGCGAAGATATTTTTTATTTTCTGATTTTTAAGGAGTCTTGGATCATGAAGGGAATTTTGGACTTTTTGATATTGCTGGAGGATGACCTGATACTATTTAGATCTGTTTCTGAGAAGAAAAGAGGGACTTTTTGGATGATTGAAGAATTGCACGCTAAAGGAGTAAGTTTCAAGAGTTTTGGAGACGGAGAATCTTTCATGCGGGATAGCAATTGAAGATATACAAATCCAACTTTTTGTAATGTCTAACTCTCGTATTATCATTGTTGTTCTTTTGAATTCTATGAGAGGCTAAACCCCCCCAATGCTAGGGGGTGTCCCTGATTTGTCATTGTAATGATACTGATCTCTTTGTTTTATCAGCATTTAGTTCTTTATCGTCAATTTAATTGTTTCATATTATAATATTGTTTTTACCTATCGGACCAATAGAGTTTACTTTTCTTAACACAGTAGAACTGAACATTCGTGTTAAGGTTTTCTTAAATAATTATATTGTAGACGATTGTACTTAAGACTAGGGTAATCCTATAATAACTAGATAAATTCTTGATAATCAACTGCTTGACTTCTTCACTAATTTGAATGGACATTGAAATTAGGGCAGAAGGATAAAGGTTTTTCACTAAGGACTTAGGGAATAATAATCTTAAGAATTAGTAGTTGAGGTTAATAAACTTGTTGAAAAGACCAAGAGTCAAAGTTATCAGTTTGCAAATCATACACTTACCCCTAACATGTTACTCATTATTATAAAATGTCATAATTTACTTTCTGCTCATTATTAGCATTGTTAAATTTTAAATCCCAAATCCAAACCCACCATATTGTTTTTTTTAATTAAACCACGTATTCAATTTGATAGTTATACGCAGTCCTCAAGATCTTTATCTTGGGAAATTCCCAGTATTACTACATCGCGAAAATAGTACACTTGCTATTTTTCCGATCAAATTTTTGGCGTCGTTTCCAGGTACTGCCAAAATACAGAGTCTAATTGTAGTTCAATTGAAATTATATTATTCTGCAATTAAAATTTATGTTAATGTTATTTTTTTATTTTCACTAATTTTATGTCTAATATTTTACGCAAGGTCAGGCCTCAGCTAAATTTCCTTTTGACGTAGAGATTGAAAGGACCTTTCACTTAAGGCGAAGACAAGCTAGATTAGCCATATTAGCCTCCAAGGAAGAACTTAATTTAGTGCATTCAGATTCCGAGTCAGAACACCTTTCAGAGCATAAAGAGACAGATTCATAATTAGAACCCGAAACTATGGGTGAAAATCCACCACCACCTGAGAGACTTCTTGGTGACTATGGCGGAACAAATGCATTGGCTGGTCGACTAACTATTGTGAACCAACTGGTAAATGTACCAAATTTTCAGCTGTATCATAGAACTATCGCTCAGCTTGAGAGGAGATCCTTCTCTGGAAGGGTTAATGAGGATGCTAACAAGCATTTACAAAGATTTATCACAATAAGCACAACTTTGAAGATAGATGGCCATACTGAGGAACATAAAAAGTTGTCCATGTTCCCGTTCACTTTAGATGATGAGGTTGAAGAGTGGTTTTATTCCGTTCCGGCTAACAACATTACTTCTTTAGAAGAGATGGAAAAAGCGTTCCTGAATGAGTACTTTCCAACATCAGTATTCATGAGAAACATATATGAGATCCTCAATTTCAAGCATAAAGAGGGTGAATCACTAGGGATTCCTATGAAATATTCAAAAGAATTCTAGTGGCTTGTCCTACTCACAATTTGGATCAGACTGAGCAAATACAAATGTTTCTGAATGGCCTTAGGTTCAAAATATGAAGGACATTTTAGTGGAGATAGAACAACGGCAAAAGTCCTCTAATATTGGCTATACTGGCCTTCACTTTTCAAGGATGTTCAAGGCATAGTGCAAGAATACGACATGTGTCAGAGGATAGGAAACATCTCAAAGAGGAACCAAATGCCTTAGAATTCTATGTTGGAGGTAGAATTGTTTGATGTGTGGGGAATAGACTTCATGGGGCCATTCCCACCCTTATTTGGGAAAAATTACATCTTGGTGGCGTGGACTATATCTCAAAGTGGGTTGAAGCGGTAGCATTACCCACTAACAATGCCAAGGTTGTAGTCAATTTCCTTAAAACCAATATTTTCTCGAGGTTTAGGGTTCCTAGAGCTCTAATTAGTAATTAAGGTACCCATTTCTTGAACAAGCTGATGGAGAATCTGCCGAAGAAATACAATGTGAAACAAAAAATTGCCACTCTGTATCATCCTCAGATGAGTGGTCACGTTGAAGTATCGAACAGGCAAATAAAGCATATTCTTGAAAATACTATTAGTGCATCACGAAAAGACTGGTCAGTGAAGCTGGAGGATGCACTATGGGCATACAGAACAATGTTCAAAAGTACAATAGGTATGTCCCCTTATCATTTAGTTTATGGTAAAGCTTGTCATCTTCCGCTCAAACTCGAGCATAAGGCATTTTTGGCTTCCAAATTCCTTAAATGTGATATGATGAAAGCTGGTGAATCCTGAATTCTTCAAATCCACGAGTTAGAAGAGTTTAGGAATCAAGCTTATAAGAATGCCAAAATCTATAAAGAAAAAGCAAAGAAATGGCACGATCAGAAGATCCAAAAAAAGGAATTTTGGGAAGGTCGGTTAGTTCTCATGTTCACTTCCAAGTTGAGAATTTTCCCTGTCAAGCTGAAGTCAAGATGGTCAGGACCATTTGTTGTTCATAAAGTATTTCCCCATAGAGCGATTGAATGAAAAAATCAAGCCAATCGGGATATATTTAATGTGAATATACAAAGGTTTAAGTGTTATTACACTGAGCAGGAGAGGGGTTTAATTGATAATGTTTGTCTTACAGGGTAAGATGGACGATCGTCGAGCCATGCGACGTTAAACGAAGCGCTTCGTGGGAGGCAACCCACGCATTTTAAGTCTAACAATTTCTTTGTTTTCTTTTTCTTGTTTTTTGTTTTTTTTGTTTGTTATTTTTGGTGTAGGCAATCACAAAATCTTGCAAAGAATCAAAGGGCATGAAAAGGGAGTGTACCGAGAGAGAGGATAAATTTGGCCAAGAAAAGAAGAAAAAAATTCAAAAAATCTGAGAAGTAACACGGTAGGCCGTGTCACCGGACAAGACCCGTGTCATCTTGGGTGAAGCATCATGGGAAAAATTAAGAAATTGAGAGTTTCAGTTTTGTAACACGGTAGGTCGTGTCACCGGACACAACCCGTATCATCTTGGCTGAAGAATCACATGAAATCTTCAAAGTTTTAAAAACTCAGACGTGCAACACAATAGGCCGTGTCACCTGACGCGAACCGTGTTAGGCTTGTGTGTGTTGAAGTATTTTTTAAAAAAATTCTTGCACAAGTGGGCCCCACACATCACTTAACCCATGCCACTCAGCCGCCACGAACCCTACCCTATTCACTTCATATTTTATCATTCTTATTCACCCTAACCTCTCTCTTTCTCTAAAAGCCTAAACCCTCCATAGCCTCCACCATACAAATCTCACATCTTTACCATCATCGCTTCTACCATTCAAGAACTCTCTTCACAAAAGTTGCTTTACTCTTCACCCTCTACAAGGTGACAGTTCTAGTTTTTCCTAATTTCATAATCCATTTTTTGTGTGGTTTTTCTCTCAATTTTTGTAGGTTGTTAATATGTCACCAAAGAGGATCGATAGAGGCAAAGCCTCGACTGGTGAACTATCAATAGAAAGATTAAGAACGATTCATGCACCAAATGCGCACAATATCGTTTTTGAAGAGCCAGACCATACTTGTCGGTATGTGGTACATGTTAAGATAAAATTGGCACCTACAAGGTATATGTGCACTAAAAATCTTGAAGAATTAGGATTTCAAGATGAGATAGATAGAATGTTTCACAGTTTATGAATGCTTGAGTTTATGCATTATGAGGCGCCAACCCATGAGCGCATAACTTTAGAATTTTTGAGCACTCTTGATTTTAAGATGGAAAAACAGTGGGTAGGTACGGTAAGAGAGTATTTTGGTACTATAAAATTTCGATTATATAATGTGGATTATAAGATGATTGTTGATAAGCTAGCACAATGTCTCCGCCTCCCACAAGTAGGCCATGGAGCTGTGTCTGACACTTTTTCTGTAGGTGATTTTTGGACAGGAATCACTGGCCTTTCTAGGTACGTTCCTAAAGGCGCAAAAGCATCATGGATTCAGAACCCGTGCTTCAGATATGCCCAGAAAGGATTAACATACACCTTATTTGGCTGGGGTGATAGCACCAGAGTGGCAATCAAAAGAGATTTGCTCTTGTTATTTTCCATGGTGCATGATTCTCCAGTGAATGTCCCAGCTTTTGCGACTGGTCACTTGGGGAATGTTGGGAAATCCAACTTCGATGACATTTTGGTTGGAGAAATGATCACTCAGATTATCGACTATTGTGGTTGTGGTGTTGAATTGGCTGAGGCAACATCGATTCCTGCTTTGAGCAAAATTAATTTAACTGCTTTTATTCAGTAAGGCATAATTGAGATTAGGCGAGATTGTTACACCCTGATAAGTCGAAAGAGATGTCTCCTAAAATTTCCTAACGGTGATAAGGTTAGTATTGCTGATTATACTAAATGGTTGTATGCAGTTTCCATCCCAGAGGAAGGGAATGGCGACCAAAATGATGATTTTGCAGGTAATAATATGGAGGAAGACGCTCCGACCCATACACATTATGTACCTCCTTACCATGACTCCACCCAACAGGGTGCTGGGTCCTCTTCTATGCCTCCTGACCAATGGGGATGAATGCATACAGAGATGGACCACCTCTGTACCAAGCAGACAAGACAAAGTGAGGAATGTTCAGACAAGGTGAAGAGCTTGATAGGTTCAGCGTAGAGCAGACTCGCCAAGGTACTGCTATTGATGAGATGCGTGTTTTTGTACCCCAAAATTTTACCTCTCATTTATCAAGGATTTTCTCACAAGATCTCCTTTGGTTCAAGACTGCACAAGGGTAATCAGCTCAAGACACCTCATTAAGCACTGATGACTGAAATTAGGGTTTGAGATTGCACAAGGATAATTGAACTTTCAATGTCGTATATGACTTTCATGGATCATTATGGACCCCCAAGATTACTCATGTCAAGTTTTAAGCCTTGGATCACATTTTTGCTCAGTCAATTGAGCAGTTGACCTAAAAATCAGCTATATTGGGGAAAAAGTCAACCGTGGCCAATTTACAGTCAAACTTCATAATTTTTTATCCAAATCAACATTATAAACTCATATGTATCATTTGATCAAGTTTGTACCACAATTCCTCAATAAATTTGATCAAATCATCAAAAGGGCAAAATGGTCAAAATTAGGGTTTTGACTGAGAAAGGACAATTTTTGATTTTTGACCTAACAAGTGTTAATTGGTTTGAGGCATGATCTCAAGAGTTCAATTTCATCATTTTTGACCTAATGGCATGACTCAAAACATTTCTCAAGATCAATTGGATTGATAGTTGATTTTCAGTCAACTGATCAAAAGTCAACTGTATACTAAAAAGTCAAACTTTGACTTTTTGGTCAAAATCAAGTGTCAAAGATCACAACTCATCAAAACATGTCAAAATATGAAACTTGTTCATCAAGGAATCAAAAAGTCAAGATTTCATTTTGAAAAGTCAAAGTTTTCAAACTTAGAAATTTTTCTAAGTGTTGAAAACTTCATATTTTTTTCACAACTTTGAGCCAATTTTTCACCATGATGCAAGATGATTCAAAAGAAACTTTCAACATGAAAGTTGTAGATCTCCATGAGATCAACAACATTTCTTTACACAACTTATCCTAGAAATGCTTGGATCTCAATTTACTAATCCATGAAGTCATGGTCATGAAACTAAAACACTTAGTGAAATTTTGAACATTTTAGGTCAGGATTTTGACCTAACTTCTGACCCAAGTTTCACATAGTTCCATTTGGATTTTGCAAAAGTGATTCAAATAGGGGTTGTAGATAACATTACAAGCTTTCCAAAATGTCCCAGAACTCCTTGAGATCATTTGTGAGCAAGGAGAATCGAAGGTCAGAAGTTGGGGTTTCAAGTTGTTTTACAAGGCAAATTTTGTGATGAACAAAATTAAAATCTCAAGCCTATGCTGCACAATCTTGCTTTGCAGGCCTCTAAACCTCAAGATATATCCATAATCAGAAGATTACACTTGCTTTTGAGCTATTATCCACTTGATTCAAGCTTTATCCAAGTTAATTTTCCATTAATGGCACCAAGGCACCATTGCCATTTACATAAAGCAACCTTTATGCAAAGTCAACTTGCATTGAGCTTTGCACTTCTTCCTTCTGCACAAACTTCATCTACAAAGTCAGATAAGCATGTTTAAAGTTGGTAACTACTCTAGATAGCTTTGTACTATGCATTAAGACCATGTTTGTCAACCTTACTTCAAAAAGAAGTCAAGAAACCAAAACATGTGATCTTGTACTTTTGACCACCTCAAGTATCCAAACCTTTTCCATACATAAACACAAGTCATTTGCAAGAAAACATACGCATGCTCAAGCCCTGAAACCCCATAAAACACAGAACCACCAAAAATATCTCAAAACTTGCCATTTCTGAGTTTTGAATCCAATCTCCAAATTTGCTCGTGCTTTCTTGGCCTTTTACTTTCAAAAGCTTCTAAATAACATATACAAACAATTCCAACACCTGCAACATGACTGTAACACCTCAATCACCATCCACCATTTTCAAAAACAGCACCTTGCACCTTGACTTCTCCAGAACTCCTCAGCCACTTTCAGCTCAAGCCAAACATCACATTAGCTTCCTGGGAACTTGAGGAAGTTAACCCAACCACTGGAACTCATCAAAAGCTGCTCAAAATAAAAACACGATACCCTCTTGCAAGGTGAGTTTTATGACTTTTGAACTCTTCATACAAGCATCATTAATGGTTTATTTGTGAATAAGAAATGTAGATATCATTGCCCTGAAGCTAACCATATCCTTAGATTTCATTATTGTTGCTTGAGTAGTTAGAATTTTGAATCTGAATCTCTGAAAATAATTAGGTCAGAATTTGGTACTTTCAAAAATTCTCATTCATCTTTGATTTATAGTTTATGATATTACTATGGCTGGATTTGTATGAAAAATGGAACAACTTTCATGTTTGCATTTTCCATTTTTGTTGAGAAATGGTGAAGTTACAAGTGGTCTGGCTGGAGGTTGAAGATGAAGTGTATTCAGGACTTGTTTTGTATTATATATTTATCATTTCAGTTATATTAACGGATGTATAGTCACCCTAGTGGTAACCAAGAGGTCATGGGTTCAACACCCAGCGCGCTGCCTTTTGCATTTTTCACATTTTTTTTGACATTTTTGTTACAAGAAGCGCTTGGGCCTTCCCCTCCCGGGCTTTGCATTTTTGCTCATTAATTCCCCCCTGTTTGCTCATACCACGTAGCCCATATACCTTTTATTTTCTGATTTCCAAACAAAAAACTTCATTTTGGCCAGATTCAGAAAACTGTTTTGCTAACAAACCTCCAAATTTAATTTTAACCTCCCTGACTTTATTATTTTTATTTTATTTTTATTTCATCTTTTATTATTATTAATATTATTTTTATTATTACTATTATTTTTATCAATAAAAATCCAAAAATATTTATATTTTTATTATTTATATTTTATTTAGTTTATTTTCTTCATAAAATCTAAAAGAACAAAAAAAGCATTTCCTTTAATAAATTAATTTACTTTTTTTGTAACACTTAGATAATTAGTCTTAATTATTATATTATATTATTTTTCTTGTAAATTAAAATCAATTTAGAATTTAGGACTTTTATTTACTAATTTAATTAAATTCACAAAAAAAAACTAAAAAACTTGTTTTCTTTAAATTAATTTATTTTACTAACTTAATCTTAATTATATTATTTTTAGTTAATTATTTTATTTTAATTAATTAAGTCAAAAAACCCTTTTTCATGAAAACCAAACAAAAAATCACATTTCTTTTTACATTTACATTCTTGCATTTTTACTTATTCAATTTTGTACATTTATTCAAATTCAATATGGTTGTAATAATTATTTAGATTTATTTTCTTGCAATTCCCCATTTGTAATTTGTACACCCCTCCCCTAAATGATGTAATAGCGTAGTAATTTTAATTTCTGCAATTTATTGCTTTATATATAAATGCTAGTAATTAGGGTTTTTGTATGGAAAGATTAAAACCAACAAATAGAAAACCCTAATCAAGACAAATCAATCATGTAAACCAATACACTTGCACACATGCACCCTTAGGGTAAACCTACTTTGTTGTCTTACAAAAATGGCCATATTATGCATGTGAGATATCTTAGCAAAAACAAGCAAAATAGAAGATCATAGTCCCTCGATGACACTATCCATGTTGCCTTTCAAAAATGATTTTAGTCCCTAAAGAAAATGCTAAGATATCTTATAACATTGCTAATCATGGTTATATGATGACCCACGCACGTCCCTTTTACATCCAAAGATAGGGTTATTTACCAAATCAATGGTAAGATAACAATGTCAAAGGAAAGAGGAAATGAACATGAAAGACTTTTGAGTAGGTAGAATGTTCCTAGTTACTTGCTCAATTTAAAAACCAAAACATTTTCAAAATACTTTCTATACATTCTTACGAACGAGAATCATTACAAAGTTTGCCTAAATGATTACATCTTTACAAAATACTTTCAAAAACCACACAAAGCACATTTTCAAACAAAAAGTAAGTGATCTAGCAAGTAACTAAGAGCCCATGAAAAACCATGGATGAAAAGGGTGCTAGCACCTTCCCTTTTCATAATCTATCCCCCGAACTCAAGAAAACATCTCAAAGGTCTTTCCTGTTCTTTTCAATCTTTCCTTTTGGATAAAAGAAAAGGGTGGCGACTCTTGCTAACCGCAACATTTGCGATCAAACTCAAAAAAACCAAGTCAATTCTCCCACCGCGTTACACATGCCATGATGAAATTTCCAATGTTGCATTTTCCTCACCCTCCTCCTCCATCACGGTGAGGCGCTGTAAGTCCCTCTATATCTTGGTTTTAAACATTGAGGTTGTAACACGGTGGGAGAACTGACTTGGTTGTTTTACGTTTTATCACAATTGTTACAGATAGAAAGAGTCGCCATCGACTTTTTTTATCCAAATAAATAAAAGGGTGAAAAGAACAGGAAAGACCTTTGAGATTATTTTCCTGAGTTTGGGGGGTAGATTATGAAAAGGAAAGGTGTTAGCACCCTTTTCATCCATAGTTATATATGGGCTCTTAGTTTCTTGCTAGATCATTGCTTTTGTTTGAAAGTGTGCTTTGTGGTGGGTTTTGAAAGTATTTTTGTAAAGCGCATTCGTTTAGGTAAACTTTGTAATGATTCTCGTCTCTATAAGAATGTATACAAAGTGTTGGACTTTTGAAAATATTTTATGAAAAGTGTTGGTGCATTTGAAAAGGTGTTTGTGTTTGTAGATGAGCAAGCAACTAGGAACATTCTACCTTACTCAAAAGTATTTTGTTCATTCCTCTTTTCCTTTGATATTGTTATCTTACCATTGATTGGTAAGAAGCCTTTATATTTGGATGTAAAAGGGACGAGCATGGATCATCGTATAGTCATGATAGCAATATTGTGAGATATCTTAGCATTTCCCTTGAGGGACTAAGATTATTTTAAGGCAACATTTGAAGCGTCATCGAGAGACTATGATCTTTTATTTTTTATTGTTTTTGCTAAGACGTCTCACATGCATAACATGACCATTTTTCATAAGGCAACAAGTGGAGTTAACCTTAGAGGTGAACATGTGCAGAGTGTGTTTGATTGCATGCATTTTTGTCTTTGGATCAGGGTGGTCTACTTGTTGATTTTATCTCGCCATACACCCTAATTACTAGCATTTTGTATAAAGTAAAAAATGCAGAAAGATAAAATCTTACATTATTACAACCATATTGAATTGCATGAAAATATAAAGGAAAAAATAAGATAAAAATAATAAAAAAAGGGTCTTTTCGATTTAGGCAGAAAACCCTTCGATTCTTCACTTTCTGGCTCTCTTCGATCGGGCCTGAAAATGGTGAAGGCATGACTTTCAATTGGGGCCTGAAGGCCAGCATGTTGAGCCTTTCGAGTGGGCCTGGAATCAGTGTGATGTGCCTTCTGGCTGTCTCTTTCGTTTGACCTGAAGGTTAATGTGGAAGCCAGAGGCTTCATTTCCAACTTTCTGTCTCCTGTTTCTTTCGTTTGAGTTTGAATAGCCACATGGCCTAAAGCCATGCCAACATTACCTTAGGGCCAGGTTAGTCTTTAAAACATGTTTAAAATGTACAAAGAGCAAAAACCAAGAAGGTTGTTAACCATGAAACATATTAAAAGGGTGGAAACGAAAATAAGAACAATAGTATGTACATGTTTGAAACGAAAAGAAAGCTTATTTACATGCCATACTGGAAACGAATGGTCCAAGGTTAAGAATGACTTACCTTGTTGGAGGCTGGAGCGTGTGCTGGACCTTGAAGTGGTGACCTTGAATTCTTCTGGATTCGAAGGGAAAGACCAAGGGTGGGCCTTTGACACTGGATTCGAAAGAGCAAAACAAGTGAAATGTCCTTCTTTGATGGATTCGAAGGATAACAAGATTGTAAGGATGTTTCAGATTTGAAAGAGACAAGTATTTGGATTCTCGATTTGGGTTTTCATAAGTGTTTAAGTGTTTGAAAATTTTATGGTGTTTGAGAATTTTGACGATATGTTTCTCTCTTCTTCTTCCTCCCTCTTTTTTTTTGTGCAAAGGATGAAAGGTTTTGGAATGTTTGGGAGTAAAAATAATAAAATAAGGCTCAGTTGGAAAGTAAGTGTCCACTTGTGTCATGATCCCAAGATGAGATAGAAAGATGAATGGTTTAGATGGATTACTTCCTGCAGAAGGAAAACAGGCGCAAGGCTCAAGATTTTTTTCTTCTAAAAGTAGTATTATACTATTAAGGGAAAGTTGTCTTGAACAACAAATGGGTAAAAGCCTATTTTAACTTGTATAAACAATTAAATATAGAGTGAGTCATAGGTTTGAGGCTTGAAAAGGGGAAACACGTAGCCTAGCCTATGGGTCTAAATGTTCAACTTGATCCTTTGAATCGAATCCTCCATCTTTCCACTACTTTCGATCAGACTAAAACAACATTCGTTCCCACCAGTTATATGTCCTTCGAATGGACCAACATGTATTCTTCGAATGGGTCTCTTGTGTGGCCTTCGATTGGGTGCAGTATTACTTCCTTCGAATGGGCCTTATGTGTGGCCTTCGACTAGGTCTAGTATTACTTCCTTCAAATGGGACATTTGTGTGGCCTTCGATTGGGTCTAGTATTACTTCCTTCGAATGGGCCTTTTGCATGCTGAAGTGTATACAAATGTTTCAAAGGGGAGTCTGTGCCCAGTCGAAACTGGCACAAAGGCAGCCTGTTGTACCCCAAAATTTTCCCTCCCATTTCCTTAACATTTTCTCATCACAAGACCCTTGGAGCTCAAGATTCAGTTAGGGTTTCCTCTGCTCAAGACTTCTCCTTGCACTGTTGACCCAAATTAGGGTTTGTGTTTTCACAAAGATATTTTGACCTAAAATGCCTAAGATGACTTTCATGCTTCATGTTGGACTCCCAAGTTTATCCATACCAAGTTTCAAGTCTTGATTCCAAATTTTGCCCAGTCAATTGGACAGTTGACCTAGAAATCAACTGTATTGGGGAAAAAGTCAACTGTGGCCAATTGACAGTCAAATCTCATGAAAATTGACCCACATCAACATTATGAACTCACATGGACCATTTGATCAAGTTTGGATCATAATTCCACAAGAAATTTGATCAGATCACCAAAAGGGCAAAATGGTCATTTTTTAGGGTTTTGACTGCACAAAGGCAATTCTTGACTGTTTGACCTAGCCAATGGCAAATAAAGCTCACATATGGACTCAAGGACCCCATGGAATTATCTTGGAATGCTCAACAAGTTCAAAAGATCCCAAATACACAAGATTGACAGTTGAATTTCCCAGTCAATTGATCAATTTTGACTGTATACTGAAAAGTCAAACTTTGACTTTTTGGTCAAAATCAAGTGTCAAGATTCATTTTTCATCAAAACATGCCAAATCATGAAACTTGTTCATCAAGAAATCAAGAATTGCAAATTAGGGTTTGAAATGAAGATTTTTCATAACTTAGAATTTTTCTAAGTTATGAAAAACCCTAATTTTTTCCTAACTTTGTCCCACTTTCTCACCAAGATTCATTTGGATTCAAGCAAAAGTCAAAACATGAAAGTTGTAGCCTATTGCAAAATCTACAACTTTGATTCACAAAGTCTCCTCAAAAGAAGCTTGTAGCTCAAGTTACAATTTTTGGAACAAGGGTACCAAACCATTCTTAACTTAGAGAAAATTTGACCTATTTTAGGCAAGGTTTTTACCTAACTTCAAGACCATTTTTCACATACTTCCACTTGGAATTTCAATTTGCATTTCAAAGATGGATTGTATTACACATTCCAAGCTTTCCAAAATGTCCAAGAACTCATCAAACAACCTCATGGTTAGAGAGAATCGAATTTGGCAAGTTGGGAAAAACTCACTTTGTTCATGACCAAGTTACATGACCATAACCTTGCATTTTGAACTCAGCATGCCTTAAGCTAGATTACAGGTCTTTTATCTCATCTACACTCCTTAATTTAATGCCAATCCTTTGTGCCAAGGTGTTGTTCTTTGAGTTTGGACATTACATGCAAAACTAAGCCATAAATAGAAAAATCAAAATAACCATTCTTGAAAAGTAGGACTTTATGTCAAATGCAAATCCAAGCAAGTACAGTTCAAATATCCTTGGCACAAGTTTATGGTCTAATTGCACTGATCAAGGCCAAGGTTTGCAGCACATTAGGGGGGCCTCTACCTGTCTAAAAACTCAAGTGGACATTGGTTGCTTAAAGTTGAAGAAAACTAGCATAACATAACACAACTATCATTCCTGTAAACCAAGCCTTAAGCAAAGACTTTGTACACTTTCAAGACATCCTAACTGAGCTAGAACACGAGTGAACCACCTCCATTGCCTTCTAAAACACAGAATCACCCTCAAACTGCCCAAACAGAGCATCTGCTGCAGATTGGGTTCCATAGCTCAAACCTTTCATGCATTCTTGCTAAAACCACTTCAAACACATCCCACAACATTCCTTGAAGCTATTCCAAACCTCAAACACGACCTGTAACACTCCCAATCAACATCACCATTTTCATTTTTCTGTTTTGCAGGTGGAGTTCTATAACTCGATTCAGCTAGTTTCAAAGCAAAGTAACACTTGGAATATCATCCCTGGACATCAAGGAAGCTGTACCAATCATCACCTTGCATTGAAGACACCTCCATCACCAGATACAACTTCAACTGAACAGGTAAGTTCATGAACTCGTATCTCTCTATCCAGGCATTGTTAGCTTTAGGTTTGTGAAGAAAATATGTCACATTCATAGCCCTGAACATGCCCATGTAATTAGTTTTCATTTATATTATGTGTGCTGTGAGAATTTAATGTCTGAACATGGAATAAAAACTAGGTCAGGAATTGGGGGAGAAGAAATTCTCTCTCATTTCTGAGAGTTAGATTGATTTCTTTATATGTCTGGAATCGTGGCTTCAAGCTCTACAGGTTTCATGTTGGAAGATTTGGCAAAAGATCAAGGAATTGGAAGATAGAAAACGCGTGTTTTCTTGAACAAAAATGCTGGAGGTTGAAGATGACAGGGTCATTGGGCTGGGCTTGATTTGTTATTTCTGTTTACACCTCATTTTCACACACACACCCCCTAGGCCCATTTTGCTTATTTTTATGATTTTTTGACTTTTGTTTTTTATTCCTGACTTATTTATTTTTTCTTATAATATTAAAAAATAAAAAATATTTTTTACACCATTTTCATATTTATTAGGCATTTAAATAATATTTGTACATAAATAAATACATAAACACTTTTATTTAAAAATACTAAAAATAATGCAAACTTATTTTATTTCTGATTTTTATTTTATTTTCTCTCTTGAAAACATTTTATATCAAAAATACTTTTTTTTGTAAATATTAAATATTATATTTTTTACACATATTTAATATATTTATCATATAATACAAATACATATATATTTATTAGTATATTTAGGTTAAAAATACAAAATATACACATTTTTACTTTTATTAATATTTAATATTAAAAAGACCTTTTTGACAAATATACTTCATTTTTATTTTATTTTTGTATATAATAAATAAATATTTGTACATATTAAATAATTAATACTTTTATTTAATAAATTAGGGTTTTGCCCTAAACATAAAAACTCCAAAAAAAATAATACTTTTTATTTTGTTTATTTGACATATAAAAATACTTTTTCATACATATAAAAAACCTTTTTGCATCTTGCATATTTATTTTATTTCCATTTAATTTGTGCAATTAAATATCTTGTAAACAATTCAATTTTGATGTAATAGTCTAGGTTTAAATTCCATGTCAAAATACCCCCATTTGAACATTTGTACCCCCTTCCCATATATTGTGTTGTAATAGTTTAGGACTTTATTTTTCGCACTTTATTGCTTTCTAAATATACCATGCTAGAATTAGGGTTTGTATGCGAATCAAAAACAACAAAAATAGTTTGACCTAATTTCAAGATAAATAAGCATGAAAATGGACAACACAAATCACACTTGCACCCCTAGGGTATTCCACTTGTTGCCTTCAATAAATGGGCCATATTGCATGTTAGGTCTCTTTGGGAAAAACAAAACACAATTCAAATGATCATAGTCCCTCGATGACGCTTTCGAAAGTTGCCTAAAAAATGATCAAGTCCCTTAAAAGAAAATTGCCCAAAGATACTTGGCACCATTGCAATTATGGTCTAAACGATGACCCGCGCCCGTCCCTTTCACATCCTAACACAAGATTGTCCACCAAATGCAATGGTGGAACAAAATTGTTAAAAGGGTTAAAATCATAGGAGAAATCTTTGAGAAATTTAGGAGTAGACAACCTCTTAGTTACTTGAATCAAATTTGCAAAACAAAACACTTGCCTATTTTTAAACCACACCTCACAACACTTTCAAAACAAACTTTCAAAAACAAATGAAAACCTTTTCAAAAGACGTACACCTTTGTATACATCCCAACATGGATCATTACAAAGGTTGCCACCACATTGGCTTCTTTTCAAAACATTTTCAAACCCACACACACACAAGGCACCATTTCAAACAATTGAAAATTAAGGCAAGTTGATCTAAGCAAGTAACTAAGAGCCCATGGATAACCATGGATAGAAAGGGTGCTAACACCTTCCCTTTCTATAATCTACTCCCCGAACCCAAGAAAACATCTCAAAGGTTTTTGCTGTGCTTTTTAACCTTTCCTTAGGATAAAATAAAAAGTTGGTGGCGACTCTTGCTCAACCGAAACATTTGAGAATACAAACGCAAAACCATAGTCAGTTCTCCCACCGTATCACAGAACTGGCGACTCTGCTGGGGAAAATTTTAAAAGTTGAGTAACCTTAGGGCTTAGATCACCCTCTTGCATGATTAATTGTTTGTCTTGATTGCTTTACATTTTGGCTCTCTTGTTTGGGTTTGCAATCCTACACCCGGATTTTGGGAAACATTCATAGATAGCAATACATTGTGGAAACTGTGCGGGGTATACCGACACGGTCGAAGCAATAGCTATATTAGTGCGACATATTTGTGAGTACCGGTAACCCTTGAGTTCAATCAAGGAGAGTACGGGGCCGCTGAGTGATGTCACTAAGCACTAATGACCTAGAACCTTACTTGACCATCTTGGCCTTTCATTAGGGGTAGTGAGATGACCGGCTTTGATGCAGTCCGAAGTTGGTAGATACTCGATACTACACTCATTGAGGGTTGTTTTCTTGGAATATTTTGGTCGCTAGTTAAGTGGCTAAACCAAAACAATGAACAATGAAAACAATCCAGTGATATTGAGCTCCTTAGAACCCGGTTACTATTTATAGGACAAGTTTTTAAGCCAACTACACTCAAGAGGGTACTTACCTATGAAACCCCATGCAAGCCTGAAACTAGGTTTTGGTGTGAATTGCTTGTACATATGTATGTGCATACATCATAAACATCATAAAGCATCATATGCATTCACTAACCATTTCAAGGGTTTGGATCTTCATCTTTGTTCTTGTTTTGTAGGTCATGGAAATTCCTCGCAGAAAAACCATCCAAGTCAACCTTGTGAGAATCCCTCCTCAACTCAAGGAGCTCACCTCAAGAATTCCGGAAAGCTCTTCCTTCAGTGAAAGACATGGTAGACTGCTCAACTTAGTCAACACCAACATTGAAGAAGACATGATGAAGGTGCTATTCCAGTTCTTTGACCCTCTTCACCACTGTTTCACTTTCCCTGACTACCAGTTGGTACCCACTTTGGAGGAATTTTCTCAACTCTTGAGAATTACTATCCTTAATCAACTACCTTTCAACGGTACGGAAAAGGAACCAAAGCCTGAAGATGTTGCTCGAGCATTACATCTACAGCCTTCTGACATCAAGGGGCATTGGGAAACTAGAAGTGGCGTCAAAGGATTCTTAGCAAAATTCTTGTTTGAGAAGGCACAAGAATGTTGGAATTCATTGGACCTACAAGCCTTTGAAAAAATTGTGGCACTCCTTATCTATGGGTTGGTCTTGTTCCCAAACCCTGACCAATTGGTAGATGTCAACGCCGTCAAAATCTTCTTGTCCAAAAATCCAATACCAACATTTCTTGGGGACATTCTTCACTCATTTTACACACGAACAATGAGAAAGAGGGGTGTTCTCATGTGCTGTACTCCTCTCCTTGCAAGGTGGTTTATTTCGCACCTTCCACAATCTGTCTTGAAGAATGACCAAGGCTCAAGGTGGTCCCAACGGTTGATGACTCTTACTCACTCTGATGTACATTGGTGTTCTCGGTCCAGAGAAAATGTCATCATCGTCGATCGTTGTGGAGAGTTTTCTAATGTTCCTTTACTTGGAATCAGAGGAGGTATCACCTACCACCCTTGCCTAGCTTTGAGGCAATTTGGATATGCACGAAGAGATGGCCCTCACGACATGTTGATTCCTGACCTAGTTTTTGACTTCGACAACGATGCGCAAGGACTTCGCCAAAGATTCATCAGAGCTTGGGGGAGGCCCAACAAGGTTGATAGCAAGACTCTGGGACACAAGAACTCCATCCCTCTTGAGCCTTATCTCAAGTGGGTACGAGCCCGAGCCCAAAGTCTAATGATGCCTTATCCTCATGTTCTCCCTGTGATTAAAGAGCCCGTCAAGGAAGGAGAGGTTCCCTACACCATCCTACATCCTGACATGCCTACATCGTGGGAGGAGATGCAGAAGAGTTGGATCCAACTCAAGGAGGAACAAAACACTTTTGAAGCCAGCTTCTACGCCAGCGAGAAGAAGGTTTTAGAGCTCACCCACCGACTCCATGAGCAAGAGACCCTCAACACCTACATTGCGCCAAAGAGGATGCGCAACGTCTTTTTACCTTGAGAAGTTATTTTTTGTAATATTTGGCCCATGGGGAATTTATGTACTAACAAATTGCTTCTTATTAATATGACGTGCGTTCTTTTTGTCTGCAACAATTGTGAATTTCTAAAACCCTTGAATGCATTGCATAGATAGCATCTCATGCATCATGTGCATAACAGGTACCCTTTTTCTACAGGTTGCTTAATCCTCTTCGCTGTTTATTTTGAACAGTCATCATGAATCCAGATTCATCCAGTGAGCAAGCAATCAAGGCCCTTCAGGCCCAAAGTGCCCAGTTTCAAGAGATGGTCCTAAGCCTGGCCCAAGGTCAGCAAGAGTTGAAGGCTTTGCTCCTAAAGAAGAAGAAGAAGAAGAGAACTGCGTTATTCAACACTGGACGCAGGTTTGGGAACACACTCCATAATGAGGCTGATCCAACTACTTCCTCTGCAGAGAAAGACAGTCCCCAAGGGGGAGGAGCTTCTAGTCCTGCAGTCTCTGACAACGAGACGAATTACAATGACGAACAGTACCCACCTGCTGCTGACAGATACAAGCAATTAGAGGACCGCTTGAGCGCCATGGAGATTCAGAATGTGCCGGGGCTGGATTTCGAAGATTTGGGCTTATCTTCTGGGGTAGTAATCCCACACAAGTTTAAGGCGCCTGCCTTTGCCAAATACGACGGGGCTTCCTGTCCAAAGCTGCATCTAAGGTCGTACGTAAGGAAGATCCAACCTTACACGGCAGAAAAAAATCTTTGGATCCACTTCTTCCAAGATAGCCTTTCGGGGTCACAGCTTGAGTGGTTCTATCAACTAGATGGAACTAGTATCCGACATTGGGAAGATTTGGCGACCGCATTTTATAGACAATATCAATACAATTCTGACCTCGTTCCTACGCGTACCCAACTTCAGGGTATGTCTCTAGGAACGGGCGAAGGGTTCAAAGAATATGCACAAAAATGGAGAGATTTGGCTGGAAGGGTGCAGCCTCCATTGACTGATCGTGAGCTGGTTGATATGTTTGTAGGGACCTTGTCTGGTCCATTTTTCAATCATCTGGTTGGCAATTCCTCAGCTGGGTTTACGAATTTGATTCTGACGGGTGAAAGGATAGAAGCCGGCATCAGGTCAGGAAAAATACAGAAAGTTGCCTCCGCAAGTACTGAGAAGAGGCCTTTCAAGAAGGAAGTAAGTGCCGTCTATGGTCCTAGAAGGCAAGTCAAGCCAGAAAGCCGCCAAGCCGTCAATGCCTTGGTCATTTCAAAGCCTGTTGCTGCTCCTCAGCAGTACAATCAACAAAGAGGTGAAAGGACCAAGAGGCAGTATACTCGGCTGAGTATGACCTTGTCACAAATCTTACCGCAACTGTTATCAACCAACTTGGTGACCATCAAAGAGGCTCCAAAGGTCGTGAATACTGCATCTCCTAAGTATAACCCAAATGCCCATTGTGCTTATCATTCTGATAGCCCCGGGCATACTACTGATGATTGCTGGGCCCTGAGAAACAAAGTTCAAGACCTTATCGATGCGAACGAAATTCAATTTGAGGCGCCTGAAAGGCCAAATGTTGTAACCGCTCCTATGCCCCAGCATAGAGTAAATGCCATTGAGGAAGATTTGTATGCTGTTTCGGTGAATGATGTTGCTACCCCTCTATTGACTGTTAAGAGGAACCTACTGCTAGCCGGTTTATTTCCAGGCTGTAGCAAGGGTTGCCTCCTGTGTACTGTTATCCCTACCGGTTGTCCGCTGCTGAAATCAGGCATCCAAAGCCTGATGGATAGCAAAGAAATTTTGTTCAAGAAAACTGCTGTTCCGTTTGTTTCCGCTGAAGAAGTATCTGTCGTCACAATTTTCAATCCTACCAAGGCTCCCCCGAGGAAGCCGGTCCAAATTATGTCTGTTGCACCCATTACTATTACTGTTCCGGGGCCTCTCCCCTATGAATCTAACAAGGCTGTCCCATGGCACTATGAGGCAGACGTGTATGTGCTTGGAGTGAAGCAGGAGTTCAACACCGGTACCAGTATCAGTAACATCACTGGTCCCGCCAAGATTACTCGCAGTGGCAGGCTCTTCTCGCCTGACATTGCACCGCCAGTTATCCGAAAGCCTCTTATCATCACACCCGCAAGTGTGCATGTTCCAAATCAAGTTCATGTGTCTACTACTGCCGCCGAGTCCTCTGATGCTCGGGGCAAAGAAGTTGCTACCAATTTGCCTGCCAGGACGGAGGCACCAAAAAAGACTGCTGTTGAAGCCTCCCAACAAGAGATGGAGGAAATCCTTAAAATCATAAAAAAGAGTGACTTCAATGTTGTTGAACAGCTGGGGCATACCCCCTCCAAAATCTCTATGCTATCATTGCTGCTGTGCTCAGAGGCCCATGCAAAGGCCCTGATTTCATTTCTGAAAACGGCCCATGTACCGCAAAAGACCTCTGCAGATCAATTCACTGACTGTGTGGCTAATTTGACAGCTGACAATGGTTTGGGTTTCTCAGATACAGACCTTACCGCCAAAGGGAAAAATCACAATGATGCCCTGCATGTCTCTATAGAATGCATGGGAACTACTCTCGCACACGTGTTGGTGGATACCGGTTCTTCCCTGAATGTATTGCCCAAGAAGGCCTTGGATCGGTTGGATTGTGAGGGCCTGGAATTGAAACCTAGTAACATCATCGTTAGAGCCTTCGACGGTTCTAAGAGGATGGTGCACGGTGAGGTAGACATTCCTATTCGTGTGGGTTCCCAAGTCTTCGACTCAACGTTCTATGTAATGGATATTCGTCCATCTTATTCCTGCTTGTTGGGCCGACCCTGGATTCACAAGGCTGGGGCAGTAACATCCACTCTACACCAAAAGCTCAAATACCCTGTCAAAGGGAAGATTGTTACTGTGCAGGGAGAGGAGGAATACATGGTTAGTCACTTGAATTCATTCCGGTATATCGAGATGGACGGGGAGTTTATTGAAACCCCCTTTCAGCATTTTGAGGAGGTGCCTCCAACTTTGGCGTCAGCTGAGAGAGTGGTTGAAGAAGACTTTCCTCTGAAGATGGCTTCCCTGAAGGATGCCCGGGCAGTGATTGAAAAAGGCAAATGTGAAAACTGGGGTCAGCTTCCTGACTTCATTCAAAAGAACGACAAGTTTGGGCTGGGCTTCACTGCAGAGGCTCAGAGGGCTGTGCGCAAAGAAAGGATCAGAAAGGCTCCGGTGTTTATCACCAGCCCAAGGGTGAATGATATCGAGGAGGACGTAGAGGAAGCAGAGTTTGACAGTTGGATCTATCCAACCACCAGCAACGGACCAAGCAACTGGACGGCGAAGGATTTTACACCTATTACATTTGTCACGCAGTAATTAACTCTTTTGATTTTCAATTTGTAACAAACAATATGTTGAAACTTTTATTAGCTCGGTGTCCTACCCGGGGCACCGTAGCTCCATTTGTGAGGGCTTTTTGTATGACATTTCCATATATCATTAATCAAAACATTGGACGTTTGTTACATTTCAAATCTTGCGCTCTTTTTCTTTGTGTTATATATTGCAAAACAGCTATATTTACACACACTCACTTATACAGGTTTCAATCCACTCTGGATCTCACTGGTAATGGCTCTGCTACCACCAGTTATGACTTCGAGAATCCGATCAACTTGGCCGAAGACGAAGGTGAAGATGATTGCGAAGTGCCTAGTGAACTCGCAAGACTGCTGCTCCAGGAAGAGAGGGCCATTCAGCCGCGTGAAGAGCCGGTGGAAACAGTGAACCTGGGTACTGAGACAGATAGAAAAGAAGTCAAGATTGGGGCCAATCTAGAGCTCAGCGTGAAGCAACGATTGATCCAGATGCTACATGATTACATGGAGATATTTGCTTGGTCTTACGAAGACATGCCCGGTTTGGATGCCGATATCGTGGTTCATCACCTGCCTACCAAGGAAGACTGCCCTCCGGTAAAGCAAAAGGTCCGCCGTATGCGTCCAGAGATGTCCGAAAAGATCAAAGCTGAGGTTATGAAGCAATTCGATGCCGGGTTTCTAGCAGTGACTTCTTACCCTCAGTGGGTGGCCAATGTGGTGCCAGTGCCGAAGAAGGACGGTAAGGTCAGAATGTGTGTCGACTACAGGGATTTGAACAGGGCCAGCCCCAAAGATGATTTCCCTCTGCCTCACATCGACGTTCTTGTTGACAATACTGCTCAACACAAGGTGTTCTCCTTCATGGATGGTTTTTCAGGGTATAATCAGATCAAGATGGCTCCGGAAGATATGGAAAAGACTACCTTTGTGACTCAGTGGGGCACCTTCTGCTACAAGGTCATGCCATTCGGGTTGAAAAATGCTGGGGCAACCTACCAGCGTGCCATGGTTGCTTTATTTCATGATATGATCCATCATGAGATTGAGGTATATGTTGATGACATGATTGCAAGGTCTCAAACTGAGGAGGAACACCTTGACCATCTACGGAAGCTGTTTGACCGATTGAAGTTATACAAGCTGAGGTTGAATCCCAACAAATGCACCTTTGGGGTGAGGTCCGGAAAATTGCTAGGTTTCATTGTAAGCGATAAAGGTATTCAGGTGGACCCTGCCAAGGTAAAAGCCATACAAGAGATGCCGACTCCCAAGACAGAGAAAGAAGTCAGAGGCTTTCTGGGACGACTGAATTACATTGCCCGATTCATCTCACATCTAACTGCTACCTGTGAGCCAATCTTCAAATTACTGAAGAAAGATCAAGTAGTACGTTGGAACGATGAATGTCAGGCCGCTTTCAAAAAGATAAAGGAATATCTCCAAGAGCCACCCATTCTTATGCCACCAGTAGAAGGGAGACCTCTAATACTATATTTGACAGTACTTGATAATTCAATGGGGTGTGTGCTGGGGCAGCATGACGAGTCTGGCCGAAAAGAGCACGCTATTTATTACCTGAGCAAAAAGTTTACCGACTGTGAGTCTCGGTACTCACTGCTCGAGAAAACTTGCTGCGCTCTGGTATGGGCTGCTCGCCGGCTGAGACAGTATATGTTAACTCACACTACTCTGTTGATTTCAAAGATGGATCCCATCAAGTACATATTCGAAAAGTCTGCTCTGTCTGGAAGAATAGCAAGATGGCAAATGATCTTGACAGAATATGATATCCAATACACAACTCAAAAAGCAATCAAAGGAAGTGTATTGGCAGATCATTTGGCACACCAACCTGTGGACGATTACCAATCCTTGAACTTTGAATTTTCGGACGAAGATATCATGGTAGTAACTGATTGTGAAGTACCTGGACCGGATGAAGGACCTGAGGAAGGATCTCGATGGTCTATGCACTTTGACGGAGCCTTCAACGCTTTGGGTAATGGCATCGGCGCTGTGATCATATCCCCCAAAGGAACTCATACTCCGCTCACTGCCTGACTGTGTTTCAACTGCACCAACAACATGGCAGAATATGAGGCATGTATCATGGGTCTTCAAGCTGCAATCGACTTAAGGATCAAGTTTCTGAGTGTCTTTGGAGATTCCGCTCTCGTGATCAATCAGATCAAAGGCGAGTGGGATACGAAACACCCAAATCTTATTCCTTACAAGGAGTATGTGCTGACTCTGCTTCCCCACTTTGAAGAGATAACTTTTGAACACTTCCCAAGAGAGGAGAATCAGTTAGCGGACGCACTAGCTACGATGTCTTCAATGTTCAAAGTCAAATGGGACAATGAGGCTCCCCGGATCATTATCTGGAAGTTGGACGAACCTGCATACTGCTGTGATCTTGAGGCCGAAAAGGTGACTGAAAAACCCTGGTATCATGAGGTGAAGAGATACTTGGAAGCTCAGGAATACCCTGAAGGTGCATCTGCCAACGACAAGAAGTTCATGAGAAGGTTTGCGGCAAAATTCTTCCTCAGCAACGACATTCTCTACAAACGGAATCATGATTCAACTCTACTGCGTTGCGTGGATAAGGCTGAAGCAGAGAAGATCATGGTAGAACTACATGAAGGTACATTCGGAACACATTCTAGTGGACACACCATGGCAAAGAAAATCCTTAGGGCAGGATATTTCTGGTCCACAATGGAAGCCGACTGTTACCAATATTCTCGAACTTGTCATCAATGCCAGATCTATGCAGACAAGGTGCACATCCCTCCGGTTCCTCTGAACGTTCTGACGGCACCTTGGCCTTTTGCAATGTGGGGCATCGATATGATCGGTGAGATCCGACCAACAGCATCCAACGGGCATCGCTTCATCCTAGTAGCAATTGATTACTTCACGAAGTGGGTTGAGGCAGCCTCCTACGCCACCGTAACCAAGAGCGTCGTGGCACGTTTCATCCGGCATAACCTGATCTATCGGTATGGCGTCCCAGAAAGGATCATTACGGACAATGGTACCAATCTTAACAACAAGATGATCACTGAGCTCTGTGAGCAATTTAAGATACAACACCACAACTCTTCTCCTTACCGACCGAAGATGAATGGAGCTGTAGAAGCAGCTAATAAGAATATCAAAAAGATTGTGCAGAAGATGACAGTGACCTACAAAGATTGGCACGAAATGTTACTGTTTGCTCTTCATGGGTACCGTACCTCAGCAAGGACGTCAACCGGGGCAACTCCTTTTTCCTTGGTCTATGGCATGGAGGCAGTCTTGCCGATTGAAGTCCAGATACCCTCTCTCCGGATAATGAAGGATGCAGACTTGAGCGAAGATGACTGGATCCAGACTCGACTTGATCAATTAAACCTAATTGACGAAAAGAGACTCACCGCTATCTGTCATGGTCAGACGTACCAAAAACGGATGATCAGGGCATTTAACAAGAAAGTCAGGCCGCAAGAGTATCAAGTTGGGGACCTGGTAATCAAACGCATCATCCTTCCTCAAAGTGATCCCCGGGGCAAATGGACCCCTACATACGAAGGGCCATTTGTGGTTAAACATGTATTCTCAGGAGGAGCCATGATTCTAACCACCATGGATGGTGACGACCTTCCTCACCCCGCCAATGCAGACATAGAGAAAAGATACTATGCATGAATAAAAGACCCGCTAGGTTGACATACCTAGGCAAAAATAAGGGCTTCCCGGCGAACCAAAAGGGTTCGGGCAAAAATAAGGGATGAAATGAAAAAAATCTGTACACCCGGCAAGTCGAAAACCTGAAAAGGCGGCTTGGGCAAAAATGGGTATCCCGGTGGACTCAAAACCCGAAAGGGCGGTCCAGGCAAAAATTAGGGATAAAGCGTAACACTATGTCTCATTGGACCACCTTGCATCCAGAATTCGGCATCAATTATCTGGCTCAGACTTCGGCATCGATCAATCAGCTTCATCTTCAACTAAGAAGCAAAGTGATGAGACGCTTGAAGGCATAAAGGCGATAGCAGAGTTGGAACCCAGTGGGAATATTGTGCACATAGCTGTTTTGTTTCCTTTTCAAAATTGTATAAGCTCTATGTTATTCGGCGGCATTCTCTTACTAGGATGTCAGCCTCTTGTACAAAAAACGCCTATTTACAGGCAAATTTCAAAATCAATACAGATTCAGTTTTACAAACAAATTGCTAATTGTTTTTCCTTTTTCTGTTTTGTCTTGCGAAGAACGTCCAGTGTTCATTTTTGATATATGCATTTGACATTAAATTGCTAATTCATAAATACTTGCATATGAAACAAAAGACTAATTACAGGTGACATCAGAAACAGGGGCAATGTAAAGTTGTCTGATGCAGTCTGGTTGCTTTGTCCGCCGAAGTACCAAGGTAGGTTCAACTGAAGAATGTGACCAAATTATCTCAACTCCCCGCAGAGTAAGACAAGATAGCAACATTCCCCAGTGGAGTATAGGCATTCATCAGCAAGCATCCCCAGCAGGTCTTGAAGCTTATCCCCAATAGATTCTGGAAGCTTATCCCCTGCAGAGTACGAACGTCTCTCCCGAGTTTTATTCAAAGTTATTCCTCACAAGGGCTTATAACTGGGTTATCCTCAGCTAATTGCCACGGAAGATCGCCCTCGTCGAAGTTCTTCCTTTCCCCAGCGGAGTTCATCAAAGTTCCCTAACATAACTTATCAACGCAATCCCCAGCGGAGTTTATCATTGTTATCCCCAGCGGAGTCCATCATTGAAATCCTCAGTGGAGCTCTCGTAAAAACTTCAGCAAAATGTCTCTTTCCGCAGAGTATTTCCCCTCAGAGTAACCTCTCCAACAAGCTTATTCCTCAACGGAGTCATCTTCTCCTACCTGTGTATTCTTGCAACCATCATCCCTAGCGGAAGCGAAGAACTCTACTCTTCAACGTCAGCCCAGAATTTAATTCCCCGGCCGGTCGTCAAGGATTTATTTTCCTAGACAAAAATACATTCATAAACATTTCGCATTTCATACATCTTGCTTACATACATGATAAAGTGCATACGACACTATCTCCTTTTGAACGTCATGACATCATGCATGTCATACATCATGACATTGCATACAAGTGATGTTTTGCCTTTTCAGGAAAAAGACAACTACCTACAACTGTCACGGTTTCCAGATTTGATTCCTGTATCTAGCCAGGGCACATCTGTGAGTGATCAGTTTCCAGACTCGATTCCTGTATCCATCCAGGGCACATCTGAAGAGTTTGAAGATTCGATTCCTGTATCCAGCCAGGGCATATCTATCAACTGTCACGATTCCGGACTCGATTCCTGTATCTAGCCAAGGCACGTCTGAAGAGTTTGAAGATTCGATTCCTGTATCCAGCCAGGGCATATCTATCAACTGTCACAATTCCGGACTCGATTCCTGTATCTAGCCAGGGCATGTCTGAAGAGTTCGAAGATTCGATTCCTGTATCCAGCCAGGGCATATCTGTTGACAACTATTTCCAGATTCGATTCCTGTATCCAGCCAGGGCATATCTGTGAGAAACCGATTGTAGACTCGATTCCTGTATCTAGCCAGGGCATGTCTGCATGAAAAGATTGAAGATCAAACACCTGTAACAAGCCAGGAAAACATCTGTCTTTCTCAAAACCACAAGTTATCACTAAGGAATCTCTTATGCGATCAACACTTCCAAATGGCATCTATAAGCCCATTCCCGACAAGGTTCTGTCACGCCTTCAGATGGCATCTATAAGCCCATCTCCCTATCCACCATCTCTCCAAATGGAATCTATAAGCACATTCCCGACATCACATTGTTGATACTCCAACATGCGAGTGCAAATTTCCGGGCACTCTAGTGTCCAATCTCCTTTTACCCTCGAGTCACGAAAGGCAAGCTTGCCAATCTAACTCTTCAGGTTCAAGAAGATTGAACAGGGGCAATTATTGTACCCCAAAATTTTCCCTCCTATTTCCTCAACATTTTCTCATCACAAGACCCTTGGAGCTCAAGATCCAGTTAGGGTTTCCTCTGCTCAAGACTTCTCCTTGCACTGTTGACCCAAATTAGGGTTTGTGTTTGCACAAAGATATTTTGACCTAAAATGCCTAAGATGACTTTCATGCTTCATGTTGGACTCCCAAGTTTATCCATACCAAGTTTCAAGTCTTGATTCCAAATTTTGCCCAGTCAATTGGACAGTTGACCTAGAAATCAACTGTATTGGGGAAAAAGTCAACTGTGGCCAATTGACAGTCAAATCTCATGAAAATTGACCCACATCAACATTATGAACTCACATGGACCATTTTATCAAGTTTGGATCACAATTCCACAAGAAATTTGATCAGATCACCAAAAGGGCAAAATGGTCATTTTTTAGGGTTTTGACTGCACAAAGGCAATTCTTGACTGTTTGACCTAGCCAATGGCAAATCAAGCTCACATATGTACTCAAGGACCCCATGGAATTATCTTGGCATGCTCAACAAGTTTAAAAGATCCCAAATACACAAGATTGACAGTTGAATTTCCCAGTCAATTGATCAATTTTGATTGTATACTGAAAAGTCAAACTTTGACTTTTTGGTCAAAATCAAGTGTCAAGATTCATTTTTCATCAAAACATGCCAAATCATGAAACTTGTTCATCAAGAAATCAAGAATTGCAAATTAGGGTTTGAAATGAAGATTTTTCATAACTTAGAATTTTTCTAAGTTATGAAAAACCCTAATTTTTTCCTAACTTTGTCCCACTTTCTCACCAAGATTCATTTGGATTCAAGCAAAAGTCAAAACATGAAAGTTGTAGCCTATTGCAAAATCTACAACTTTGATTCACAAAGTCTCCTCAAAAGAAGCTTGTAGCTCAAGTTACAATTTTTGGAACAAGGGTACCAAACCATTCTTAACTTAGAGAAAATTTGACCTATTTTAGGCAAGGTTTTTACCTAACTTCAAGACCATTTTTCACATACTTCCACTTGGAATTTCAATTTTCATTTCAAAGATGAATTGTAGTACACATTCCAAGCTTTCCAAAATGTCCAAGAACTCATCAAACAACCTCATGGTTAGAGAGAATCGAATTTGGCAAGTTGGGAAAAACTCACTTTGTTCATGACCAAGTTACATGACCATAACCTTGCATTTTGAACTCAGCATGCCTTAAGCTAGATTACAGGTCTTTTATCTCATCTACACTCCTTAATTTAATGCCAATCCTTTGTGCCAAGGTGTTGTTCTTTGAGTTTGGACATTACATGCAAAACTAAGCCATAAATAGAAAAAGCAAAATAGCCATTCTTGAAAAGTAGGACTTTATGTCAAATGCAAATCCAAGCAAGTACAGTTCAAATCTCCTTGGCACAAGTTTATGGGCTAATTGCACTGATCAAGGCCAAGGTTTGCAGCACATTAGGGGGGCCTCTACCTGTCTAAAAACTCAAGTGGACATTGGTTGCTTAAAGTTGAAGAAAACTAGCATAACATAACACAACTATCATTCCTGTAAACCAAGCCTTAAGCAAAGACTTTGTACACTTTCAAGACATCCTAACTGAGCTAGAACACGAGTGAACCACCTCCATTGCCTTCTAAAACACAGAATCACCCTCAAACTTCCCAAACAGAGCATCTGCTGCAGATTGGGTTCCATAGCTCAAACCTTTCATGCATTCTTGCTAAAACCACTTCAAACACATCCCACAACATTCCTTGAAGCTATTCCAAACCTCAAACACGACCTGTAACACTCCCAATCAACATCACCATTTTCATTTTTCTGTTTTGCAGGTGGAGTTCTATAACTCGATTCAGCTAGTTTCAAAGCAAAGTAACACTTGGAATAGCATCCCTGGACATCAAGGAAGCTGTACTAATCATCACCTTGCATTGAAGACACCTCCATCACCAGATACAACTTCAACTGAACAGGTAAGTTCATGAACTCGTATCTCTCTATCCAGGCATTGTTAGCTTTAGGTTTGTGAAGAAAATATGTCACATTCATAGCCCTGAACATGCCCATGTAATTAGTTTTCATTTATATTATGTGTGCTGTGAGAATTTAATGTCTGAACATGGAACAAAAACTAGGTCAGGAATTGGGGGAGAAGAAATTCTCTCATTTCTGAGAGTTAGATTGATTTCTTTATATGTCTGGAATCGTGGCTTCAAGCTCTACAGGTTTCATGTTGGAAGATTTGGCAAAAGATCAAGGAATTGGAAGATAGAAAACGCGTGTTTTCTTGAATAAAAATGCTGGAGGTTGAAGATGACAGGGTCATTGGGCTGGGCTTGATTTGTTATTTCTGTTTACACCTCATTTTCACACACACACCCCCTAGGCCCATTTTGCTTATTTTTATGATTTTTTGACTTTTGTTTTTTATTCCTGACTTATTTATTTTTTCTTATAATATTAAAAAATAAAAAATATTTTTTACACCATTTTCATATTTATTAGGCATTTAAATAATATTTGTACATAAATAAATACATAAACACTTTTATTTAAAAATACTAAAAATAATGCAAACTTATTTTATTTCTGATTTTTATTTTATTTTCTCTCTTGAAAACATTTTATATAAAAAATACTTTTTTTTGTAAATATTAAATATTATATTTTTTACACATATTTAATATATTTATCATATAATACAAATACATATATATTTATTAGTATATTTAGGTTAAAAATACAAAATATACACATTTTTACTTTTATTAATATTTAATATTAAAAATACCTTTTTGACAAATATACTTCATTTTTATTTTTATTTTGTATATAATAAATAAATATTTGTACATATTAAATAATTAATACTTTTATTTAATAAATTAGGGTTTTGCCCTAAACATAAAAACTCCAAAAAAAATAATACTTTTTATTTTGTTTATTTGACATATAAAAATACTTTTTCATACATATAAAAAACCTTTTTGCATCTTGCATATTTATTTTATTTCCATTTAATTTGTGCAATTAAATGTCTTGTAAACAATTCAATTTTGATGTAATAGTCTAGGTTTAAATTCCTTGTCAAAATACCCCCATTTGAACATTTGTACCCCCCTTCCCATATATTGTGTTGTAATAGTTTAGGACTTTATTTTTCGCACTTTATTGCTTTCTAAATATACCATGCTAGAATTAGGGTTTGTATGCGAATCAAAAACAACAAAAATAGTTTGACCTAATTTCAAGATAAACAAGCATGAAAATGGACAACACAAATCACACTTGCACCCCTAGGGTATTCCACTTGTTGCCTTCAATAAATGGGCCATATTGCATGTTGGGTCTCTTTGGGCAAAACAAAACACAATTCAAATGATCATAGTCCCTCGATGACGCTTTCGAAAGTTGCCTAAAAAATGATCAAGTCCCTTAAAAGAAAATTGCCCAAAGATACTTGGCACCATTGCAATTATGGTCTAAACGATGACCCGCGCCCGTCCCTTTCACATCCTAATACAAGATTGTCCACCAAATGCAATGGTGGAACAAAATTGTTAAAAGGGTTAAAATCATAGGAGAAATCTTTGAGAAATTTAGGAGTAGACAACCTCTTAGTTACTTGAATCAAATTTGCAAAACAAAACACTTGCCTATTTTTAAACCACACCTCACAACACTTTCAAAACAAACTTTCAAAAACAAATGAAAACCTTTTCAAAAGACGTACACCTTTGTATACATCCCAACATGGATCATTACAAAGGTTGCCACCACATTGGCTTCTTTTCAAAACATTTTCAAACCCACACACACACAAAGCACCATTTCAAACAATTGAAAATTAAGGCAAGTTGATCTAAGCAAGTAACTAAGAGCCCATGGATAACCATGGATAGAAAGGGTGCTAACACCTTCCCTTTCTATAATCTACTCCCCGAACCCAAGAAAACATCTCAAAGGTTTTTGCTGTGCTTTTTAACCTTTCCTTAGGATAAAATAAAAAGTCGGTGGCGACTCTTGCTCAACCGAAACATTTGCGAATACAAACGCAAAACCATAGTCAGTTCTCCCACCGTATCACACAACCTATGCCTTGTGGATGCTAGCATGAAACAAGTCAGGGTAGGCATAAAGGAGGTCATTGCCTAGGAGAAGCTGGCACAAAGGTGGCCAGTGCCTTGTGGTCGAAGGAAACTTTAAAGGAGTCTTGGCCTTGTGCTGAAGACAAACTGAAAAGGGATACGTGCACTGGTGACACGTTTAGGGGTCTTTTACCCAGTGGGAGTTTTTGTGAATCGAAGTCCAGTTTGGAGAAGTTCTTGCTTTTGTGCGTTAAAGGCACGCCCAGAGGGATAGTTTGCCTAGTAGAAGTAGGAAATAAGCTTGCTCCAAGGAAAATAAATGCTCAATCGAAGTAAGGATCCAGCTTGCATGTCGATAGCTATTGCATTTGTGAGTGAAGCCAGCATGCAAAGACAGTGGTGCAATCGAAGGAGCACTGGAAAGAAGCCTTTCCCTTTTTGATCGAAGGAGGCTATTTTAAAGGGAAAAGATGCCCAGTCGAAGCTTGTGTACAGCAAACAAGCAACAGTCCAAGACTTCAGTCGAAGCTTGGAAAATTGAGGCAAGCTTGGATGAGGATTCAAAAGTCATGTTCTGATTGAAGAACATAACTTCTATACGTTGAAGAATTAGATTCTAAGGGTCATATTCTGATCGAAGAGTAGAACTTATGTATGTTGAAGAGTGAGATTCGAAGGGTCATGTTCTGAACGAAGCAAACTCCTGACCTTCGATTATCCCTGCTCTAGTATGATCTGAAGGAATTCTCTAGAAAGTTTGTAACATGTTCTGCCATCCCTTTTACAAATTCTGATTGTACTTGTGTGAAAACTGGCCCAGAAGTTTTGTCTAATTTCTGATTAAAAAATGTCCAAAATTTACTAATTGTTTTAGCTTCATGAACGTGTCTTCAAGGATTTATAACTTGAAATCCCAGCATTTCTAGGAGAAGTTCTGCTCAGCAATGTTTTAGATCTCATTGAGATCTATAACTTTTATGTCAGAAGTTCTGATTGAATCATCTTGCATCATGATGAAAATTTGGCCCAAAATTATGTAATTATCATATTTTCTTAACACTTAGAAAATTTTCTAAGTGCTTAAAAATTTGACTTTTCAAAGTAATTTTTGACTTTTGATTTCTTGATAAACCAACTTCAGGTCTTGATGAAATATGATTTTTGAAACTTGATTTTGATTTTAAAAAAGTCAAAGTTTGACTTTTCAGTGTGAATTTGACCATTTTGACCTTGTGAATGACTTTCTTGGAAAATTGTAATCCGAGACTTGAAACTTGACAGAAGCAATCCTGAGGGTCCAGTATGACCCCTTGAGAAATGAGAGGGAAAATTTTGGGGTACAACAGAGGTCAATGTTTAATTCAAGTGTGGGGGGATTTTTATTGCTTTAAGTATTTCATGTATTGATAATTATTTATGTTGTTTTTGATATCGTACTTCTTTCACTTGTGTGTTTTGCATTTTCATATGTTACAAATTGAAGGGATTTATGCCGGATGATTAATGAAGCTGGTAGTCTATTGATGAAATACATAACCCATGCTTGTTCTCAAGGAAACCCCTAAAAGTTGATACTGCACAAGAGAATAATTGGACGTGACTTTTCAACACTGGACTGATACAGGAATATTATGTACCCGAAACAGGGACGAAGCTACACCACACTAGAGGCATTTTGGATCCTGTCACCTATACCCCAAACATGGCGAGGATCATAAAAAAGCCAAACACAAATATCATCATGAGAGTTTTTCAGGTATGTCATGGTCACTCTTGGTTTGCATAAGTATCTGTTAGAATTTCTACACACATGTATACACACTGAGGCACTTGTTTGTTTTTTTAACCCAGAGCTTTTTAAGCCAACCTTTTCATGTACCCCTTGTTAACCCCGTTTGAGCCTTATATCAATTGGTTTGTTTGTTTGTTTGTTTGTTAACCATTTTATTTAACCATTAGCCCAAACACTACCTTAACCTGCTTAGATAAGTGTTATTATGTTTGATCTGTGTCAAATTCTTAAGTTTAGGGTCAGGACACCTAGAAGAAAAATATGGGTAAGTGCGGAAGAAAAGAAAAAGGAAACATAAACTAAAAGAAAATAAAAAGAGAAAAAGAAAAGAAGTGAGAAGTAGAACAAAGAACTTACCTAGAGAAGGATTTGGTTGAAAAGAATGTTTTGAAAGAAAAACAATGCTCAAAAGAAACATTTGAGGGGAAAAAAGCAACCAATCCTAAAAAAATGGGGTTCGACGCTCTTGATCGTGAATAAGGTACATGACACAGTAATGACTATAGTAGCACTAACTTTGAGCCCAAAACTCCTAGGTTTTCCCTTTTGTTTGTTTATCCCACCTTGTTCCTAAGCCCCATTACAATCATAAAATCCCTAAAAAAGTGTGTGTCGTGTGTGTATGAGATAAAGGTAGATGTTATTCAAATTTGTGAGTAGACTATGTGTGCTTTTCTTATTGAGTGTAAACACTTTAACCCAAGAGATTTGGTGCAAGTTTGAAAAGCTGACAGGTAAAGAGATACATTAATGTGGAGGTGTAGTGGAACATCTTAAGTCGGGAAAGAAGGAAATGTTGAAAGGAAGGTGAAAAGAGAGTCGTGAATGATCGAGGTAGTATTGTGGTAAGAAATAAGGAAAGTTTGGGGGTGACCTTTGTGTTGTTCTATGAATCACTTGAGGACAAGCAATGAAATAAGTTTGGGGTTGTGATCGGTCACCAATTTGACTTTGTTTTAGTCAGTTATTCGGTAATAATCCATCAAATCATTAACAAGTTTGTGTGTGTTTTATCATGTTTATTTTAAGTATTTCATTCGTAATTTGTATTTTTGCATTGCATTAGTTTAATTTCATGACAATGAAGGTGCATTTGATGTTTTGGTTAGGTAGTGTTGGTGTTTTCAGGTGCATGAGAATTGTCCAAGGAACTGGTGTGATCGGGAAAAGTTCGAAAGCATTCATACTCAAGGGTAGATGCTTGACATGGTGTTCGTTTCTCCTAACACGGTCCGTGTTAAGAGTTGGATGGGAGCACGTGGAAAAAGAGCTTCAGTAGAGCTAACACGGGTGCCCGTGTTAGTTGACACGACCCGTGTCAGCAGGTCTGGCACTTGGGATTTCTTGATAAAATGACATATGGCCAACACAGGTGCCCGTGTCACCAGACACAGCCCGTGTTGGCAGCCGCGAAGATGTTTTGCATTTTTTATTTTTAAGGAGTCTTTGATCATGAAGGACATTTTGGAATTTTTGGCATTGTTAGAGGATGACCTAATACTATTTAGACCTGTTTTTGAGAAGAAAAGAGGGACTTTTTGGATGATTGAAGAATTGCACGCTAAAGGAGTAAGTTTTAAGAGTTTTGGATACGAAGAATATTTCATGCAGGATAGCAATTGAAGATCTACAAATCCAAATTTTTGTAATGTCTAACTCTAGTATTATCATTGTTGTTCTTTTGAATTCTATGAGAGGCTAAACACCCCAATGCTAGGGGTGTCCCTGATTTGTCATTGTAACGATACTGATCTCTTTGTTTTATCAACATATTAGTTCTTTTTCATCAATTTAATTGTTTCATGTTATAATATTATTTTTCCCTATCAGACCAATAGGATTTACTTTTCTTAACACAATAGAACTGGACACTCGTGTTAAGATTTTCTTAAATAATTATATTGTAGAAGATTACACCTAGGACTAGAGTAATCCTATAATAACCAGATAAATTCTTGATAATCAACTACTTAACTTCTTCACTAATTTGAATGGACATTGGAATTAGGGCAGAAGGATAAAAGTTTTTCATTAAGGACTTAGGGAAAAACAATCTTAAGAATTGGTAGTTGAGGTTAATGGACTTGTTGAAAACACCGAGAGTCAAAGTTATCAATTGAAAAATCATACATTTACCCCTAGCATGTTACTCATTATTATAAAAAGTCATAATTACTTTCTTCTCATTGTTAGCATTGTTAAAGTTTAAATCCTAAATCCAAACCCACCATATTGTTTTTGTTTAATTGAACCATGTATTCAACTTGGTAGTTATACGCAGTCCTCGAGATCGATATTTTGGGAAATTCCTACTATTACTACATCACGAAAATAATACACTTACTATTTTTCTGATCAGTGGTCTTGTTAAATCCCCTGCCGGATATGACCTTGGTGGTGGGGAATCTTTCCCAGGTACTGTGAGTGGAGATGGGAAGGTCGTCCTCCTCGGGGATGAAGAAGTCCTCAGTTCGGGAGACGCATATGGTGACCTGCAGATTAAGAGTTTCGTCGGAGGTTGGTGTTTCTTCTTTTACCCTCTTTGTCTCGCGACCGTCCTATCGGGGATGCTCGTTCCTCTTGGTGTACTGCCTCAGACGACCTTCTCTAATGAGGGTTTCCATTGCATCTGTGAGGTTGATACAATCTTCAGTGACATGGTCGTGGCTCCTATGGAAACGAAAATACTTAGTCTTGTCAACGTTTACCTTAGAGGATGTAGGACTGGGAAACCAAACACCACCTTGTTTAAATTTAAAGTTGATACACTCAGTGAGGATGTGCTTGCAGGGAGCGGTCAGTAAAGTGTATTCAGTAAAGCGGTCCGCTAGACATCTGTGCTCGCGGAAGTCGCGAGACCTCTCATCTCTTTTCTAGTCTCCACTCTGTCGAGGACGCACGATGTCGTCCTACTTCAGAGCCCTGGTCCCTTCCCGGTTTCTCGAGTCGCAAGCACTGTTGGTGGCCTCTTTCTCCTCGTATGTGATATAAGACTTGGCTTTGTAGAGGAGATCATCTAACGACTTAGGAGTCTCGATTCCAAGTGCCTTTCTGAAATCGCTGCCTGAACGCGGTCCTTTCTTGAGTATGTATCTCTTCATTCTGTCATTTGTGGGGAATTGGATGGCCTCTCGATTGAACCGCTTAATTTACACTTGGAGGGGTTCATCATTCCCCTGGATGATAGCCTCGAGCGACGCTTTAGTCTTCAGGTTTTGTTGAGAGGCGGTGAAATTCCTGGTGAATTGAGTCTTCAGATCCCTCCACGAGGTAACCGACTCTGGGGCGAGATTTTTGTACCATGCCATGGAAGCTTTCCTCAGAGTTGTGGGGAACATCCTACACTTGATAGCAACCCTATAGTTGCGGTAGTTAAGCATCACATCGCATCAAAGCTCTTGATGTGATCGCCAGGGTCTGTCTCACTGTCGTATATTGCTAAAGGTGGTAACTTCTCCATCTCAACGGGGAGTGAGGTCTCCATAATCGCCTAAGAGAAGGGACTGCGGGGGTTGTCTTCGTCACTTTTGTTTAGCGAGCACGACATGTAGGAATCGTACCGAGGGCCTTTAGGGTGCGGTGAATTTCTCGGTCGACTCTTTTGCTTTTCTGGATGCCCACCGACCTTATTCCTCTTGGGACATGGGGATCTTTGTTCCCTACGCGATAGAGTGCAATCACAATTTTTGATGACTGTGGGATGCAGTCTCTCCGGTCGAGGGCCTCGCCCAGTTCGATGAGGAGAGAGGCTTTGAGATTCTTCGTGTCGGTGTCTCCATGGGGGAGAACGAGAATGGGAATCTCATTGTCACGGGGACGGGCTGCGAGATTCGGGTCCACAATGTCTTCTCATGGAGGAGGGGGATCGTTGGCCCTTCTCCAACATTTTAATGTGCTCGTTCTGTTGGAAGATCAAGTAGTTAGTTTGGTTGATAGCTTCAAACAGGGCCACTATGGTGGGATCAGCATTGGGCGGCACCAGAATTTCTTGATACATTCCAGCTCCTTGAACTGCTAGATGGTGTTGTGTGTAACACCCTATTTCCCCGTTGGTGATTAAAGTAAAAATTAGAGTAAATTAATTTAAAAATAAATTAATCATCATGAATAGGATGCCACATCTTCATACATCATACATGCTCATATAGAAAGATATGTGACACATAAATCACATGTTCATCAAGTTTGAACTTCTTTTCATTTATTCACAATGCAAAACATCAACAATAATTATTCTTAACTCTTCAACATGAGTTATAATTTTAATGATTCAAAATTCAACATAAACATCAATTAAATGCAACAAGTGGAGTTCTACAATAGTTTACTCCCAATATAAACAAAACAAGTGCAAAATCCACAAGTGTTACGTATCAGAGCTGACACCGACTCAATCTATGCAAAATGAGGCAATCCCTCAGCTAACCTCTACTCGAGCTACTTCGAATTATCTGCATGTTACCCACGTAGAGGTATCACTCAAGCAGAAGGGGTGAGATATCATAACAATATAAAAGGAAGCATAACAATGAGTAAATATCAATTCAAGTACACATAATTACACTAATTTATCTCACACTTTTACTTTGTTCATCATACTACGAGGTACATCATTATTTAATCAAGTACGCAATCAACACATAACATCCATCATAATACGAGGTACATCAAATACACAAACAACACATAACATCCATCATAATATAATACATACTTCATCAATATTCAACCATCAAATTATCAATCACAGTGTAATGCAAAGAGACCAACACTGACTCAATGCATGTGGTAACAACAGGGTAAAACCCTCATCATAATAATGCCAACTTAGGGCAGCAATATCATAACGCCAATACGGTGCTCACCAATACAGGCCATCGCTCACCAATACAGGTCATTGCTTCATGAATGCATGCGACACTGACATGCAACAACATAATATACATTGATTACTATTACTCATCAATGCCATGCTAATGCAGGCCATCATCATCATCATCATCATGCAATACATCATGCAAAACAATCAAACCATTCATAAGACATCATCTTACTTAATCACAACATAAATCATCGCACATTACTCAGGAATATACACAAATAGGAACCAATGTTGATAAAATGATTAGCTATTGTATTCCAATTTATTTTTATAGGATAGAAAATGATTTTAGTTTTCAACGGTCCAAACGACACGTCAAACAGACACTCGAGGAAAAAGTTATGCAATTTATGATTTTTGAAAACCTGGTAGCTTCAGTGATAACCAGTTACCACAGGGCCAGTAACCAGTTACACATGTTATATCCTGCATTTTCCCCTCAAAATTTCACATGGTAACTGGTTACCGCTATTGCAGAACCAAAAATATGTTATGTTTTTGTACGAAAATTCATTCTTTTCAATCCCCAAAACCCCAATTTGCAATATTTTAACAAATACAGTGTCCTATAATTACACTATTTATCCACCAACATTGCCTATCAAATTCATTCATTATACAACATCGTATTTCATCAATAACACACAAAATGCATCAAATAATTCATCACTAGGGAAACCGCAACAAAAGCAAATAATGAGAAATCAAGAACACATGATCATTGAACCTAAACACTACCATACCCCATTGTTATATGTCTCGTTATAGTGTTAGAATCCCACCCTTACCTTGGATTTTTGCCGGTTCTGGATTCCTACGGTGAAACCTCTTGCCCTAGCCTCTTAGTGCTCTTCCTCTTCTTCTCACTTCTACGCTTTTTTTTCTTCTATTTCTACATTCTACTTTTCTTTTCTCTCCACAATTTCTTTTTATTCCAACACTAATTTAAGTATTCCTAATTAAATAATTATTTAATAAATCACCTAATAATAATCCTATTGTTCTAATAATTATATTTAATTATTATAAAATAATAATAAATATAATATTTAATCTAAATAATGCCAATAAACCATTTAACTCTCTACACCTCATGTTTCTACACTTTTGATCATACGCCTGATAAGTGCAAAAGTGTAGTTATTTTGTATATACTTTTTTTGTTGCATTTATCGACTCTTGGTTGTTAATATCATTTGAATAACCCAACTTTGTGTATAAATACGTTTATTTTATGTATAATGCATTTTCTTGTATAAAGTGTATTGTTTGATAGTTTTGTATTCATTTTGTAGGTATTTGAGCATTGTTGGAGCAAGAGGAATAAAGCTCCAACATGCGTTTTTGGATTAATAAAGGAATAAGGTGAAAGATTGGAGCCATAGGAAGTTATGCAGGAAAGCATTAGAAGTTGCTGGACTGTCATCGATCGCCGGGTGAAAAAGGCTGTCGCCGGGCAAAATTTGAAGAGCCATTTTTGTTGTTGCCTCCTGCCTTGCTTCGTTGCTGCGTAGCTAGGCGAGGAATAAAGGTATCGCCGGGCTAAGCTTTCTGTCGTCGGGAGATGGAGGATATTTTTGTTTCAATTGAGGACGTGGCTTATCCTGGGCCAAGTGCATAGAAGCCATTGTCAGGCGATGTGTTTTTTTCTCCAGGCGATTCTCGCAGAATAAAATTTTGTTATATTTTTCTTTTCATTTCATTTGGGTGATGGTTTTGGGGGTGAGTTTTTGTTCTCCCAACTCCATCAACCTAATTTTTATAGTGGATTAGCTTAGATAACAACACTAGGTCTTTCCTTATGGATGATTAGAGGTGGATTTCTCATTGACCGGCTCTGACAAACCGGAAGATTTGTGGTTTATCTCTTCTCCTCTCTATGTATTTCTATTTTGTTGGGTTTTATATATATTTTACTTTGAACTTATGTATATTTATCGCCCATAGCATTATATTAACCTTGCTTTACAAATCTTTGTGGGTTGTTGTCTTGTATTTTTGCTCAGTGTTAGGGATTTGAGTTGCTATAGATATATACTGCTTATATTTTTATCTAAGATTATTATCAGTTAGTTTCTGAACTCTAGAGATAGATTTAGAGCTGACATCTACTTAGGTATCAAAGCTTAATGTCTCTGTGGGGTCGTGTTGTGCTGCAAGATCGTCAATGCGATTACATAGTTGTCTTCTGTGTTATTGAGGAGGTAGAGAGATCATTTCCTTGGTGATACAGTCGGTCTCTCGATTTGGGTTAGAAATGACTTAGATTGTGAGTGACACGTAGTGACATTGATGAGTATTGTTAGGTTGAATGTAACTGGTCGATAGATTTAAGTCTGTGATGAGTAGATTATATGTAGGCTTGATAAGTTCTTCCTTGAATTTTTCTTTTGTTTACATTTATTTTCTGTTGATATTTTTCTTTTCAACCCATTAATCCGCAAACTCATTAACAAATGATTTGTCCAATGTCGAATCAATAACCAATCTATGTGGACACGATACAATATAACCTATATCACCCGGTAAAATAATACTTTACTTTTTGCTTGCCGCTATACCACAACAGCAAAATGGCACAGTTGTCGGGGATTGGTTTTATTGTTTTTGCATTGTGATAATTATTTTATTTTTTAGTTTTGTAATTAATGTATATGTTGTATAGAAATTGTACATTAACTTGTATATGATATTTGTGCATATATGTGTTTTCATGTATTGTTGTGAATTGTCTCGTTTTCGTAACATTTGTTATGTGATTGTTATGAAACTTTCTTTAGGTTTGTGTGGTGTGAGAATACCATGGCATGACGAGAGGAGGTTACTAGCTTGCACAATAAAGGCGTCGAGCTTACGACGTAAAACAAGTATGTTTGTTTGTATTTGTTTATGTGTGTGGTGATTTGTGTTTTAACAAGTTAAAACAAGGAAATGTTCTGAATTTCAAATCTTCACTTTTTAACTTGTTAATTCATTTTCATCCGGTTTTCATATCGTTATTTATATTTTTTGTTATGTCAATTTGTGTTTTTCGAAAGCTTGTCGTATATAGCTTGAGGAGTTTTGTTCGTTGTAAATTTTGTACATTGAAATTTTGTAGGAGTATTATTTTTCTAATTCTTTTATTATTGTTTGGACTCAAGTTTTGGTCCGGTAACTTGTAGAATATTAAGGTGATTTGTCAATTTTGATTGTTTTGACTTGCGAATGCGTGGTAATGATTTTTGTTAAAGTTTTGTACATGTTCGAGGTATGTGTTTATCGCTTTCTATACTTTAGTATATTCATGATACTTAGACTTTTTACAAATTTTATGCCATTCATTATTTTATATACTTGTTCATTTATGAATCACTTTAGTTCCCACCCTTTTTGTGAGGTAGCTTTCCAATGTTCACATATGCTGGAGGCCACAATTCTTGTTTTAACTGGATTTTATTATGCTTAATATTTTGTTTTGTTGATTGTATGAATGCAAGAAAAGGATCAAGGCATTTTTGTTTCATTTTGGGCACAACTACCTAGCCAAATAGTCAATTTACCTTGTGAGTGTGTGATCATTAGTAACCCCTTTAAGCTTTTTGTCGATATCCTTGTTGTATCTTCTAAATGCTTGTCTATGACTGTTTAGTTCACCTTTTTGCATGGATATTGATTCGTTGTTTTCTTGAACCCTCAACCATTATTTTGGTTTGAAATTTTACCTTGTCTTAGAAAGTAGGGAGTATTCACTAAGATATTGGTTGAATTTAAGTTGGGGATAAAAATGATTGTGTATATATTGGTTGATTGCTATGAGGTTGAAAAGAAAAAGAAAAGAAAGAAAAAAATGTGAAAAAGAAGTGATAGAAAAAGAAAGGGAAAAAATAGAAAAGCTTTGAAAAAGAAAAAACAAAAAGAGTATGTAATAATTTTGTGTTAATAAGTGATGTGTGTTGGTGTGAAACTTGTGATGAAGAAGAATTGTGATTGGAATTAATGTGTTTGAAACTTTGTGGAAGTAATCACTCCCTTAGGTTTAGGCAATGTTTTATTTCGATTAGCTTTAGAACTTATCACTTGCTTGTTTACCCGACCACATTACAACCTTGAAAAGCCCTTGAGATTCTTGTTTTTATATTTTCAATGTAATTTTTTGGATGAATGTATAATTTAGTCTATTGTTTGCAAGATTGTTGGATGAGTGAAAATACCCGATTTTTGTGTATTTTTCATCTACTGATGATTGTGTTTGCTAGGTGTGATTCATTTGTGAACTAGTATTGTTTTAGAATGTTTGGTATGAATTTTGTATTTAGTATTTGTTTCGTATTTATGTTATAGTCGTAGTTTAGTGGTAAGTGTTTACTTTGTGTGTACTGTTTTTCATTTAAACCATTGCATTTGTTTTTCATTTTCAAAAACCTGTTGATTCGTGATTCTTTGATTATCATTCTTTGTTTCTTTGGGTTATTTGACTTTGTTTGAGGATAAACAATGATTCAACTTCGGGAGAGTTTGTGTATAATGCATTTTCTTGTATAAAGTGTATCATTTGATAGTTTTGTATTCATTTTGTAGGTATTTGAGCACTATTGGAGCAAGAGGAATAAAGTTCCAACATGCATTTTTAAATCAATAAAGAAATAAGGAGAAAGATTAAAGCCAGAGGAAGTTATCCAGGAAAGCAACAGAAGTTGCTAGACTGTCATAGATCGCCAGGCGAAAAAGGCCGTCGCTGGGTGAAATTTGAAGAGCTATTTTTGTTGTTGCCTCCTGCCTTGCTTCACTGCTACGTCTCCAGGAGAGGAATAAAGGTATTGTAGCACACGTTTTTTCAAAATAAATGTATAATGCAAACATAAAGAAGAGATGTAACAATAAAGATTTGAGATTAAGCCATCAATTGACTTAACTCACACAATGAAGTCGCCACCGCACTTTATTGTTTCAGAGGGAAATTGGAAAAAGCAAACAAAACCCACAATGAAATAAAAGATCAGAGATTGAGGTACGGGGGTCAGTTATGTAAAGGGAATGTTTTAACACCCTAAGTATCTACGGTACTCCGCAGGATCCACTTTGTTTGGTTTCTTCAAAGAGTGTGTTATTTTAAAGGCTTACTTGCTAAAGGAAAAGAATGAATGAGTATTTGCAAACAAAAGAAAATGAAATGTTTTTTATTATTTTTGTTCGCCTTAGGTCGTAAGACTTAGTGCCTACGTACTCCCTCGTGCATTGGGAAAGTTAGAGCAACGTAGTTCGGCTAGAACAGACTTGTCTGTTGGTTGATTTTAAACAAAAATACAAGTCGTCATTGTTAGGAGAGAAATCTCGACTAACGCCCACAAGGTGTGGGAAAGATGGACCCTACGTCAACAAGAGTGAGGGTTTGAGAACACCTATAGTACTCAAGTGGAAAATTCGAACCATGAGGATAGGAGAATGTTGCTCGACTATCAATGAATCATGTCTAATCTTAAAAAAAGTTTTATAGGTAAAAGGTGCTCGAGCACACAAAAAAGTTTGAATGAGTTGAAGTGTTTTTGTTAATTTTGAAAGATGTCGAAGTATGACTAAATGAATTGAAGTTTGTTTAAAGAAAAGAAGTTTTTAAAAGAAAAGGCACTCGACAAAGTTGAGGTTTATATGAAAGCGGTTCGATTTTATAAACAAAAGAGATTTTGAAAAAGATGAGAAGATTTTGAAAATTAAAGAAAGTGTCATATGTACAAGAGGGTAAAAGATAAGGTAAAGAGAATTTGACCGAATAAGAAACCAGTACTTGACATGATAAAGATAATACTGTGTTCCCATCCCTTTGGATTTAAAGCCACAGACAAATAAATAAGCTAAGAGTATACCAAACCTCAGGTGAAAATAAATCACAAGCCGACAACATCAAAAAATCCAGATGTAAGATAATACTCCAAGCAACGAATAAAGCGCATCAAGTGAAAATAAATCACAGACGAGAAAAGCGTGGATAAAGCTCACGGTATCAAATAAGGCTCACAATATCGAATAAGAAACCACGCATCACATGAAATACACAAACAAACCCAACAGCACAGGGAAACTTATATGCGTGCGTACGATTTTCAAAATTTAACTTGAATTAAAATTTAAAATCGCAACGCAATGAAAAAAATATTTACATAACCTGAATTTATTTACAAGTAAAATGTAAAATAAAAATATTATGTACAATTATATATTTATATAAATTACAAAAATGAAAAGAAAGAAATAAAGGAGGTGTAAATAAGCATAAGGTGGTGCAAGAGTAGGATATGAATTACATATAGAAATTAACCAATCGACTTTGGAGCAAAATATGAGATTAGGTCCAATTGATTATTTTTTAACATCATAACAATACTTAATAATAAATAAATGAAAATTTAAAATAGTAACATTAAATAAAAATTGAAAATTATAATGATAAATAGAATAATAAAAATAAAAGTGTAATAAAAGGGAGTACTGTGAGGTGTAGAGGCGGAGGTATGTTCGGAAATTGAACGGATAAAGATTTCGGAATAGAGGGATATTTGAGAGGAAGGGAGTTAGATTGTTATTTGTTTCAATTGTTTGTAAGGGTGGAAATCGAGGGCGGAGGGATTCGTGAGCGGAAGATAGAAAAAAGTGGGTTACAGTGATGTGTGAAGGGTAACGACGCTGTGAGTAGAAGGGGAAACGAAAGGGAGTATGTTGATTTGTGTTGGGTTTTGATGGGGAGTGATGGTATGGTGTGTTGTTATTGTTTGTTGTGTAGAAGAAGAGAAATGATTAAGAAGAGGGGTGGTTACTGTTTTTGTTGATTGGGTGTTAGGAAGAGAGAAGAGGGAGATTGGTGTGGGTTACTGAGTTGTGGGTTTTTGTTGTGTGATAACAAAGAAAGAAGATTCTATTAAATAGGAAGAATGAAAAGGAAAAATTGTTACTTGCAATTTGTTAGCACTCTAATTTTTTGTGTATCAATCCATAACTCTTTCCATCAATCAATAGGAACAAAACATAGTTTAACATATATTTTTTTATGACCAAAAATCCCTCTAAAAATAAAAATGACTTAAAAACTTGAAAGTATATAAATTAATGCAATTTAAAATATTTTTTTTTAATTTTTTTCTGAATAAAAAATAGAGACCCAAAATGACTAAAAACAGTAAAAAAAAAGAAGACAAAAATCTATTAGAAAAAATGAAATGAACACATTAAAAAAACTACCTGTCTCAAAGATTAATGAAAAAATATTCAAATAATCAAAATCGTAATAAAATGAGAATAAAAATATTAGGCTGAACAAACCTTTACGATTAAAAATAAGATTTTAAACTGTACCGAAAAATGAAGCGAGCAAACCGTCATTATCTACGCGAAACTCGGATTCATGAAATGATCAGTATAAGCTGAAAATATGAAATATTTTTCTCGCTATTTTTCCGCACAGTATCGAATCGCTTTTAACAGTCTGTCTGTAAATCTGCAATATTAATATCATCGACATATAAACAACTTGGAGCAATGCAAGAAACGGGTAAAGAGATAATAATGCATGAAGTGAAATATCAGGTGTTTTTCAACTATAAAACGATGCAAACTTCGATTTAAACTGACTTTTGGTCAACTTAAATGCGACTAATGATGAAAAATGTGATGAATGAAGATATCTATTGAAGATTGTGACCAAATAACAAAATAAGATATGAAAGTGCGACTAAAAAAATTAGGGGCGAAATTTAGGGTGCAACAGGTATCACCGGGCGAAGATTTCTGTCATCGGGCGATGGAGGATATTTTTGTTTCAGTTGAGGACGTGACTATCCTGGGCCAAGTGTATAGAAGCCATCATCGGCGATGTGTTTGTGTCGCCGGGAAATTCTCGCGGAACACAATTTTATTATATTTTCCTTTTCACTTCATTTGGGTGATGATTTTAGGGGTGAGTTTTTGTTCTCCCAACTCCATCAACCTCATTTTTGTAGTTGATTAGCTTAGATAACAACACTAGGGCTTTTCTTATGGATGATTGGAGGTGGATTTCTCATTGACCGACTCTGTCAAACTGGAAGATTTGTGGTTTATCTCTTCTCCTCTCTATGTATTTCTCTTTTGTTGGGTTTTGTATGTATATTACTTTGAACTTATGTATATTTGTCGCCCATGGCATTATATTAACCTTGCTTTACAAATATTTATGGATTGCAGTCTTGGATTTTTGCTCTGTGCTAGGGATTTGAGTTGTTATAGACATATACTGCTTAGATTCTTATCTAGGATGATTATCTGTTAGTTTCTGAACTCTAGAGATATATTTAGAGTTGACATCTACTTTTGTATCAGAGCTTAATGCCTCTATGTGGTTGTGTTGTGCTGAGAGTTCGTCAGTGCGATTACATAGTTGTCTTCTGTGTTGTTGAGGAGGTAGAGAGATCATTTCCTTGGTGATACAATCAGTCTCTCGATTTGGGTTAGAAATGACTTAGGTTATGAGTGATACGTATTGACATTGATGAGTATTGTTAGGTTGAATGTAACTGGTTGATAGATTTAAGTCTATGATGAGTATATTATATGCAGGCTTGATAAGTTCTTCCTTAATTTTTTCTTTTGTTTACATTTATTTTCTGTTAATATTTTTTTTCCAACCCATTAATCCCCAAACTCATTAACGAATGATTTGTCAAATGGTGAATCAATAACCAATCTTCGTGGACACGATACAATATAACCTATATCACCCGGTAAAATAATACTTTACTTTTTTCTTGCCTCTATATCACAGTCCTTTGAGGTGGCTCTCCTCTGGAAATTAGGATTTGCATCATCTCAGTAAGTTTGGCCATGCCTGACTTCAACTCATCAATTTCCATTTTGATTTCCAAGTTGTACTTCTCTTGGTTTTCCATTCTTAATCTGACAGCAACTCTAGTTTCGTTTTTGTGTAGAGGAATCAACTTGACGATATATGACTAACTGGAAGAAAGAAACAACCAGGAAGGAGATCTTGAACAACCTGGATGTATGTAGAATGATTCAGAGGATGCAAATGATATGTAATGTGTAATACGGTGGGAGAACTAACTTGGGATGTTTTGCGTTTTATCGCATTTGTTGCAGTTAGCAAGAGCCGCCACCGAATTTTCTTTTATCCAATGAAGGAAAGGGTGAAAATAATAGGAAAGACCTTTGAGATTATTTTTGAGTTCGGGGGTTAGATTATGAAAAGGGAAGGTATTAGCACCCTTTTCATCCATAGTTATCTATATGCTCTTAGTTTCTTGCTAGATCACTTGCTTTGTTTGAAAGTATGCATTGTGGTGGTTTTTGAAAGTATTTTTGAAAAGCGCCTTCGTTTAGGCAAACTTTGCAATGGTTCTTGTCTTATAAGAACGTATACAAAGTGTTGGACTTTTAGAAAATATTTCATGTTTTGAAAGTGTTTGGTGTGTGTTTGTAAGGATGTTTGTTTTGAAAGTGAGCAAGCAACTAGGAGCATTTCTACCTACTCAAAATTATTTGTTCTTTTCCTCTTCCTTTAGATATTACTATCTTACCATTGATTTGGTAATAAGCTTTATCTTTGGATATAAGGGATGGGCGCGGGTCATCATACATAATGATAGCAATGTTGTGAGATATCTTAGCATTCCTTTTTTAGGGACTAAGATCATTTGAAAAGAAACATTTGAAGCATCATCGAGGGACTATGATCTTGTATTTTGATTGTTTTGCTAAGACGTCTCACATGCATAACATGACCATTTTTTAGGCAACAAGTGGAGTTAACCCTAGGGGTGCACGTGTGAATAATGTGTTTGACTTGCATGCATTTAGTCTTTGATTAGGGTTGTCTACTTGTTGTTTTTATCTTCCCATACAAATCATACTTTACTAGCATTTATGAAAGCGATAAATTGCGGAAAGTAAATATTCTATGCTATTACAATCATTAGGGGGATGGGGTGTACAAATTTACAAATAGGGATTGCAAGAAATTAATGTCCTAATTATCTGTTACAACCATATTAAAATAATGTACAAGAATTGTAAAAATGGATTTGTTTTGTTTTGGTTAAGAGAAGAAATAAATTGGTTTAGGAAAATATTTTTAGTCTTTTTGTTTTAAAGGAAAATAAAACAAAGTGTATGAATATAAAGTATTTTTTGGTGTTTTTTTATTAGTGAAAATAAATGTGATAATGAAAATAATAAAGAGCAAGAGTCAAAATCAGTGTATTGCTGAAAAAGGAGAGTGCAGAAGTTCTGACTCAGACGCGCTGCAAATCAGAAAATAAACGTTAGTAGAAATGGGGAATGCCAGAAGTTCTAGGTCTAGGTACACTGAAGTTTTGTGGTTGCTGGGAACAAAGGAAAGCCTAGAAGTTCTGATTGCTGAGGGAGTCTAGAAGTTCTAGTGCAGCTGGGAATCTAGAAGTTCTAATACCACTGATATGTCAGAAGTTCTGGTTCTTTGAGAGGGTTTAGAGGTTCTAATGCAACTGGAAACCTAGAAGTTCTGATAGTGGGCAAGTGAAATGTCAATGCTGTTGGATGAGAATATCTATAAGTTCTGGTCCAGGGTCACTATTTTGACAAATAAATGGGAATGGTTTTATCTAGAAGTCCTGATCCAACTAATGGGGGTAAAAATGTCAGGAAATAAACATAAAAGGGTGTTTCTGGGGCTAGAACTCAGGACGCTTAACACTAATGTCTTACGCACACGCTCTCTGCCACTGGGGTAGCTATACATCTGGTATTAGAAAAAAAACATAAACATATATTACAAAGTAAGTTCTGATTATGAACTTCATCTCCTTCTCCATGCTAATCAGAGCATCTGCAACTTAGTCATTTCTCAACAAGACAAAAAATGCAAACATAGCAGTTATGGCAGGTTTTATCATGGTTTTAGAAACATAAAGTATCAGAACTGTAAATCAGAAACAAGCATGAATTTGCTAATCCTAATTCCCTCAAGAAGTTCTGAACTAAAATTCTCTCTACTTAGGCAAAAAATACATGAAATCTATGAATATGTACAGAATCAGAGTCAGGATGTCTACATTGTATTTTTGGACATGCAAGTCTATAAATGCCTAAGTAATGAGATAACAGTCAGAAGGAACTTACCCTGCTTCTGGAGATTTTTCTGAATTAGAGTATAGTTCAGGCTGTTGTGATGTTCTGGACAGCTTTCTCATGTGCTCAGAAGGTTGGAACAACCTTTAACTTGAGCTATAAATGGCTGGAAATTTTTGGAACAACCAAGAAGCAATGTTCTGATTTTTTAAATGGAAATCGGTAGAGATTGAATTGCAGTCTATAAACAGAAGTTGGGATTATTTCTAAATGTATGTTAGAAACTGAGTGGGTGATTTGGTCAAGAGACGCGCAAGAAAATTAGAGTTTGGGTGTGAAAAATAGAAGTTTAGCAGGTTTCGTATTTGGGCTGCAGCTTCAAGTTCTTGGGAGATTTTAGCAAGGTTTCAAGGTTTTTCTTTTCAATTTTTCGACCTCTTTATAGTTGCAAATGAAGTTCAATTTATAGGCAAGGATTTAGTAGCTTGGAGAAGTCAATAGTACAGCCATCATATGCTAGGGCGCTGACTTGTTCTTGAAGCAAGTTTAAATAAGTATGGTGGTTAGCAGCTTTAGCCGCGCTTAATCTGAATTTGTAAGCATGAATTAAGGAAAAACACCCTCAGAGGCAAAAGCAAAGCATGGGCCCAACATAAACTTGTATAAAAGTTTGCTTTTCAAGGACAACAATGGTACTTCTATCTCACACATGGGGAATCCTTTGGATAAAGACTCAAAAGTGGGTGTGAGCATTAAATGATGATGAGATTTATCAAAACAGAAATCTTGCAATATGAGATTATGTATCATAGCTTAATCTGGATCAGAAGTTCAGCATCAACGTAACTTAGAACAAATATCTAACTTCTGATCTTTGAATCTCCTTGCTCCAGCATGTTCTGAAGGAGTTCTCAGACTTTTCAGAAAGCTTGTAACACGCTTTGTAGACCTACTTTGAATTGCTCTTGCAAACTCTGGTTGAACCTTCGTGAAAACTGGCCCAGAAGTTGTAACCAAATTATGTCTTGGAAATGTCCAGAATGTGCTGAGTGTTCAATTTCATGGACGTGTCTTCAAAGATTTATAACTTGAAATTCCAGCATTTCTATGAGAAGTTTTATTCTGCAATGTTTTAGATCTCATTGAGATCTACAACTCTTGTGTCAGAAGTTCTTCCAGAATCAACTTGTATCATGGTGAAAATCTGGCCAGAAGTTCTGAACTTGTCATATTTCTTAAACACTTAGAAAAATTTCTAAGTATTTAGAATTTTGACTTTTCCAAAGCAAATTTGACTTTCGACTTTCTTAATGAAACAAACTTCATATTCTAACATGCCTTGATGAAATATGATTCTTGAAACTTGATTTTGATCCAAAAGTCAAAGTTTGACTTTTCAATACGTAATTGACCATTTTTCCCTTGTGCCAATTCCAAACCTAAATTGGTGTATCAGCGTTGCAAACTTGATGTCATGGAAGATTCTATGAGAAAATCCTTGAGAAATGAGAGGGAAAATTTTGGGGTACAACACAATGTTATGCAATGCACTGCACAATAACAAGATTACATGGTTCAGAGTCACGAGCCTGGAGTCAAATGTGCAACCCATAAGGTATGGACTAACGGTTATCACCTTCCGAACAAGGTTCTAAGAGGTTCCCAGAGTCTACATCCTTCCTTAGGATATTACTAACGTCCTGATTGACTCGATAATTAGCAATATTCTTAGGAAAAACTCGTCTGAGCGTAGCATCGCGTGACAACCATTTTCGGATTACTCCATCATAGTTTCCGCACTACACCTAAAAGGCCAAGATGGGTTAAGGGTTCTACGGTCTTCAGCTTCAACAGGCTCCCAGGTCGAAAGCAGTACGTCTTCCCGATTACTCAGTAAATGACACTACAGTCAAAGGGGCCTCCACTGAGTGGGAGATCTTATGTCTCCTTTTTTGGGATTACTCCCTCAAAGTTAACATGACTATACCGCCCGTCCTATCTTAAGTTTGCCCAAGTCCGGGTAGAGGACTTATGAATCACCAAGCACCCTGAAAAACCAGAAAAATCCAGACAAACATATATAGAATAATGGGAAGTAATAGACCGCAAGTAAAAAATTTATATGCACTCAAGGAAAAGAAACAAACAAAGCTAGGATTGACCCACTAAGGAAACAGTCCCCAAGAGAGTCGCCAAAACCTGTCACACACGTTTTTTCAAAATAAATGGATAATACGGACATAAAGAAGAGATGTAACAGTAAAGATTTGAGATTAAGCCATCAATTGACTTAACTCACACAATGAAGTGTCCACCGCACTTTATTATTTCCAGAGGGAAATGGGAAAAAAACGAACAAAACCCATAATGAAATAAAAGATCAGAGATCGAGGTACAGGGGTCTGTTATGCAAAGGGAAGGTATTAACACCCTAAGCATCTACGGTACTCTGCAGGATCCACTTTGTTTGGTTTCTTCAAAGAGTGTGTTATTTAAATGCTTACTTGTTAAAGGAAAAGAATGAACGAGTATTTGAAAAAAAAAGAAAATGAAATGTTTTTTTATTATTTTTGCTCGCCTTGGGTCGTAAGACTTAGTGCCTACATACTCCCTCGTGCAATGGGAAAGTCAGAGCACCGTATTTCGGCTAGAAAATACTTGTTTGTTGGTTGATTTTAAATGAATAGACAAGTCGTCATTGTTAGGAGAGAAATCTCGACTAACGCCCACAAGGTGTAGATAAGATGGACCATGCGTTAGCAAGAGTGAGGGTTTGAGAACACCTCTAGCACTCAAGTGGAAAAGTCAACACCTTTATAACCATGGGGATAGGAGAATGTTGCTCGACTATTAATGAATCATGTCTAATCTTTAAAAAAAAGTTTTAAAGGTAAAAGGTGCTCGAGCATACAAAAAAGTTTGAATGAGTTGAAGTGTTTTTGTTAATTTTGAAAGATGTTGAAGTATGATTAAATGAATTGAAGTTTGTTTAAAGAAAAGAAGTTTTTAAAATAAATGGCACTTGAAAAAGTAGAGGTTTATTATGAAAGAGGTTCGATTTTATAAACAAAGGAGATTTTGAAAAAGATGAGAAGGTTTTGAAAATTAAACAAAGTGTCCTATGTACAGGAGGGTAAAAGATAACGTAAATAGAATTTGACCGAATAAGAAACCAGTACTTGACATGATAAAGTCAATACTATGTTCCCATCTCTTTGGGTTTAAAGCCACAGAAGAATAAATAAGCTAAGTGTATACCAAACCTCAGATGAGAATAAATCACACGCCGACAGCATAAAAAACCCAGATCTAAGATAATACTCCAAGCAGCGAATAAAGCGCATCAAGTGAAAATAAATCACAGACGAGAAAAGAGTGGATAAAGCTCATGGTATCAGATAAGAAACCCTGCATCACATAAAATACACAGACAAATCCAACAGCACGAGGAAACTTATATGCGTCTGTACAATTTTCAAAAGTTATCTTGAATTAAAATTTAAAATCGCAACGCAATGAAAAGAATATTTACATAACCTGAATTTATTTACAAGTAAAATGTAAAATAAAAGTATTATAAAAAATTATATATTTACATCAATTACAAAAATGAAAAGAAAGAAATAAAGGAGGTGTAAATAAGCATAAGGTGGTGCAAGAGTACGATATGGATTATATATAGAAATTAACCAATGGGCTTTGGAGCAAAATATGAGATTAGGTCTAATTGATTATTTTTTAACATCATAACAATACTTAATAATAAAGAAATGAAAATTTAAAAATAGTAACATTAAATAAAAATTGAAAATTATAATGATAAATAGAATAATAAAAAAAGTTTAATAAAAGGGAGTATTGTGAGGTGTAGAGACGGAGGTATGGCCGACAGTTGAACGAATAAAGATTGCGGAATAAAGGGATATTTGACAGGAAGGGAGTTAGATTGCTGTTTGCTGCAATTGTTTGTAAGGGTGTGTTGTACCCCAAAATTTTCCCTCCCATTTTTCACTCAATATGATATCCCAGGGTTTCTCAAACACTCAATTTGGCTCAAAAGTTGATCAAGCAGATTCTCTTCCTAGGCAACCAGTCAGCAATTAGGGTTTTGCACTTATAAAAGGTTTGCCCAATCCATGGCTCAGATAACTGCAAAGGCATTTGTGTGATTTTTATTTGTTTTCTTAACTATAATCTTCTGAGGATTGATGTTATTTTTGAGAGCATATTCTGTTTTAATAAGGTGCAAAGTCTAAAGCTATCATTTTAAGCAATCATGATTGAGGGTTCAATTAATAATTTGGGTTTGCACTTTTAAACATTTATTTTTTTTAAGAGTACAAAATACTTGATTTGTCCTATCATATTATGTTTACTTGAAAGGCAAGTTATCAAGCCATGATGTTTAAAACATTCAAATCAATAATTGAAAAGTTAAAATAAAACTCAAAGTTTTGTATAGCAAATATTCATTATTACTCAAGCTTCGTGTTCATTACAGTTTTGTGGGTCATTCACAAATGATTACAGATGATTACAAATAGATTACAAGTGAAATACAAAGTTTAAATCTACAAGGAAAAATTTGCTTCTTCTTCAAGACTCTTTGCTTCATCTTCAAGAAATTCCCCATTGCTAGCCATGGTCTTGCTTGCCATTCATTTATTTGTAAATGTGACAAAAGAAAAGAGAAAACATTAGCCAAAAGTAAACATTGAAAAGTCCAAGCAAAAATTTGATTTTCATCACTAGGGTTTGCTTTTAGGAATCCGAATTTTGTTTGTCCATTTCTCCCTATTTCTGCAAATCTCAAAACTAGGTTTTGGTTCACAAAAAAGGGGTAAAAGAAATAAATATACAAATTGGACAAGCAAGGCAGCAAGTTCAAACAACAACAAAAGCAATAGGCTGCAAATAGCAGCAGTCAAATGCACAAGTCAAACAAAACCAACAGCCAAACTACATCACAAAAAAGGCAGTGCTTTGTAAAGCAATTACAACAACACAAGATGCAAGGCAACATGCTACAAATAGCAGACATCAAGCAAGCTGTCCAAATCAGAATCAAACCTTCAACAAACCCACAACAAGTGCTGCAAACCAATATGTAATAAACTAAGGCAGCAACACAAAGCTACAACAGAACAAAACAAACAATATGCAAGCAACAAGCTAAAGGCATCAAATGCTGTAATATAAGTCAAACATCATCACTTTCCTAAAAAAAATAAGCAAACCCTTCAGAAAATGCATCAAAAGCAAAAATGATTTATCTCACAAAGAGAGGAAAGAGGAAAGATATCACCTAGCCAGCAAATAACCTAAAACCATGCCAATACAAACAGGTTGCTATAAGAAACAGTCCAAGAAGACCTGCTCAAAAAGCCTCCTTATGCTGCCCATAGTAGTCCCAAAATCTGTCCAAGTTCTGCACAAAAGCATGTCAACATAAACCACAGTAAACTAGTCTGTAATACAGCCCAAAAACTGCCTAGACTTGCACCAAAATGGAAACAGTTCAAGCTGGACTCAAAAGCCCAAAACTAGAAAAGCCAAAACTGCCAAAATTCAAAGTTTTTTCCCTCCTATTTTTTTCACCCTAACCAGATAACAAGGATTACTATTTTATAAAGGAGGAGAACCATCAGATATCAAAAAGAGAGACAGAACTAGCAAATAGCAAAACCACAAAAAAACTCAGAACAAAAGGTTCAACAAAGCCCTTTGTATCAAATCTACTGAAACATCATAGAACCAAAGTCGCCACTGTAAAAAACCAGCAGCCAACATAGCCAACAGAAACATCACAAAAAAACCAGAACAGAAGAGAAGCAAACATAACTAGAAAACCACAAAAAACTCAGAACCAAAAGTTCAAGAAAACCCTTTGTCTCAAACCAACAGAACATCACAGTATCCATCCAAACAATCCTCAAACCATCACTAAAAACCAGCAAATAACAAAAACATAGAACCAAAGTCCACCACCCAAACATTGTCATCAAACATCATTATTCACAACCCAGCAAATCAGTAGCAAACAAACAGCAAAAAAGCCAAGTATTTTTCATCAATTTCCCCCTTTTTCAAAGTCCATTCAAAATATATAAAACCCAGCAAATCAGTAGCAAACAAACAAGCAACAAAAACCCTAATCTGATAACCAGGATAACATAAGCTCAGAAGAAGAAAGAAAGTCGTTCACAAACACAAAGTCAGAGCCATCTTATCGAAAAAGAGCTTTAAGAGGTTAGTAAGGTTATAGATCCAGACCTCACAAGCGATCTCTTTCTTCCCTTTCATGTACTCTCATGGATCTGTCGTTGCATGCATCATTATCTTCACCGATCCCATCAAACAAAGAGTTAGGGTTTCGTTTCCCCCCCTTCTAGATTTAGGGCCATCAAATGAGAATCTGCAGAAATTGATCATAAATTAGTAACCAGCGGAAAGAGACGATTAGAAAAATGTAAGAAAAATAGGGTTTTGAGACACGTCGCAGCCGTAACCACCGTAAGGCGATTTCCGGCGCGGCCAAAGGGTCTTCTCCGGTGAAGACTCATGATAAGAGAGAAGAGAGAGGGAAGAGCGTCTAAGAGAGAGAAAAAATATGAATTATGAATGTTGTGGTTTAGGTCACTTAGTTTTTGTTCGGTTTGATAATAATGCCCGGTCCAATCTGGTGATGACACTTGTCACCACCCCTTTAATAACTCTGAATAATCATCCCATACGTCCCCCCCCCCCCCCCACTTTTATTTGTTTCTTGCATTCTAACCAATAAAAAACCAATTTGGGCCTTTACTCCACCATTCCCTAGCCCAACAAATTCTTTTTGTTCTAGCACACCCTTGTCTGAACTTACACCTCCCACTGTTGCATTGTTTTATTTTCTATATTGGATTTCCATTTTATTTTATTAGATGATTTTGATTTTATTTTATTGAGTTTAACTTCTTTAGAATTAAAAAAAAATAGAATTAGGATTCCATTTCCTTTTAGCTTTTAAAAAGTAATCATTAGTTTATACAAAATAAAAATCCAAACAAAAAATATATACATAGGATTTAATTTTCTTTAAATCAATTATTTTATTTTCTAGAATAAAATTTACTTTTTATTTCAAAACCTCACAAAACAAAATACCAAAATATTACTTTTATTTGTTTTACTTTGAATTGTTTTAATTTAATTATTGGTTCATTTTCAATTCGATTTGGTTGTATTGATTTCCTAGTTTAATTTTTTATCGTATTTTCGATTCGGTCCATCCCCATTTGTAAATTTGTACCCCTATTTCCGAAAGCTCTGTAATAGCGTAGAATTTTAATTTCTGCAATTTACTGTTTTCCTTTAACTGTATAATAATTAGGCGTGCATGGCAAGATTCAAAATCAATCGCTAGATAACATAATTTCAAAGACAAAATTAATTTGAATAAAAAACACTTTTCACACGCGCACCTCTAGGATAACCTCGCTTGTTGCCTCGAAAATACAGTCATGTCCCTCGAATATGGGACGTTTTAGCAATGACCCTTCGATAAAAAAAGATCGTAGTCCCTCGATGACCCTCGATGTTGCCTTCGATAAAACGATCTCGTCCCTTACAAAAAATTGCTAAAGCGTCACATAAGTTGCTTTCGATGACTGTAAAATTGACCCACGCATGTCCCTTTACATCCAACGATGGGGATTCTTATCAAATTAATGGTAAGATAGAAACATTAAAAGGAGGAAGAAAAGAACTTTGAGACCTTTCGAGTAGGTAGATTCGCTCCTAGTTGCTCGCTTGCTCACGACAAAAACATTTTTACACCAACCCTTTCATCTCAAAACATTTTTAAAAGACAAAAACTTTTGTATACGTTCTTATAGAGACGAGAACCATTGCAAAATGTCTTTTCAAAAAAACCACTTTCCAAAACACAATCCACAAACACATCTTTGAACCATCTTTCAAAATAAAACTTTGTACGCGTTCTTATAGAAACTAGAACCATTACAAAGAGATTTTTTCAAAACACTTTCAAAGCCCACACCACAAGCACACAGTCAAAACAAAAGCAAGTGATCTAAACGAGTAACTAAGAGGCCATGGAAAACTATGGAAGGAAAGGGTGCTAATACCTTCCCTTTTCATAATCTACCCTCCGAACCCGAGAAATAATCTCGAAAGGTATTTCCTGTGCTTTTTTACCTTTCCTTTTGGATAAAATAAAAGTCGGCGGCGACTCTTGCTATCCATACAAATGCGATCGAAACGCAAAATACCAAGTCAGTTCTCCCACCGTATCACAGAACTGGCAACTCTGTTGGGGAATATTGAAAAGTTGGGTTACCTTAGGGTTAGATCACCTTTACTTGCTTTCATTATTTGCTTTGTGTGCTTTATATTTAGTTCTTTGTATTGGGCTTGCTTTGATCCTCGACCCGGATCTAGGGAACTTTTTTAGGTAAATAGCAATAGATTGTGGAAATTGTACGGCGTAGACTGATATAGTTGAAACAATGGCTATGTTAGTGTGACACATTTGTGGGTACCGGTATCCCTCGTGGGAATCGAGGAGAATACGGGGCCACTGAGTGGCGTCATGAAGCACTAATTGACTTTAGAACCCTAATTGAACAAACTTGGCCATTAGGACGTAGTGAGATAGCCAATTTCGATGTAGAGCTGAAAATTGGTTGATACTCGATACTACACTCATTGAGGATAGACTTTTGGGATATCTCAACCGCAAGAACAGATTGTTGTGCTGAGACAATACCTAAGAGAAAGGTCGGTGATATTGAGATCCTTTAGAACCCGGTCACTATTACTAGGACAGGTTATACCAACCAAACTTCAAGAGGGTACTTACCTACAAAACACATGCAAGCCTAAAACATAGGGACTTGTTTGTTGTGTGTGTATATATTTACTTGTACATAAACATCATAAACATCATGAACATCATACACATGCTCACTAACCATTTCAAGGATTTAGGGATTTATCTTTGTTTTTGTTTTGTAGATCATGAATTCTCTCCGAAGAAACACCATCTGAATCAACTTCGTAAAAGCACATCCTCAACTTTAAGAGCTAGCTTCAAGAGTGCCCGAGGATTCTCATTTTACCAAGAAATATGGTCGACTCCTTAGTTTGACTACATCCAACTTCCAAGAAGAAATGATGAGTGTACTATTCCAATTTTTTGATCCCGTACATCATTGTTTCACCTTCCCGGACTATCAGTTGGTACCTACACTGGAAGAGTTCTCTCTACTCTTAGGGTTCATGTGCTTGATCAAATACCGTTCATCGGTCTAGAAGGGATTCCAAAACCTGAAGTCATCGCCAAAGCTTTGCATATGAAGAGGGCCGACATTATAGCCAATTGGGAGATAAGAAGCGGGGTTAAAGGCTTTCTAGCTAAGTTTCTATTGGAGAAAGCTTGTTCATTCTGGGATGACATGGATTTTCAAGATTTCGAAGACGTCCTGGCTATTCTCATTTATGGTTTGGTTCTGTTTCCCAATTCAGACCAATTCATAGACGTTAATACCATCAAAGTCTTTCTCTCTCGCAATCCTGTACCTACCTTACTAGGAGACATCTTGCATTGCCTTCATACCCGCACCATGAAGAAAAGAGATACTCTTTTATGTTGTATCCCCCTACTCGCTAAGTGGTTCACTTCACACCTAACTCAGTCAGCATTGAAGAACGAGTAAAGACTGACTTGGTCTCAGAGGATGATGTCTCTCACCCACTCTGATATCCGTTGGTGTTCGAGATCCTTGGAAGATGTCTCTATTATTGACCGCTGTGGGGAGTTCCCTAATGTACCTCTGCTTGGTATTAGGGGGGTATCACCTACAACCCATGCTTAGCTCTTCGACAGTTTTGGTATGCCCGAAGAGACGGCCCTCACGAGATGCTCATCCAAGGTCTGGTCTTCGAATACAACAAAGAAGACCATGGTTACCGCCATAGGTTTACACGTGCTTGGGGAATGGTGAAAAAAGTGGACAGTAGGACTTTGGGACACAAAAAATCTATCCCTCTCGAGCCTTACCTTAGGTGGGTACGGGCTCGTGCCCAGAGTCTCTTGATGCCTTACCCTTCCATCCTTCCTGTCATCATGGAGCCTGTTGTTGAAGGAGACGTCCCATACACCGTTCTTCATCCTGATATACCTACCTCTCTCGAAGACTTGCAGAAAGCATGGGTTCAGTTGAAGGAAGAGCGAGACACCTTTGAAGCCCAGTTTTATGCCAGTGAGAAGAAGGTTTTGGAGTTCACCAAGCTGCTTCATGAAGAGAAAAACTTGAATGCCTACATTGCTCCAAAGAGGATGCGTTCGGTCTTTTTGTCTTAGGAGTTTTTTGTTGTATCTTGTTTCTTTCATTGTAAGCCCAAGGAGGCATGATGTATTCAAACTTGGTTTTATTAATATAACGTGTGTTATTTTTGGTTTGAACAAATTTAAATCTCTAAATTTCCTTGATATCATTTGCATATTGCATCTTCATTCATCATAATATCATACAGGTTTCTCATAACAGGTCACCTTATCCTTCTACTGTTTATTTCAGTGAGATGGATGTTGAACAGACTGTGAAAGATCTTCAGGCGCAGGACGCCCAGTTTCAACAAATGCTCTTGGCTCTGACAAAAGGAGAAGAGGAGTTGAAGACTCTGCTGGCCAAAGAGAAGAAGAAGAAAGTGAAGAAATCAACCGGTATTATGATCATGGGAAGAAGGTTTAAAGGACAAGCCAGACAAACTTTGGACTTTGCAACATCATCGGGTGAAGGAGATAATCAAGGAGACGGGACCCAGGAAGTGAACAATGACCCATCATCTACAGAAGAGGAAGAGCCTGATTACTTTGAGGAATAATATCCTCCTGCTGATGATAAATACAAACATCTAGAGGATCGTTTGAATGCTATGGAGATTCAGAGGGTACCCGGTCTAGATTTTGAAGAATTAGGACTCATTTCAGGGGTTGTCATCCCACAAAAATTCAAGGTCCCCACTTTCGCCAAATACGATTGTGTCTCTTGCCCGAAGCTACATCTAAGGTCATACGTCAGAAAGATTCAACCCCATACGGCTGACAAGAATCTGTGGGTGCATTTCTTCCAAGAGAGCTTATCTAGGACGCAGTTGGATTGGTTCTATCAATTGGAAGGGACCAATGTTCGCAATTGGGAAGAGTTGGCCGCTGCTTTCTACAAAAAATATCAGTACAATGCTGATTTGGCTCCGACTAGGATGAAATTGCAAATCATGTCTATGGGAAACATGTCTATGGAGGGATCTCGCAGGCAGGGTCCAGCCCCCTCTATCTGATAGAGAATTAGTGGATATGTTCCTTGGCACCTTATCAGGACCATTCTTCAACCACCTGATTGGGAGTTCCTCAGCTGGATTTACTGAATTGATCATGACTAGTGAGCGGGTCAAAGCCGGTATAAAAAGTGGCAAAATTCAAAGAGATGCATCCTCAAGTATGATGAAGAAGCCCTTTGTTGGAAAAAAGGAGGTCAGTGCTACATATGACTATAGGAATCAAAACAAAACTGATTGTCGCCTGGCGGTAGGGGCTGTTATGATTTCTAATCCTGTGCCAAATCAGCAGCGAAATTATCAGCGCAAATCAGAAGCTCCCATGAGACGATTTACCCGGATCAACATGACCATGTATCAAGTTTTTATACACCTTCTGAAGACCAATCTGGAAACTCTAAAGAAGCTCCCAAGAACCCCAATACTGCTTCTCCTTGCTACAACCCAAACGCTCGATGTGCCTATCACTCTGAAAGTCTAGGGCACGATACAAATGATTGTTGGGCCTTAAAGAATAAGGTGCAAGACCTTATCAATGCGAAAGAGATTGAATTTGATCCCCCAGAAACGCCTAATGTAATAACGGCGACAATGCCCAGACATGGCCAAGGTATCAACACCATTAATGATGATCATTTTGTCTCCTTCGTGAATAACTTAGTTACTCCTCTGTTGACCATTAAACAGAATCTACTGCAAGTCGTTCTGTTCCCAGGCTGCGATGAAGATTGTCACTTATGCAAGTCTCTATCGAACGACTATTTGTTACTAAAGATATGCGTCCAGCGCCTGATGACTAGTAAAGAAATCCTATTTGAAAAACTTCCTCCTACCAGAAGTTCTTATCAAAACGTTTTGATAATCACCATTTCGGAAAATCCTCCCGGGGTCTCCACCAAAAGACCCGTCAGGATTACATCTGTTCCAAGGTCTGCACCTTTAATCATCACTATGCCAAGACCAATGTCTTACTCTTCGGATAAAGCTGTTCCCTAGAATTATGGGGCTGGCGTTTATTACTATGGCGTCAAGCAAGATCAGTTGGCTGTCAAAGATGAAGTTCGAGAGATATTGATCCCGATATCGGTAATATCACTGGGACCAACAAAATAACAAGAAGTGGAAGAGTCTTCTCACCTGAGATTTCTCCAAAGACCGTTGCTACTCCTGTGATCATTCCTACTGCCACTCCTACCGACACTCCCAATGATACTCCTACTATTATCCCTACTACCGATACAAGGGGAAAAGAGGCTTTGAATGAGCCTGTCCAAGCAAGAGAGCGTCCCGAGATCATCCTTGAAGCTTCTAAAGAGCAGATAGAAGAAATACTCAAGATAATCAAGAAAAGTGACTACAACATTGTAGAACAGTTGGGGCAGACCCCCTCGAAGATATCATTATTGTCCTTACTTTTGTGTTCTGAGGCCCACGCCAAAGCCTTGGTAAAGTTTCTTAAGACCGCCCACGTGCCCCAAGAGACCTCCATCGACCAATTTGAAAACTGTGTGGCCAATCTAACTGCTGATAACGGATTGAGCTTTTTGAACACTGACTTAACCTCTAAAGGAAGGAAGCACAATGATGCCTTGCATATTTTCATTGAATGCCGGGGCACCATACTTGCCCACTTTCTGGTGGATACCGGCTCATCATTGAATGTCTTGCCTAAAAATGCTCTCGACCGACTGGATTGCAAGGGGCTCATCTTGAAACCTAGCAACATCGTAGTAAGGGCCTTTGATGGTTCCAAGAGGAAAGTGCATGGAGAAGTTAGTATCCCTATAAAAATTGGAACTCAGACTTTTGAATCAACCTTCTACGTGATAGACATCCTGTGATCGGTGGATCTGGAACTGACTGTTTAACGCTGGTTTCACGAAATCTCGCGGTAAGCAAGAGTCACCACCGTCTTTTATTTTCTCCAATATGGAAAGGACAAAAGCACAGAAAAATTCCTTATTGAGATTAGTTCTCGGTTCGGGAGGTAGATTTATAGAAAGGGAAGGTGTTAGCACCCTTTCTATCCATGGTTATCCACGGGCTCTTAGATACTTGCTCATTTGTGTTTTCAAAATGTTTGTTTGCTTTTCAAGTGTGAGTGAGTTTGAAAAAGTTTCGTTTAAAATTTCAGTTCGACTCTTGTATCAGTCCTCAAGAGTGTTTGAAAAGTTGTTTTTGAAAGCTTTTTGAAAAGTGTCGGTGTGAAAAGAAGTTTTTGATTTGTTTTGAATTAGAGCAAGTATCTACGAGTCATCTACCTACCCTAAGGAATTATGCTGTGTTAATGTCCTTAAGGTAGTGCCATCCCACCATTGAGAGGTAAGTAGCACCACCGTTGGAGGTGTTCGGGTCAATTCGAGGGTTAGGGACAGTGTGGCCACCGAGCAACGGTAAGACACCTTAGGAGCTATCCTTATGCCATTGATCTTTTTATTCCGAGGCAACTATTCCGAGGCAACTTGTTTCGAGGCAACTAGATCAATGGAACATAAGGACTCACTAAGACGTCCTATAGTCGACGACCACGTTTCGAGGGGCAAGGCAACAATGTGGTCACCAGAGAAATAGTAGGACACCTTAGAAGCTACCCTTATGCCATGTTCATGGACATAAGGACTTACTAAAACGTCCTATACTCGACGACCACGATTCGAAGGGCAAGGCAACAGTGAGGCGTACCCTAGGAGTGGTGTGTGAATTGTGTGTCATTTTCAGTTATATTTTCATCTTGTCATGCATTGGGTAAGCTACGCTTTGATTTTATTTGAGCATACATTCTTTCATGTGTTTATTAGCAGTTAAAAGGCGCGGGAATTAAAATGCGGGAAAACGTAAATCCTACGCTATTACAAGGCGCGGGTCTATACATCGCCAAATCTTTACAAAGACCCGTTTTGAAAAAATAAAAATGCGAGAAATTAAAAGAAAGCAATAAAGTCCTAATTAACTATTACATATCCGGAAACAATTACAAAAATATAATAAAAAGGAATTAAAGCGCAAAAAGAAATTAAATCGGGAACGTCCTAAGGGTTTTGACCCTTTTTTAGAATTAAATTGAATTTGCCTTTTTTTTTGTAATTAAATGAAAATTAGGCCTAATTACTAATTAATTAATTTAATTAAAAGAAAAATATTTTTGTATTTTTATGTTTTTAATGAAAATAAAAATAAAAAGGAATTAAAAATGTCAAAAGAAAAGCCTAAGTCTAAATTGTTTTTATTTATTGTAAAAAGGTTAAAATTAAACTAATTAACTAATTAATTTGTTAGTATTTTATTTACAAAAATAAAAGAGTGAGATTAATAATAAATGAAATATTTACATTTTTTAGTTTTTTTGAATTTTATGGAAAAATTAGTTATGTTAATTTAATGATAATAATAATAATAATGATAATAATTAAAAAAAGAAATTATAAGGAAAAGAGAATAAAAAAAGTAACAAAACCATGGGGGTGATGACCCATGTCTCCTGATCACGTTGATGCTTATGGTCCGTCCCAATTTCACAGCGCTATCCAGTGGACCTTAGGACGCGTTTGTGGTTGCTTTGGCTTCAGTGAGTGGCAAGGAAGAAAGCTACGTGCTTGCTTTGATCTGAAAACGCTTGCAACTATGTTTTGATCTCACACTTTTTTTTCTGACACTTTTTGGATTTTTGCTCTAGCCGTTTGTGCACACTCTTTTTTTTTTCTAGGTTATGAATGAGGCTTGCAAGGCTTGTATATATAGGCTTGGATGAGAATCAGTCACATTAAGGAGCTTTTAAGCCTTGCAATGAAGTTTTGATTTTCTCCATAATCACCATTGAAATAACTTGCCATATTTGCTCCAAATTTGAATTTTTTTGATTGAAATAGGTCTTGAACGAATTTGGTATATGTTTTATGGTGTATCAAAGCTATTCAAACCACAAAATATCCTTTAATTAATTTTCTTAATTTTTATTTGATTTTAAAAGATTTAAAATGAATTAAATCAAATAAAATTAAATAAAAATGGAAAAATTAATTTAAATCTTGAAATAATTTGTGGGACACGTGGGAAGCATGGCCAAGCTGAAAAAAGTGGAAAAAGTGGGCCCCTTTTGTCAAAAATGAAGTTTCAAGGATAATTGATTTTGGCCATTTCACAAAAATTTCCCAACTTCTCCAATGCATATCTTGCTCAATTTTGAAGTTATAAACATGTTCTTGGACATTTTGGAAAGTTCTTGAAGTCCTATAACCAATGTCTTTGGTCCCATGTCATTTTGATTTACCAATCTCAAGTTATGGTCTTTGACTTAAAGTCCCTTTTTGTTGACTTTTGAAAATGACCTATAATGTTGAAATTGATAACTTTTTGTGAGAGCATTTCTTAGACTTGGAATGTGAAGATGAGTTGTAGGAAATGTCATCCCCTTCAAAATGAGCATTGGATGGGATTTTTCTGATGAACCATGAAAAAGTTATGCCTTGGTCAAGGTACAGTTGACTTTTCAGCTGTCCAAAAATGGAAACTTTTGCATCTTGAGACCTTTTGAGCCATGCTTTGAGAATCATGATCAAGCATTGATCAAATGATGTTTGTGGCTTCAAAATAAGATGTTGACCAAAAATTTTGACTTTTGACTGCCAAATGACCATTTTGCCCCTACAGTTGACTGTTGAGCAATTAGGGTTTTTGACTGTGCAACTTGACCTTGTGAGCCTTGAAACTTGACATGTAGGTGCTTGACAATGTGTATGAGCATATGGGACTTGATTGAGCCCTTGAAAACCTCAACTTCCTTGCAAGAACCAAAACCCTAGTTTGACTGGCTTAAGAGGATGGTTGACTGTGTAGCCCTTCAGTAGACTTTGAACCATTTGAGGTGATGCTTGGCAAAACTTGGAAGATTATGGGAGGGCAAATTTTGGGGTACAACAGTTGCCCCTGTTCAATATTCTTAGACCTGAGGATGTAGATTGGCGTGTGTGCCTTTCGTGATCCGAGGGTGGAAGATGATTGAACACTAGAGTGCCCAGAAATTTGCATTTACATAGTAGAGTATCAGCAGTGTGATAGCGGGAATGGGCTTAAAGATGACATTTGGAGAGATGATGGATAGGAGGATGGGATTATAGATGCCATCTGGAAGTGTGACAGAACCTTGTCGGGAATGGGCTTATAGATGCCATTTGGAACTGTAATGGGTAGCTGAATCTGAATAAGGAATAGAATAGCTTCCGTGTCTGGGGCATATCTAGTCTATATCTAATTGCTGACGTTTGAACGAATAGTAGAATGACCGCCGGGTCTGGGGTATATCCATACTGCGTCTGAATGAGTGGCAGAATGTCATCCGAATCTGGATCGTATCTGGACTGAACAATAGAATAGCATCCGGGATGGAGCATCTCTAAGTTGTCTTTAGACGTTTGAATCTGAATAAGCAATAGAACAGCGTCCGGATCTGGAGCATCTCTAGGCTATATCTGAAAGGAAATCTGGAATGAGTATCAGAACGTCGCCATGCCTGGGTCACATCTGGACTATCTTTAGAAAGAGTCTTGAATAAGCAAGAAAACAGCATCCATATCTGGAGCATGTCTAAGCTATCTCTGAAAGGAAATCTGGAATGAGTATTAGAACGTCGCCATGCCTGGGTCACATCTGAACCATATCTCGAAGGAGTCTTGAATAAGCAAAAGAACATCATCCATATCTGGAGCATTTCCAAGCTATCTCTGAAAGGAAATCTGGAATGAGCATCAGAACGTCGCCATGCCTGGGTCACATCTGAACCATATCTAGAAGGAGTCTTGAATAAGCAAAAGAACAGCATCCATATCTGGAGCATTTCCAAGCTATCTCTGAAAGGAAATCTGGAAGGAGTATCAGAACGTCGCCATGCCTGGGTCACATCTGAACCATATCTAGAAGGAGTCTTGAATAAGCAAAAGAACAGCATCCATATATGGAGCATTTCCAAGCTATCTCTGAAAGGAAATCTGGAATGAGTATCAGAACGTCGCCATGCCTGGGTCACATCTGAACCATATCTAGAAAGGTGATCTCTGAATAAACAACAGAATAGCCTCCGTGCCCAGAGCATCTCTAAGTTATATCTGAGAAGAAATATGGAATAAGTATCAGAACGTCGCCATGCCTGGGTCACATCTGAACCATATCTAGAAAGGTGATCTCTGAATAAACAACAGAACAGCCTCCGTGCCCGGAGCATCTCTAAGTTATATTCTGAGAAGAAATCTGGAATAAGTATCAGAACGTCGCCATGCCTGGGTCACATCTGAACCATATCTAGAAAGGTGATCTCTGAATAAACAACAGAGCAGCCTCCGTGCCTGGAGCATCTCTAAGTTATATCTGAGAAGAAATCTGGAATAAGTATCAGAATGTCGCCATGCCTGGGTCACATCTGAACCATATCTAGAAAGGTGATCTCTGAATAAACAACAGAACAGCCTCCGTGCCCGGAGCATCTCTAAGTTATATTTGAGAAGAAATCTGGAATAAGTATCAGAACGTCGCCATGCCTGGGTCACATCTGAACCATATCTAGAAAGGTGATCTCTGAATAAACAACAGAACAGCCTCCGTGCCTGGAGCATCTCTAAGTTATATTTGAGAAGAAATCTGGAATAAGTATCAGAACGTCGCCATGCCTGGGTCACATCTGAACCATATCTAGAAAGGTGATCTCTGAATAAACAACAGAACAGCCTCCGTGCCCGGAGCATCTCTAAGTTATATCTGAGAAGAAATCTGGAATAAGTATCAGAACGTCGCCATGCCTGGGTCACATCTGAACCATATCTAGAAAGGTGATCTCTGAATAAACAACAGAACAGCCTCCGTGCCCGGAGCATCTCTAAGTTATATTCTGAGAAGAAATCTGGAATAAGTATCAGAACGTCGCCATGCCTGGGTCACATCTGAACCATATCTAGAAAGGTGATCTCTGAATAAACAACAGAGCAGCCTCCGTGCCCGGAGCATCTCTAAGTTATATCTGAGAAGAAATCTGGAATAAGTATCAGAATGTCGCCATGCCTGGGTCACATCTGAACCATATCTAGAAAGGTGATCTCTGAATAAACAACAGAACAGCCTCCGTGCCCGGAGCATCTCTAAGTTATATTTGAGAAGAAATCTGGAATAAGTATCAGAACGTCGCCATGCCTGGGTCACATCTGAACCATATCTAGAAAGGTGATCTCTGAATAAACAACAGAACAGCCTCCGTGCCCGGAGCATCTCTAAGTTATATTTGAGAAGAAATCTGGAATAAGTATCAGAACGTCGCCATGCCTGGGTCACATCTGAACCATATCTAGAAAGGTGATCTCTGAATAAACAACAGAATAGCCTCCGTGCCCGGAGCATCTCTAAGTTATATCTGAGAAGAAATCTGGAATAAGTATCAGAACGTCGCCATGCCTGGGTCACACCTGAACCATATCTAGAAAGGTGATCTCTGAATAAACAACAGAACAGCCTCCATGCCCGGAGCATCTCTAAGTTATATCTGAGAAGAAATCTGGAATAAGTATCAGAACGTCGCCATGCCTGGGTCACATATGAACCATATCTAGAAAGGAATTTTGAATAAGCAAAAGAACAGCATCCATATCTGGAGCATTTCCAAGCTATCTCTTTAATCTTTTTAACATAGACATGCCCTGGCGGGATGCAGGTATCGAATCCACAATCAATCGCTCACAGACATGCCCTGGCTAGATACAGGAATCGAATTTGGGATTGCGATAGTTGATAGTAATCATCTTTGTATTGACCTTTCCTGGAAAAAAAGGCAAAACATTAGTTGTATGCAATGTCATGGTGCATGGAATGCACGGTGTCATGATGTTTATAACCAATGGGATTGTAGAATGTGATGTTTATATCATGTATGAAAATGTGATGTTTGCGAATGTATTTTTGTCTAGGAAAATAAATCCTTGACGAATGCCGGGAGCTTATCCTGGGCTGATGTTACAAGAATACCGGTAGGAGAAGATAACTCCGTTGGGGAATAAACTTGGCGAATAGATTACTCTGCGGGGAAAATTACTCTAGCGATCTTGCTGGGGAAAATACTCTGTGGGAAGAGAGGTACTTTGCTGAGATGTTGTATGAGAACTCCGTTGGGGATACCATTGTTGAGTTACGTTTGGGAGGTTTGAGGAACTCCGCTGGGTATAGGAAGACTTCGTCGAGGACGATCTTTCCGTGGCAATTAGCTGAGGATAACCCAGTTATAAGCTCTGACGAGGAATAACCTTCTGAATAAAGACGGGGAGAGATATGCTCTGCAAAGGATAAGCTTCCAGAATCTACTGGGGATAAGCTTCCTACTGGGGAGATGATTTAACTCTCCTGGGGAGACTTTGGACTGTACTGGGAAGGGCTCCGCTGGATGTCTAGATTCTGACGAGGAACAATCTTAGATCAAGACTGTCGGGGATGCTTGTTGAGGGTGTTTATAGACTCTGCTGAGGAATGTTGAGATCCGCTGGGGAGAATCCAACTTCCATAAGGCTGACTGAGTAGGCTAATTCTGCTTGGGGAGAGTATGTTGACTTGCTGGCTCACTCTCTGGGGAATTAAGGCATCTTGGTTGTTCTTCAGCTGAACCTACCTTGGTACCTTGATTGACAGAGCAACTAGACCGCTTGGACAACTCATTATTGCCCCTGTTTGTGATGTGGGAAAAGAAGATACCTTATGGAGGTGCTTGATGACTGTCAATTGACAAATCTTCTTCTGGTAGGCGAGTGACGAGGTGACGGGACACAGTCGTACGCTTTGATCCCTAACTTTTGCCTGGACCACCCTTTCGGGTTTTCAGTCCACTGGGATACCCATTTTTGCCCAAGCCGCCTTTTCAGGTTTTCGACTTGCCGGGTGTACAGATTTTTATTTTCATCCCTTATTTTTGCCTGAACCCTTTTGGTTCACCGGGAAGCCCTTATTTTTGCCTAGGTGTGTCAACCTAGCGGGTCTTTAATTCCTGCGTAGTATTTTTCGACTATGTCCACACTCTTAGGATGTAGGGAGGTGCCCCTGTCAGTAGCATTGTGTAGCCATATTACCAGAAGATGTCTGATCGTGCAAGATTTGTTGCTGGAATTCTTGTCCAATGCCCCAAGTGACTTAGGTGGAGATTTGCCCCTGGTTATCTTAGCATTTTGAGAGATTCTCCGAATCTTGACTGAATTGCCCCAGATGATGGACAGTAATCACGTCTGCCCCTTGATTGGAAGTGCTTTTGTTCACTAGGTATTCATCGTGCGAATTTTCCTGTTGTTCAAACAAATATTTATATGCAAACAATGTTATATCAAAAATGCAAAGCTTATGTCTGTCTTGAAGATTTTGAAAATGCATTCTTTTTCATAAAACAAGTGAATGTTTGTAAAACATGATGTCAACTCCGTATTTACCGTAGGCCTTAAGGAGTCAGGATACCTTTCGTAACAGTATGCTTTCAAACTAACCCATGCTTCAGCTAGGACTTTTGAGGGTTATAACGTACCCTGGTTCACGGTTTAAGAAACAAAGGATAAAGGCTCAAATTATTTGTACCCACCCATTCTTCGTGATGTTCTTCAAACCTAAACTCAGCTGATCGTGCGTTAGACCTTGTTTGAGTTTTTGTCCTGATGTTCCAATGATGGTTCAAATATTGATATTTTGTTTTGAATGGGCAGTCTTTTCTTTTTTGGTTGAGGGTTTGTAGGACCTCTTTCTTTTTTTTTTGATTTTGTTATCCCTATTTTTTTGCCTGAACTGTTTCTTTTGTGATTACAGTCAGCGGGATGCCCCAGTTTTGTAAGTCTCCTTCATAGGTTTTGACTTAATGGTTTTTTATTTTTTGAGATAATGACTGCCTGTCATTATGATTATTCTGAACCATCACTGTTTTTTGTTATGTAAGAACTCCGTTGGTGCTATTCGTTGTGCACTTGGATCAACTGAGAGGACTACCCTGCCCCAGGTTATGATTAAAGGGTTTTAATTTTTTTTGAAAAGAGAAACTCCTACTTCTTTGGCTCAAAGGGGTTGACTAGGGATTATCTTCCTTATAACTCCAGTGTTTAGGAATGGAAACAATGCATGTACCTCATCAGCGGGGTTTGTTCAAAAGCATACTGTAGATCGTGGTATCGTTTTCGTCATCCTCCCTCAAGAGGCTTAAAATTATTAATTGAGCGTTGATCATCAGAAAAAAATATGAAAATAATTTGCATATAGTGAATACGAATATATTGCTTCAAAACAGACATATGCGATGCATTAATGAAATAACAACGTTTAACATGAGTAAATGTTTGAACAAAAGAAAATTACAACTTGAAAATCCTAATGAACAAAAGTCTTTTCATCTCAGGGCTTGTTACTTCAAATGGTGAGCCTTGGAGGGATGATAGAAAAACTCAGCCTGACCATCTTGTGTGAACTCCAATGCTCCTTCATCAATCAGGTCCTGGATCTTGTTCTTCAGAGCCCAACACTCATTTGTATCATGTCCTGGACTGGCAGAGTGGTAGGCACACCTTTTATTGGGATGATAGGTAGGAGATGCTGTGTTGGGGTTCCGGGGATGAGCCCTTAATGTGATCAGATTCAATCTCAACAGGTGTTGTAAAGCTTGAAACAACGACATGTTGAGCTGGGTGAATTGCCTCATGGGCTTGTCTGGCTGAAGCTGGTGAAGTTGATGCTGAATTTGTGACACTGGAGCCATTTGAGGAGCTCTCCCCTTATCTCCTTGTCTCAAAGATGGTTGAATGATGACTGGCTCTTTACCCTTAGACGTTTGACCCAGTTGGTTACCCTGAAGCAGTTGGTTGATGAGAACTCCGAGCTCTTCTTGTCTTTGAGCTAAACCTTGAATGGCAGTCACCTACCCCAGCATCTGGGATTTCATTACATCCACTTCAGCTTGCAGATGTTTCAGTCGTTCGTCCTCAGCACTGTTCCTGACCAAAGTCCCCATGAGAAGTGTTCTCAGCTCCTCCTGCCCCTTGGATAGATTCAGGAGGATTTCCCCGAACCGAGTCTCTTGAGCCTGAAGATCCTGGTTATCTTGTTAGGAAGCCATTGCTGAAATCAACAGCGTAGATGGTAAGTGAGCTGTAACAAGGGTACCTGTAATGCAATGATGTGTATGTATGCATGCAATGTTTTCAAGGATCTCGCGGGGTAAACGAGAAACCGTTAGAGTTTGAATTTTGTAGCTTGATTGAAGGAACTTCCGGTTGTTGAGAGTCCTTCTTCAAGGGTCAAAGGCTCACCATATCCAGTGGGTCATAGCCTCTGACAACCTTGGCTAGAGGAAAATAAATCCTCTTTGCCCCTTGCTAGATGTTTGATTCATCATGACCTGCATCACAAGCCCTTGAGATCCTTGAAATGGGTTAGTCCTTATGCAGGATGTATGCAATGGTATGATGTTATGTTATGCATGGGGTAACGTAGGTAAACCCTGTTATGAGTCCCCATTAAGGACTATAAACAAAACCTGCAAGAAACTCAGTACACTCTGTTATGAGTCCCAATTAAGGACTATAAACAAAACCTGCAAGAAACTTAGTAAACCCTGTTATGAGCCCCAATTAAGGACTATAAACAAAACCTGCAAGTAGTTCATGTGTCAGATAATAAGCATGCAAGTAGTCAAGTACGAAGGCACACAAGTCACACCAGAGAAGCCCTTAGAGTTTAGGCCAGCATGAGGTCTAGGCATTACCCTCTTTCAGTTTGTTGGTTCATACCTGTCCTATCAAAAGTAATCGGGTTCTTAGAGGATCCCAATATCATTGACTACCCTCAATCGGTCATAACTCCAGCATCGCAATCTTTTCTTGCAGCCAGAACCATCACGAGAGTTTAGCCTTAATGGGCGTAGCATACTGCTACTGTTCTAATGGCCAAGTTGTGTCATTTAAGGTTCTAAGGTCTGTTGGTGCTTAATGACTCCTCAGAAGACCCATATTCTCCTCGTTGCAACACAAGGGATATCGGTACAGACCAAGTTGCCACACCAACGTAGCCACTGCTTCACCCATGTCGGTATACGCCGGACAGGTCCCTCACAGCTTATGCTACCTAAACAGGGTATCCCCAGATCCGGGTTAGGATCTATGTAACTCCCATGCAACCCACAATTTTAAAGCAAACAAGTCAATACAATTGAAAACACAGTTATGAACTATCCTAAGGTACACCTCACTTTATAAAGTTCCCCAGCAGAGTCGCCAGTTCTGTGATCGGTGGATCTGGAACTGACTGTTTAACGCTGGTTTCGCGAAATGTCGCGGTAAGCAAGAGTCGCCACCGTCTTTTATTTTCTCCAATATGGAAAGGACAAAAGCACAGAAAAATTCCTTATTGAGATTAGTTCTCGGTTCGGGAGGTAGATTTATAGAAAGGGAAGGTGTTAGCACCCTTTCTATCCATGGTTATCCATGGGCTCTTAGATACTCGCTCATTTGTGTTTTCAAAATGTTTGTTTGCTTTTCAAGTGTGAGTGAGTTTGAAAAAGTTTCGTTTAAAATTTCAATTCGACTCTTGTATCAGTCCTCAAGAGTGTTTGAAAAGTTGTTTTTGAAAGCTTTTTGAAAAGTGTCGGTGTGAAAAGAAGTTTTTGATTTGTTTTGAATTAGAGCAAGTATCTACGAGTCATCTACCTACTCTAAGGAATTATGTTATGTTAATGTCCTTAAGGTAGTGCCATCCCACCATTGAGAGGTAAGTAGCACCACCGTTGGAGGTGTTCGGGTCAATTCGAGGGTTAGGGACAGTGTGGCCACCGAGCAACGGTAAGACACCTTAGGAGCTACCCTTATGCCATTGATCTTTTTATTCCGAGGCAACTATTCCGAGGCAACTTGTTTCGAGGCAACTAGATCAATGGAACATAAGGACTCACTAAGACGTCCTATAGTCGACGACCATGTTTCGAGGGGCAGGGAAACAATGTGGTCACCAGAGTAATAGTAGGACACCTTAGAAGCTACCCTTATGCCATGTTCATGGACATAAGGACTTACTAAAACGTCCTATACTCGACGACCACGATTCGAAGGGCAAGGCAACAGTGAGGCATACCCTAGGAGTGGTGTGTGAATTGTGTGTCATTTTCAGTTATATTTTCATCTTGTCATGCATTGGGTGAGCTACGCTTTGATTTTATTTGGGCATACATTCTTTCATGTGTTTATTAGCAGTTAAAAGGTGCAGGAATTAAAATGCGGGAAAACGTAAATCCTACGCTATTACAAGGCGCGGGTCTATACATCGCCAAATCTTTACAAAGACCCGTTTTGAAAAAATAAAAATGCGAGAAATTAAAAGAAAGCAATAAAGTCCTAATTAACTATTACATATCCGGAAACAATTACAAAAATATAATAAAAAGGAATTAAAGCGCGAAAAGAAATTAAATCGGGAACGTCCTAAGGGTTTTGACCCTTTTTTAGAATTAAATTGAATTTGCCTTTTTTTTTGTAATTAAATGAAAATTAGGCCTAATTACTAATTAATTAATTTAATTAAAAGAAAAATATTTTTGTATTTTTATGTTTTTAATGAAAATAAAAATAAAAAGGAATTAAAAATGTCAAAAGAAAAGCCTAAGTCTAAATTGTTTTTATTTATTGTAAAAAGGTTAAAATTAAACTAATTAACTAATTAATTTGTTAGTATTTTATTTACAAAAATAAAAGAGTGAGATTAATAATAAATGAAATATTTACATTTTTTAGTTTTTTTGAATTTTATGGAAAAATTAGTTATGTTAATTTAATGATAATAATAATAATGATAATAATTAAAAAAACAAATTATAAGGAAAAGAGAATAAAAAAAGTAACAAAACCATGGGGGTGATGACCCATGTCTCCTGATCACGTTGATGTTTATGGTCCGTCCCAATTTCACAGCGCTATCCAGTGGACCTTAGGACGAGTTTGTGGTTGCTTTGGCTTCAGTGAGTGGCAAGGAAGAAAGCTACGTGCTTGCTTTGATCTGAAAACGCTTGCAACTATGTTTTGATCTCACACTTTTTTTTCTGACACTTTTTGGATTTTTGCTCTAGCCGTTTGTGCACACTCTTTTTTTTTCTCTAGGTTATGAATGAGGCTTGCAAGGCTTGTATATATAGGCTTGGATGAGAATCAGTCACATTAGGGAGCTTTTAAGCCTTGCAATGAAGTTTTGATTTTCTCCATAATCACCATTGAAATAACTTGCCATATTTGCTCCAAATTTGAATTTTTTTGCTTGAAATAGGTCTTGAACGAATTTGGTATATGTTTTATGGTGTATAAAAGCTATTCAAACCACAAAATATCCTTTAATTAATTTTCTTAATTTTTATTTGATTTTAAAAGATTTAAAATGAATTAAATCAAATAAAATTAAATAAAAATGGAAAAATTAATTTTAAATCTTGAAATAATTTGTGGGACACGTGGGAAGCATGGCCAAGCTGAAACAAGTGGAAAAAGTGGGCCCCTTTTGTCAAAAATGAAGTTTCAAGGATAATTGATTTTGGCCATTTCACAAAAATTTCCCAACTTCTCCAATGCATATCTTGCTCAATTTTGAAGTTATGAACATGTTCTTTGACATTTTGGAAAGGTCTTGAAGTCCTATAACCAATGTCTTTGGTCCCATATCATTTTGATTTACCAATCTCAAGTTATGGTCTTTGACTTAAAGTCCCTTTTTGTTGACTTTTGAAAATGACCTATAATGTTGAAATTGATAACTTTTTGTGAGAGCATTTCTTAGACTTGGAATGTGAAGATGAGTTGTAGGAAATGTCATCCCCTTAAAAATGAGCATTGGATAGGATTTTTCTGATGAACCATGAAAAAGTTATGCCTTGGTCAAGGTATAGTTGACTTTTCAGCTGTCCAAAAATGGAAACTTTTGCATCTTGAGACCTTTTGAGCCATGCTTTGAGAATCATGATCAAGCATTGATCAAATGATGTTTGTGGCTTCAAAATAATATGTTGACCAAAATTTTTGACTTTTGACTGCCAAATGACTATTTTGCCCCTACTGTTGATTGTTGAGCAATTAGGGTTTTTGACTGTGCAACTTGACCTTGTGAGCCTTGAAACTTGACATGTAGGTGCTTGACAATGTGTATGAGCATATGGTACTTGATTGAGCCCTTGAAAACCTCAACTTCCTTGCAAGAACCAAAACCCTAGTTTGACTGGCTTAAGAGGATGGTTGACTGTGTAGCCCTTGAGTAGACTTTGAACCATTTGAGGTGATGCTTGGCAAAACTTGGAAGATTATGGGAGGGAAAATTTTGGGTTACAACACATCCGCCCTTCATACTCTTGTCTATTGGGTCGACCCTGGATCCATGGTGCTGGTGCCGTCACTTCAACCTTGCACCAAATGCTAAAATACCCGATCAAAGGAAAGATTGTAATAGTTCACAGAGAGGAGGAGTACATGGTTAGCCATCTGAACTCTTTCAGGTATGTTGAAATGGATGGTTAATTCACCGAGACTCACTGTCATAACTTTGAGGAGGTTCCAGCAACGGTCGCGGCAACCAAGACTACTCCAAAGGTCTCAAAGATTACCAGACCTCCACTGAAGATGGCCTCTTTGAAAGATGCTCGAGCCGTAGTTGAAGAAGGAGGGTGTACCATCTGGGGTCAGCTTCCGGATATCCCCTACAAGTCCGACAAATTTGGTTTGGGATTCACTGCAGAGGCCCAAAGAGTTGTTCGACATTCTCGCACCAGGGGGCCACCTCTGTGTATCAGCAATCAGGGAGTCAATGCAGTAGAAGACAGTGACGACAGCTGTGATATGGACGAATGGATTTTTCCAACCATCGGCGAAGGGCTCAACAATTGGGAGGACAAATATTTCATTCCTATTACTTTTATTCAAGAGTAATTGTCTTTTAATATTTTCAGGCTTGTAATATTTAAAAAATTCAGACTTTTAAAACCTTGTGTCTTACCTGAGGCACAACGGTCCATTTGTGAGGGTTGTCACTTCATTCTCATATGTCATTAATGAATCGTGGACGTTTTTGCATCAAATTTTGTGTTCTTTGTCTTTCTTTCTTATATTTTATTTCTTTCAAAGGTAGATATGCTCTTACACACACTCACATATTAAAATGCAGATCTACATCCACTCAGGATCCCATGTGTGATCGGTGGATCTGGAACTGACTGTTTAACGCTGGTTCGTGAAATGTCGCAGAAGCAAGAGTCGCCACCGTCTTTTATTTTCTCCAACATGGAAAGGACAAAAGCACAGAAAAATTCCTTATTGAGATTAGTTCTCGGTTCGAGAGGTAGATTTATAGAAAGGGAAGGTGTTAGCACCCTTTCTATCCATGGTTATCCATGGGCTCTTAGATACTTGCTCATTGTGTTTTCAAAAATGTTTGTTTTCTTTTCAAGGTGAGTGGGTTTGAAAAAGTTTCTTTGAAAGTTTCAGATCGACTCTTGTATCAGTCCTCAAGAGTGTTTGAAAAGTTGCTTTTGAAAGATTTTTGCAAAGTGTCGGTGTGAAAAGAAGTTTTTGATTTGTTTTGAATTAGAGCAAGTATCTACGAGTCATCTACCTACCCTAAGGAATTAGTCTGTGTAAATGTCCTTAAGGTAGTGCCATCCCACCATTGAGAGGTAGGTAGCACCACCGTTGGAGGTGTTCGGGTCAATTCGAGGATTAGGGACAGTGTGGTCACCAGAGCAATATTAGGACACCTTAGAAGCTACCCCCATGCCATGTTCATGGACATGAGGGCTTACTAAAACGTCCTATACTCGACGACCACGTTTCGAGGGGCAATGCAACAGTGAGGCGTACCCTAGGAGTGGTGTGTGAATCGTGTGTCATTTTCAGTTATTATTTGTCTTGATCATGCATTGGGTGAGCTACATTTTGATTTTATTTGGGCATTCATTCTTTCATGTGATTAACAGTTTAAAGGTGCAGAATTTAAAGTGGAAAAATAAAGGTCCTACGCTATTACAAGGCGCGGGTCTACATCGCCAAATTAAACAAAGACCCGATTTGAAATGAAATGCGGAAAGTAAATGTCCTAATTATCTATTACAAGGCCTTGGGGCAAATACATTATATTCATAAAAGAAATAAAAATAAATGCACGAAAAGAAATAAGAATCGAGTGCGAGGGCGTTGGACCCTTTAAAGAAATTAAATTAAAATTACAAATTAATTAATGATTAAGTAAAGAAAGGGACTTATTTTTTGATGTTTTTGTATTTATGAAAAAAAAATGAAGATTAATTGAAATTAGAAATTTAAATAAAAACCCTAATTCTAGTTTGTTTTTAATTATTAGAAAATGTTTAAGTTTTGACCTAATTTAACCCTAATTAATTAAATGTCATATTTATTTACAAGATAATTAATAATTAATAATAATAGGAAGAAAAATTTAATTATTGAGAAAAAAGAGTAAAAATGCTAGAAACCCTAATTTTTATGTTTTTTAGTTATTAAGAAGTAAATTAGAATTAAAACCCTAAATTAAAACTAAATTGATCATTAAATTTATTTACAAGATTAATAGAAATTAATATTAATAAAATATATTTTTTTGTTTTATGATTTTTCTGATTTTTTTTGTGTTATAAAATTTATTTTATGGAATTAAATAAAACAATTAACATGATTAAAATAAATAAAAGAAAAGAATAAAAAGAGAGAAAGAAATGCAAACATGGGGGGTGGTTGACCCAATTTGGAGGTCATATTTGAGCAATTAGGCCCACTGAAATGCAAGCCCATGTTGACTTCCAGCGTTTGTGTGAGGAACAGTTGACCAATGCGTATGGTGGATTGTTGGTGATGGCCATTAGATTTGCCTTCAGGGACATGTGGCAAGCACAGATCTGGAGTTGCATGGTAGCCTTCTAGAAGCATACTGCACAGAATTATGTTAAAGGAAAAAATATTGAATAAAGTGGGGGGACCTGGGAATCGAACCCAGGTCCCAATGCTTGCAACCATTCCTTTCCACCAACTGAGCCAGCGCGTTTATTCATATGTAATATAATAAGAAAATATAATATGGAAGAAACGTCCACTATGCTGAGAAGTGCGCCAAACATTCAAATGGACCAACCACCTTCAGCCACGCCAGCACCTTCTTCGTTCTACCTGAAAATAACAAATAGATAGCGGGGGTTTTAAACCCCCACTAAATGGTACCTGCGAAAAATAGAGAACAACATATGGTGAAAAAGAAAAAGGGCGCGAGGGTTAATTTCTATTCGTTGGAAGGTCCTGGTTTCAATGGTGTTGGTCTCATGGTCCAATTTTTCCAGATGAAGGAAACCCTAATTCATAGCTTCTGCAACCCTAGAAAATTTCCATGGCAACTTTGGATACATATGATATTAACTCAATCCAATGGTACCATTAGCTTCAGTATGATCATATTAGTGTAAAACAATAATAAAAATGCATGAACAAGGCCTGGAAATCAAAACACGATTATTCAATATTTCAAGAAAAGTTTGATTTTGTTATACTGATTCCTTGGATATGGAGGGTTGATTTTGATTGGAATGGCTTCCTGGATGTGTCAGGAGTGCAATGGAATCGTTATTTGGCTTTGAAACACCTTGTATCTATGAAAATAGTTTTGGATTTTTTGGTCAAAAATGCAAGTTTTCTTTTTAGGCTTTAGCGCAGCATTCTTGTGTTATTGATTAGGGTTGTGTTTGCATATGTATGAGGAATGATTTAGGTTAGAAAACAAAGCCCAAAATCCATTCAATCCATGTTTCAATATTTGATTTTTCAAGCATCTTTTTCAATCTTTTTTCCATCAAAACATTGCCAATCATGGGAGATTCTTTCCCTTTTGGATGTGCACGAAATCTTGAGTGAATAAAGAGTGGATATGCTGCACAAAAAGGTTTGGAAAACCTATTTTAGTATTTTTCTTATACTTAATTTTAATTAAATGAATTAAAAGAATTAAAAACTCAATTAATTAATTAAAAATAAGAAAATAACTCCCCTTTGGGTCAATGGGTCGTGCATGGCCTTTGGGTGATTATTCTTGGAAGAAATTGAGGCCCATTAGCAATTTTGAGGCATTTGAAGCAAAGTTGACTTTTCAAAATTCCCAAATATTTCCCAACTTCCACAAGGCATATCTTGCTCAATTTTTAAGCTTTGATCATGTTCTTGGACATTTTGGAAAGGTCTTGAAGTCCTATAACCAATTCCTTTGGTCCCATGTCATTTTGATGTACCAATCTCAAGTTATGGTCTTTGACTTAAAGTGCCTTTTTGTTGACTTTTGAAAATGACCTATAATGTTGAGATTGATAACTTTTTGTGAGAGCAATTCTTGGACTTGAAGTGTGAAGAGGAGTTGTAGGAAATGTCATTCTCTTCAAAATGAGCTTTGGATGGAATTTTTCTGATAAACCATGTGGAAGTTATGCCTTGGTCAAGTTACAGTTGACTTTTTCAACTGTCCAAAAATAGAAACTTTTGCATCTTGAGACTTTTTGAGCCATGCCTTGAGAATAATGATCAAGAATTGATCAAATGATGTTTGTGGCTTCAAAATAAGATGTTGACCAAAAATTTTGACTTTTGACTGTCAAATGACCATTTTGCCCTTGCAGTTGACTATAGGGCAATTAGGGTTTTTGACTGTGCAATTTTGTGTTGAGAGTCTTGAAACTTGGCATAAGGATGCTTGGCAATGTTTATAGGCATGTGGGACTTGTTTGGACCCTTGGAAACTTCAGCTTCTTTGCCAGAACCAAAACCCTAATTTTTGACTGTTAGGAGGCCATTGGACTGTGCAACCCTTGGGAGATTTTGAAGCATGCTCTTAGCAAATCTTGAAGAATATGGGAGGGCAAATTTTGGGGTACAACAGTTGCCCCTGTTCAATCTTCTTAGACCTGAGGATGTAGATTGGCTGGCGTGCCTTTCGTAATCCGAAGGTGGAAGATGATTGAACACTAGAGTGCCCAGAAATTTGCGCTCACATAGTAGTGTGATGATGGGAATGGACTTACAAATGCCATTTGGAGATTGATGGATAGGAGGATGGGCTTATAGATGCCATGTTGAGAGGTGATGGATAGGTGGATGGGCTTATAGATTCCATCTGGGTGTTGATCGCGTAAGAGATTCCTTAACGAGAACTTGCGTACCTGAAAAAGAAAGATGATTACCTGACCTGTTACAGGAGTTGGTCTTCAAACTCTTTGTATAGACGCACCCTGGTTGGTTACAGGAATCGAATCTTCAACCTCTTCAGACGTGTCCTGGCGAGATACAGGAATCGAGTCTGGAGCTTCAAAAGGTGATGAATGAATCAGGGATGGTTACTACCTCAACGGGACGATGAGAGAACCTTGGGCGATTACTACCTCAACAGTAAAGATGAGAGAATCTGGGGCGATTACAACCTCAACAGTAACGATGAGAGAATCTGGGGCGATTACTACCTCAACAGTAACGATGAGAGAATCTGGGGCGATTACTACCTCAACAGTAACGATGAGAGAATCTGGGGCGATTACTACCTCAACAGTAACAATGAGAGAATCTGGGGCGATTACTACCTCAACAGTAACGATGAGAGAATCTGGGGCGATTACTACCTCAACAATAACGATGAGAGAATCTGGGGCGATTACTACCTCAACAGTAACGATGAGAGAACCTGGGGCGATTACTACCTCAATAGTAACGGTGAGAGAATCTAGGGCGATTACTACCTCAACAGTAACGGTGAGAGAATATGGGGCGATTACTACCTCAACAGTAACGATGAGAGAATCTGGGGCGATTACTACCTCAACAGTAACGATGAGAGAATCTAGGGCGTCTTCTACTGAGTCTTCATCAGGAAAATCTTTAGGAATCGATTTAATTGGACCAGAGAAGGCCTTTGACTGGATCGGCATCAGAAAAATCTTTAGGAGTCGATTTAACTGAACCAGGCAAGGTCTTGGAATCTTCAACTGAGTCTTCATCAGGAAAATCTTTAGGAATCGATTTAACTGGCCCAGAGAAGGCCTTTGACTGGATAAGAATCAGAAAAATCTTTAGGAGTCGATTTAACTGAACCAGGCAAGGTCTTGGAATCTTCAACTGAGTCTTCATCAGGAAAATCTTTAGGAATCGATTTAACTGGCCCAGAGAAGGCCTTTGACTGGATAAGAATCAGAAAAATCTTTAGGAGTCGATTTAACTGAACCAGGCAAGGTCTTGGAATCTTCAACTGGGTCTTCATCAGGAAAATCTTTAGGAATCGATTTAACTGGCCCAGAGAAGGCCTTTGACTGGATAAGAATCAGAAAAATCTTTAGGAGTCGATTTAACTGAACCAGGCAAGGTCTTGGAATCTTCAACTGGATAAGAATCAGGGAGATCTTAGGGTCGATCTGACTGAACCAGAGAAGGCCTTTGACTGGATAAGAATCAGAAAAATCTTTAGGAGTCGATTTAACTGAACCAGGCAAGGTATTGGAATCTTCAACTGGATAAGAATCAGGGAGATCTTAGCGTCGATCTGACTGAACCAGAGAAGGCCTTGGATTAACTTTGACTGGATAAGAATCAGAAAAATCTTAGAATCGATTTAACTGAACCAGACTAAAGTCTTAGAATATCTTCAACTGGATAAGAATCAGAAAAATCTTAGAATCGATTTAACTGAACCAGAGAAGGTCTTGAAATAACTTCAACTGGATAAGAATCAGAAAAATCTTTAGGAATTGATTTAACTGAACCAGAGAATGCCTTTGACTGGATAAGAATCAGAAAAATCTTTAGGAGTCGATTTAACTGAACCAGGCAAGGTCTTGGAATCTTCAACTGGATAAGAATCAGGGAGATCTTAGCGTCGATCTGACTGAACCAGAGAAGGCCTTGGATTAACTTTGACTGGATAAGAATCAGAAAAATCTTAGAATCGATTTAACTGAACCAGACTAAAGTCTTGGAATATCTTCAAATGGATAAGAATCAGAAAAATCTTAGAATCGATTTAACTGAACCAGAGAAGGTCTTGAAATAACTTCAACTGGATAAGAATCAGAAAAATCTTTAGGAATTGATTTAACTAAACCAGAGGAGGTCTTGGACATAGCTGAGAACTTAACTGGATCTTTCCTGAAAGGTAAAGCTCAATCATATGAAATGCATGATATGGATCAAGCAATGACGTTCTCAACATAAATGAGACTGTCTGTTCATGATGCGTATATGCATGCTATAATGTATGGAAATGCGATGTTTATGAATGTATGTTTTTGTCTAGGAAAGTAAATCCTTGACGGGTGCCGGGAAGTCACATCCTGGGATGATGTTGGAGAATAGTGTTTTGTTGTTTCCGCTGGGGATGATAGTTGCAAGAATACCGGTAGGGGAAGATAACTCCGTTGGGGAATAAACTTGGCGAATGAATTACTCTGCGGGGAGAAAATTACTCTAGAGATCTTGCTGGAGAACAATACTCTGTGGGAAGAGAGGTACGTTGTTGGGATGCTTGATGATAATTCTACTGGGGATACCGTTGTTATGTTGGAAGTGTTAATAGACTCCGCTGGGGATAAGAAGACTTCGCCGAGGACGATCTTTCCGTGGCTTTTGGCTGAGGATAACCCAGTTATATCCTGGTAGGGAAATAACCTTTGAATAAAGCCGGGCAACGCGTTCGTGTTCTGCAGGGGATAAGCTTACTGCTGGGGAGATGATTCAAACTTTCCTGGGGAAATCTTGAACTATGATGGACTCTCCTGGGGAAATTTGGTATTGGAAGTGGCTCCACTGAATGTCTGGTATACCGCCGGGGAACAATCTTAGATCAAGACTGCCGGGGATGCTTGTTAGGAATTTTTGTGCTCCTCCGGGGAATATTGAGATCTTCGGGGGATAATCCAACTTCCTTAAGGCTGACAGTAAGCTAACTCTGCTTGGGGAGAGTGTTGCTGACTTGCTGGAGGTATTGTGCCTTCTCTGCTCGGGGGGAGTATGGCTGAACCTTGTCTCATTCTATGGGGAATTAGGGTATCTTGGTCACTCTTCAGCTGAACTCGCCTTGGTACCTTGACGGCAGAGCAACCAGATCGCTTAGACAACTCATTATTGCCCCTGTTTCTGATGTGTGAGAGGAAGATACCTGTGGAGGTGCTTGATGACTGCCGATTTGACAAATCTTCTTCTGGTAGGCAAGTGACGAGATGACAGGACATAGTCGTACGCTCTGATCCCTAATTTTTGCCTGGACCGCCCTTTCGGGTTTTCAGTCCACCGGGATACCCATTTTTGCCCAAGCCGCCTTTTCAGGTTTTCGACTTGCCGGGTGTACAGATTTTTTCATTTCATCCCTCATTTTTGCCCGAACCCTTTTGGTTCGCCGGGAAGCCCTTATTTTTGCCTAGGTATGTCAACCTAGCGGGTCTTTGATTATGCGTAGTATTTTTTTTTCCGACTATGTCCACGCTCTCAGAAGGTAGGGAGTTTCCCCTGTTAGAAGTGTTTTGTCATGCCCCAGAAGATGTTTAATCGGGCAAGATTCGTTGCTGGGAATTCATGTCCAATGCCCCAAGTGGCTCAGGCGGAGGTTTGCCCCTGGCTGTTTTGGCATTTGAGAGATTCTCTGAATCTTGATTGGACTGCCCCAGATGATGGACCATGATCATGTCATGCCCCTTGATTGGAAGTGCTTTTGTTCACTAGGTATTCATCGTGCGAATTTCCCTGCTGTTCAAACAAATAATCATATGCACACAATGTTATATCAAAAATGCAAAGCTTATGTCTGTCTTGAAGATTTTGAAAATGCATTCTTTTTTCATAAAAACAAGTGAATTTTTTGTAAACGTTGATGTCAACTCGTTATTTTACCGCAAGCCTTAAGGAGTCAGGATACCTTTTGTAACAGTATGCTTTCGAACTAACCCATGCTTCAGCTAGGACTTTTTAAGGGTTATAACGTGGCCTGGTTCACGGTGTAAGAAACAAAGGATAAAGGCTCAAATTATTTGTACCCACCCGTTCTTCGTGATGTTCTTCAAACCTAAGCTCAGTTGATCGTGCGTTAGACCTTGTTGTGTCTTTGTCCTGATGTTCCAATGATGGTTCAGATATTGATGATTTATTCTGAATAGGCAGTCATTTTTTGTTTTTGTTGAGGGTTTGTATGACCTCTTTCTTTTTGATTTCGCTATCCCTAAATTTTGCCTGAACTGTTTCTTTTGTGATTACAGTCAGCGGGATGCCCCAGTTTTGTAAGTCTCCTTCATAGGTTTTGACTTATTGGGTTTTTATTTTTTTTGAGATATAATGACTGCCTATCCTTATGATTATTCGGAATCATCATGGTCTGTAGTTTTGTAAGGACTCCTTTGGTGCCATTCGTTATGTACTTGGATCAACTGAGAGGACTACCCTGCCCCAGGTTATGATTAAGGGTTTTAATTTTCGAAAAGAAAAACTCCAACTTCTTTGGCTCAGAGGGGTTGACGAGGGATTATCTTCCTTATAACTCCAGTATTTAGGGATTGAAACAATGCCTGTACCTCATCAGCGGGGTCTGTTCAAAAGCATATTGTATATCGTGGTATCATTTTCGTCATCCTCCCTCAAGAGGCTTAGAATTGTTAATTTAGAGTTGACATAAAAGATGAAGGCAATTTGTAATATAGTGAATACGAAATAATTACTTCAAAACAGACATGTTCGATGCATTAATGAAATAACAACGTTTGATATGAATAAAATGTTTGAACAATTAAAAGAAAGTTACAACTTGAAAAATCCTAATGAACAAAGAGTCCTTTCATCTCAGGGCTTGTTATTTCAACTGGTGAATCCTGTAGGGATGACAGGAGCATTAAGCCTGGCCCATCTGGGTGAAATCCACAACTCTTTCATTAATTAGGTCTTGGATCTTATTCTTCAGAGCCCAGCAGTCGTCGGTGTCATGTCCTGGACTATCAGAGTGGTATGCACATCTTTCCTCAGGATTATACTTTGGGGAGGCTGTGTTGAGATTCTTAGGAGGGTCCTTTAACGTTACCAGATTCGACCTCAACAATTGTTGTAAAGCTTGAGACGGTGACACGTTGAGCTTGGTGAACTGCCTTTTAGGCTTGTCTGGCTTGCTCTGATCAGCCCGTTGTTCTTGGCGAGGTCGTTGTTGGACTTGTGAAATGGTAGCAACTTGGAGAGGTCTATTCATTGGACCAGACCTTTGTCCTCTTGGAAGCTGTTCCATGACCTGGTCCCTGACTTGGGCTGGTTGCTTCATGTCTTGATGAAACTGACTGATCATGGCCCTCAGCTCTCCTTGCTCCCGAGCTAAACCTTGGATGAGAGCCCTTTGTCCCAGCATCTGGGTTTTCATCGTATCTACCTCAGCTTGCAGACGTTTCAGCTGCTCGTCCTTGTCATCTTCGGGACTTTTCTTGGCCAAATTCCCCATAAGGAGTGTCCTCAACTCTTCCTGCCCCTTGGATAGGCTTAAGAAGATCTCCCTGAACTGAGTCTCTTGAGCATGAGGTCCCTGGTTATCTTGCTGGGAAGCCATTGCTGAAATAAACAGCGAGAAAGGTAAGTGACCTGTCAAAAGGGTACCTGTTATGCAATGATATGATGTTATATATATGCAATGTTTTCAAGGATCTCGCGAGGTAAACAAGAAAATTGTTAGCATTTGAATTTGTAGCTTGATGGAAGGCACTGCATATTGTTGAGAGGCCTTCTTCAAGAGTCAAGGCTCACCATATCGAGTGGGTCATAGCCCCTGACAACCTTGTCTAGAGGAAAATAAATCCTCTTTGCCCCTTGCGGGATAGTTGATTCATCATGACCTGCATCACAAGCCCTTGAGATCCTTGAAACGGATTAGTCCTTATGCGGGATGTATGCAATGGTATGATGTTATGCTATGCATGGGGTAACGTAGGGAAACCCTGTTATGAGTCCCAATTAAGGACTGTAAACAAAACCTGCAAGAAACTCAGTAAACCCTGTTATGAGTCCCAATTAAGGACTATAAACAAAACCTGCAAGAAACTCAAGTAAACCTTGTTATGAGTCCCAATTAAGGACTATAAACAAAACCTGCAAGAAACTCAAGTGTCAGATAACAAGCATGCAAGTAGTCAAGTTGGAAGGCACACAAGTCACACAAGAGAAACCCTTAGAGTTCAGGCCAGCATGGGGTCTGGGTATTACCCTCTTGAAGTTTGTTGGTTCATACCTGTCCTATCAAAAGTAACCGGGTTCTAGAGGATCCCAATATCACTGACTACCCTCAATCGGTCATAACTCCAGCATCGCAATCTTTTCTTGCGGCCAGAACCATCACGAGAGTTTAGCCTCAATGGGCGTAGCATACTGCTACTGTTCTATTGGCCAAATTGGGTCATTTAAGGTTCTAAGGTCGGTTGGTGCTTAATGACTCCTCAGAAGACCCATATTCTCCTCGTTGCAACACAAGGGATATCGGTACAGACTAAGGTGCCACACCAACGTAGCCACTGCTTCACCCATGTCGGTCTATGCCGGACAGGTCCCTCACAGCTTATGCTACCTAAACAAGGTATCCCCAGATCCGAATTAGGATCTATGTAACTCCCAAGACAGTCCCACAATGATAAAGCAAACAAGTCAAAGCAATTGAAAACACAGTTATGAACTATCCTAAGGTACACCTCACTTTATAAGAGTCCCCAGCAGAGTCGCCAGTTCTGTGATCGGTGGATCTGGAACTGACTGTTTAACGCTGGTTCGCGAAATGTCGCGGAAGCAAGAGTCGCCACCGTCTTTTATTTTCTCCAACATGGAAAGGACAAAAGCACAGAAAAATTCCTTATTGAGATTAGTTCTCGGTTCGGGAGGTAGATTTATAGAAAGGGAAGGTGTTAGCATCCTTTCTATCCATGGTTATCCATGGGCTCTTAGATACTTGCTCATTGTGTTTTCAAAAATGTTTGTTTGCTTTTCAAGGTGAGTGGGTTTGAAAAAGTTTCTTTGAAAGTTTCAGATCGACTCTTGTATCAGTCCTCAAGAGTGTTTGAAAAGTTGCTTTTGAAAGCTTTTTGCAAAGTGTCGGTGTGAAAAGAAGTTTTTGATTTGTTTTGAATTAGAGCAAGTATCTACGAGTCATCTACCTACCCTAAGGAATTAGTCTGTGTAAATGTCCTTAAGGTAGTGCCATCCCACCATTGAGAGGTAGGTAGCACCACCGTTGGAGGTGTTCGGGTCAATTCGAGGATTAGGGATAGTGTGGTCACCAGAGCAATAGTAGGACACCTTAGAAGCTACCCCCATGCCATGTTCATGGACATGAGGACTTACTAAAACGTCCTATACTCGACGACAACGTTTCGAGGGGCAAGGCAACAGTGAGGCGTACCCTAGGAGTGGTGTGTGAATCGTGTGTCATTTTCAGTTATTATTTGTCTTGATCATGCATTGGGTGAGCTACGTTTTGATTTTATTTGGGCATTCATTCTTTCATGTGATTAACAGTTTAAAGGTGCGGAATTTAAAGTGGAAAAATAAAGGTCCTACACTATTACAAGGCGCGGGTCTACATCGCCAAATTAAACAAAGACCCGATTTGAAATAAAATGCGGAAAGTAAATGTCCTAATTATCTATTACAAGGCCTTGGGGCAAATACATTATATTCATAAAAGAAATAAAAATAAATGCACGAAAAGAAATAAGAATCGAGTGCGAGGGCGTTGGACCCTTTAAAGAAATTAAATTAAAATTACAAATTAATTAATGATTAAGTAAAGAAAGGGACTTATTTTTTGATGTTTTTGTATTTATGAAAAAAAAGGAATATTAATTGAAATTAGAAATTTAAATAAAAACCCTAATTCTAGTTTGTTTTTAATTATTAGAAAATGTTTAAGTTTTGACCTAATTTAACCCTAATTAATTAAATGTCATATTTATTTACAAGATAATTAATAATTAATAATAATAGGAAGAAAAATTTAATTATTGAGAAAAAAGAGTAAAAATGCTAGAAACCCTAATTTTTATGTTTTTTAGTTATTAAGAAGTAAATTAGAATTAAAACCCTAAATTAAAACTAAATTGATCAATAAATTTATTTACAAGATTAATAGAAATTAATATTAATAAAATATATTTTTTTGTTTTATGATTTTTCTGATTTTTTTGTGTTATAAAATTTATTTTATGGAATTAAATAAAACAATTAACATGATTAAAATAAATAAAAGAAAAGAATAAAAAGCGAGAAAGAAATGCAAACATGGGGGGTGGTTGACCCAATTTGGAGGTCATATTTGAGCAATTAGGCCCACTGAAATGCAAGCCCATGTTGACTTCCAGCGTTTGTGTGAGGAACAGTTGACCAATGCGTATGGTGGATTGCTGGTGATGGCCATTAGATTTGCCTTCAGGGACATGTGGCAAGCACAGATCTGGAGTTGCATGGTAGCCTTCTGGAAGCATACTGCACAGAATTATGTTAAAGGAAAAAATATTGAATAAAGTGGGGGGACCTGGGAATCGAACCCAGGTCCCAATGCTTGCAACCATTCCTTTCCACCAACTGAGCCAGCGCGTTTATTCATATGTAATATAATAAGAAAATATAATATGGAAGAAACATCCACTATGCTGAGAAGCGCGCCAAACATTCAAATGGACCAACCACCTTCAGCCACGCCAGCATCTTCTTCGTTCTACCTGAAAATAACAAATAGATAGCGGGGGTTTTAAACCCCCACTAAATGGTACCTGCGAAAAATAGCAAACAACATATGGTGAAAAAGAAAAATGGCGCGAGGGTTAATTTCTACTCGTTGGAAGGTCCTGGTTTCAATGGTGTTGGTCTCATGGTCCAATTTTTCCAGATGAAGGAAACCCCAATTCATAGCTTCTGCAACCCTAGAAAATTTCCATGGCAACTTTGGATACAGATGATATTAACTCAATTCAATGGCACCATTAGCTTCAGTATGATCATATTAGTGTAAAACAATAATAAAAATGCATGAACAAGGCCTAGAAATCAAAACACGATTATTCAATATTTCAAGAAAAGTTTGATTTTGTTATATCGATTCCTTGGATATGGAGGGTTGATTTTGATTGGAATGGCTTCCTGGATGTGTCAGGAGTGCAATGGAATCGTTATTTGGCTTTGAAACACCTTGTATCTATGAAAACTGTTTTGGAATTTTTGGTCAAAAATGCAAGTTTTCTTTTTAGGCTTCAGCGCAACATTCTTGTGTTATTGATTAGGGTTGTGTTTGCATATGTATGAGGAATGATTTAGGTTAGAAAACAAAGCCCAAAATCCATTCAATCCATGTTTCAATATTTGATTTTTCAAGCATCTTTTTCAATCTTTTTTCCATCAAAACATTGCCAATCATGGGAGATTCTTTCCCTTTTGGATGTGCACGAAATCTTGAGTGAATAAAGAGTGGATATGCTGCACAAAAAGGTTTGGAAAACCTATTTTAGTATTTTTCTTATACTTAATTTTAATTAAATGAATTAAAAGAATTAAAAACTCAATTAATTAATTAAAAATAAGAAAATAACTCCCCTTTGGGTCAATGGGTCGTGCATGGCCTTTGGGTGATTATTCTTGGAAGAAATTGAGGCCCATTAGCAATTTTGAGGCATTTGAAGCAAAGTTGACTTTTCAAAATTCCCAAAAATTTCCCAACTTCCACAAGGCATATCTTGCTCAATTTTTAAGCTTTGATCATGTTCTTGGACATTTTGGAAAGGACTTGAAGTCCTATAACCAATGCCTTTGGTCCCATGTCATTTTGATGTACCAATCTGAAGTTATGGTCTTTGACTTAAAGTGCCTTTTTGTTGACTTTTGAAAATGACCTATAATGTTGAGATTGATAACTTTTTGTGAGAGCAATTCTTGGACTTGAAGTGTGAAGAGGAGTTGTAGGAAATGTCATTATCTTCAAAATGAGCTTTGGATGGAATTTTTCTGATAAACCATGTGGAAGTTATGCCTTGGTCAAGTTACAGTTGACTTTTTCAACTGTCCAAAAATAGAAACTTTTGCATCTTGAGACTTTTTGAGCCATGCCTTGAGAATAATGATCAAGAATTGATCAAATGATGTTTGTGGCTTCAAAATAAGATGTTGACCAAAAATTTTGACTTTTGACTGTCAAATGACCATTTTGCCCTTGCAGTTGACTGTAGGGCAATTAGGGTTTTTGACTGTGCAATTTTGTGTTGAGAGTCTTGAAACTTGGCATAAGGATGCTTGGCAATGTTTATAGGCATGTGGGACTTGTTTGGACCCTTGGAAACTTCAGCTTCTTTGCCAGAACCAAAACCCTAATTTTTGACTGTTAGGAGGCCATTGGACTGTGCAACCCTTGGGAGATTTTGAAGCATGCTCTTAGCAAATCTTGAAGAATATGGGAGGGAAAATTTTGGGGTACAACACCATGGGTAACGATTATGCTATGGCCAATTGTGACTTTGAAAATCCGATCTACCAAGCCGACGACGAAAGTGAGGAAGATTGTGAGGTGCCAAGGGAGTTGGCCAGGTTGTTGCAACAGGAAGAAAGGACCATTCAGCCGCACGAAGAGCCGGTTGAAATAGTTAACTTAGGTAATGAGGAGGACAAAAAGGAGGTCAAGGTGGGTGCCAATTTGGGACCCAGTGTTAAGGAGCGCCTGATTCATTTATTACACGATTATGTTAAAGTCTTTTCTTGGTCGTACAAAGACATGCCGGGACTTGATACAGACATTGTGGTACATCGTCTGCCTACAAGAGAAGATTTCCCTCCAATAAAGCAAAAGGTTCGCCGCATGAGGCCTGATATGTCAGAAAAGATTAAAGCAGAAGTCATGAAGCAATTCAATTCTGGATTTTTGGTTGTCACCTCTTATCCCCAATGGGTGGCCATTGTTGTTCCTGTGCCCAAGAAAGATGGTAAAGTGCGAATGTGTGTGGACTACAGATATTTGAATAGGGCAAGCCCCAAATATGATTTCCCACTTCCCCACATCGACATTCTAGTTGACAATACAACATAACACAAAGTGTTTTCCTTCATGGAAGGTTTCTCAGTCTACAACCAAATCAAAATGGCGATTGAGGATATGGAGAAAACAACCTTTGTTACACAGTGGGGCACATTCTGCTATAAGGTCATGCCATTCGGACTGAAGAATGCAGGGGCAACTTATCAACGCGCCATGGTAGCTTTATTTCATGACATGATACATCATGAGATAGAGGTCTACGTAGACGATATGATAGCCAGTTCGCAAACAGAAGAAGAGCATCTTGACTACTTACAGAAGCTGTTTGAGAGGCTGAAGAAATATAAGTTGAGGTTGAATCCAAACAAATGCACGTTCGGCGTACGGTCTGGTAAACTCCTAGGTTTTGTCATCAGCAACAAAGGTATCGAGGTTGATCCTGCCAAGGTTAAAGCGATACAAGAGATGCCTTCTCCTCGTACTGAGAAGGAAGTCAGAGGATTCTTGGGACGTTTGAATTACATCGCCAGGTTCATTTCTCACCTGACATCTACTTGTGAGCCAATCTTCAAGCTCTTGAAGAAAGATCAAGTAGTCAAATGGAATAACGAATGCCAAGTTGCTTTTGACAAAATCAAAGAATACTTACAAGATCCTCCTGTGTTGTTGCCACCTGTCGAGGGAAGGCCTTTAATCTTGTATTTGACTGTTTTATAAAACTCAATGAGGGTGTGTATTAGGGCAGCATGACGAGTCTGGCCGAAAAGAGCATGCTATTCATTACCTGAGAAAAAAGTTTACCGACTGTGAAACAAGATATTCACTACTCGAGAAAACTTGCCGCGCTCTGGCATGGGCTGCTCGCCGGCTGAGATAGTATATGCTGACCCATATTACTCTGTTGATATCTAAAATGGATCTGATAAAATACATCTTTGAGAAGCCCGCTCTTTTTGGGAGAGTAGCAAGATGGAAGATGATCCTGACAGATTATGACATACAATATACTACCCAGAAAGCTATAAAGGGTAGTGTATTAGATGATCACCTTGCTCACCAAGCTGTGGAGGAATATCAGTCCATGAAGTTTGAATTCCCGGATGAAGACATCATGACATTAGACAACTGTGAATAAATCAGGCCATATGACAGACCTGAACAAGGATCCCGATGGACCCTATTCTTTGATGGAGCATCCAATGCACTTGGCAATGGTATCGGTGTCGTACTCATATCTCCGGAAGGATGTCATACTCCCTTTACTGCCAGACTTTGCTTCAACTATAAAAACAACATGGCAGAATACGAAGCATGCATCTTCGGTCTCAAAGCTGCTATAGACTTGGGGATCAAATCCTTGGATGTATTTGGAGATTCAACTTTGGTCATCAGTCAGATCAAAGGGAAATGAGACACCAAACACCCCAACCTTATCCCTTACAAAGAACATGTCTTGACGTTTCTACCGCATTTTGAGAATATTACCTTCGAGTATTTCCCGCGAGAAGAAAATCAGCTAGCAGACGCACTAGCCACAATGTCATCTATGTTTAAACTTAATTGGGATAATGAGGCTCCTCAAATCACCATTGAGCAGATGAATGAACCGGCCTACTGTCATGAGATCGGTACTGAAGAAGTAGTGGATCGACCTTGGTTCCATGAAGTTAAAAGGTATCTCGAGTCTCAGGAATACCCAGAAGGAGCTTCGGTGAATGACAAGAAGTTCCTAAGAAGATTCTAGGCTAAATTCTTCCTTAATAACGACATTTTGTACAAACGCAGTCATGAACTTGTATTACTTCGATGCGTAGACAAGGTTGAAGCTGAAAGGATCATGGTTGAATTGCACGAAGGCACTTTTGGCACCCATTCTAGCGGGCATACAATGGAAAAGAAAATCCTACGGGCAGGCTATTGTTGGTCTACCATGGAGGCAGGTTGCTATCAACACTCTCGGACTTGCCATAAGTGTCAGATTTATGCGGATAAAGTGAACGTACCTCCGGTTGCTATGAACGTCTTGACGGCTCCTTGGCCCTTTTCTATGTGGGGAATCGATATGATTGGGGAAATCAAGCCAACGGCCTCCAATGGACACCGCTTCATCTTAGTGGCCATCGACTATTTTACAAAGTGGATTGAGGCAGCTTCCTTTGCTTCCGTTACTAAGAATGTGGTCGCCCGGTTCATAAAATAGAACCTCATCTGTCGGTACGGAATCCTAGAGAGAATCCTCACTGATAATGGTACGAATCTAAACAACACTATGATCACCTCCTTGTGCGAGCAATTCAAGATCCAGCATCATAATTCTTCCCCTTACCGGTCAAATATGAATGGTGTTGTCGAAGCTGCAAATAAAAACATTAAAAAGATCATATAGAAAATGACAGTTATATATAAAGACTGGCATGAGATGTTACCATTCGCTCTCCATGGGTATTGTACCACATCTCGCACATCAACTGTGGCAACACCCTATTCTCTGGTATACGGCAACCACCCCTTTAATAACTCTGAATAATCATCCCTTCTAACCAATAAAAAACCAATTTGGGCCTTCATTTCACCATTCTCTAGCCCGACGAATTCTTTTTGTTCTAGCACACCCTTGTCTGAACTTACACCTCCCACTGTTGCATTGTTTTATTTTCTATATTGGATTTCCATTTTATTTTATTAGATGATTTTGATTTTGTTTTATTGAGTTTAACTTCTTTAGAATTAAAAAAAAAATAGAATTAGGACTCCATTTCCTTTTAGCTTTTAAAAAGTAATCATTAGTTTATACACAATAAAAATCCAAACAAAAAATATATACATAGGATTTGATTTTCTAAATCAATTATTTTATTTTCTAGAACAAAATTTCCTTTTTCTTTCAAAACCTCACAAAACAAAATACCAAAATATTACTTTTATTTGTTTTACTTTGAATTGTTTTAATTTAATTATTTGTTCATTTTTAATTCGATTTGGTTGTATTGATTTCCTATTTTAACTTTTTATCATATTTTCGATTCGATCCATCCCCATTTGTAAATTTGTACCCCCATTCCCTAAAGCTCTGTAATAGCGTAGAATTTTAATTTCTGCAATTTATTGTTTTCCTTTAACTGTATAATAATTAGGCGTGCATGGCAAGATTCAAAATCAATCGCTAGATAACCTAATTTCAAAGACAAAATTAACTTGAATAAAAAACACTTTTCACACACGCACCTCTAGGGTAACCTCGCTTGTTGCCTCAAAAATACAGTCATGTCCCTCGAATATGGGACGTTTTAGCAATGACCCTTTGATAAAAAAATATCGTAGTCCCTCGATGACCCTCGACGTTTCCTTCTATAAAACGATCTCGTCCCTTACAAAAAATTGCTAAAGCGTCACATAAGTTGCTTTCGATGACTGTAAAATTGACCCACGCCTGTCCCTTTACATCCAACGATGGGGCTTCTTATCAAATAAATGGTAAGATAGAAACATTAAAAGGAGGAAGAAAAGAACTTTGAGACCTTTCGAGTAGGTAGATTCGCTCCTAGTTGCTCGCTTGCTCACGACAAAAACATTTTTACACCAACCCTTTCATCTCAAAACATTTTTAAAAGACAAAACCTTTTGTATACGTTCTTATAGAGACGAGAACCATTGCAAAATTTATTTTCAAAAAAACCACTTTCCAAAACACAATCCACAAACACATCTTTGAACCATCTTTCAAAACAAAACTTTGTACGCGTTCTTATAGAAACAAGAACCATTACAAAGAGATTTTTTCAAAACACTTTCAAAGCCCACACCACAAGCACACTGTCAAAACAAAAGCAAGTGATCTAAACGAGTAACTAAGAGGCCATGGAAAACCATGGATGGAAAGGGTGCTAATACCTTCCCTTTTCATAATCTACCCCCCGAACCCGAGAAATAATCTCGAAAGGTCTTTCCTGTGCTTTTTTACCTTTCCTTTTGGATAAAAGAAAAGTCGATAGTGACTCTTGCTATCCGCACAAATGCGATCGAAACGCAAAATACCAAGTCAGTTCTCCCATCGTATCACAAGGTGGAAATCAAGGGATGATGGATTCGTGAGCGGAAGATAGAAGAAAGTGGGTTACAATGATGTGTGAAGGGTAACGACGATGTGAGTAAAAGGGGAAACGAAAGGGAGTATGATGATTTGTGTTGGATTTTGATGGGGAGTGATGGTATGTTGTGTTGTTATTATTTGTTGTGTAGAAGAAGAGAATGGATTAAGAAGAGGGGTGGTTACTGTTTTTGTTGATCGGGTGTTAGGAAGAGAGAAGAGGGAGATTGGTGTGGGTCACTGAGTTGTGGGTTTTTGTAGTATGGTAACAAAGAAAGAATATGCTATTAAATAGGAAGAATGAAAAGGAAAAATTCTGTGATTTGCAATTTGTTAGCGCTCTAATTTTTTGTGCATCGATCAGTAACTCTTTCCATCAACCAATAGGAACAAAGCATATTTTAACATATATTTTTTATGACCAAAAAGCCCTCTAAAAATAAAAATGACTTAAAAACTTGAAAGTATACAAATTAATGCAATTTAAAATTTTTATTTTTATTTTTTTCTAAATAAAAAATAGAGACCCAAAATGGCTAAAAACGGTAAAAAAATGGACAAAAATCTATCCGAAAAAATGAAATGAACACATTAAAAAAAACTACCTATCTCAAAGATTAATGAAAAAATATTCAAATGATCAAAATCGAAATAAAATGAGAATAAAAATATCAGGCTGAACAAACATTTACGATTAAAAACGAGACTTCAAATTGTACCGAAAAATGAAGTGAGCGTACCGTCATAATCTACGCGAAACTCTGTTTCATAAAATGATCAGTAAAAGGTGCAAAATAGTAATATTTTTCTCGCTATTTTTTTGCACAGTATCGAATCGCTTTTAACAGTCTGTCTGTAAAACCGAAATATTAATCTTATCGACATATAAACAACTTAGAGCAATGCAAGAAACGAGTAAAGAGATAAAAATGCATGAAGTAAATTATCAGGTGTTTTTAAACTACAAAACGATGCAAACTTCGATTTAAACTGACTTTTTTGGTTAACTTAAATGCGACTAATGATGCAAAATGTGATGAATGAAGATATCTATTGAAGATTGTGACCAAATAACAAAATATGATATGAAAGTGCGACTAAAAAAATTAGGGGCAAAATTTAGGGTGCAACAAGTATCGCCGGACAAAGCTTTCTGTCATCGGGCGATGGAGGATATTTTTGATTCAGTTGAGGACGTGGCTTATCCTGGGCCAAGTGTATAGAACCCATCATTGGGCGATGTGTTTGTGTCGCCGGGAAATTCTCGCGGAATATAATTTTGTTATATTTTCCTTTTCATTTCATTTGGGTGATGGTTTTGGGGGTGAGTTTTTGTTCTCCCAACTCCATCAACCTCATTTTTATAGTGGATTAGCTTAGATAACAACACTAGGGCTTTGCTTATGGATGATTGGAGGTGGATTTCTCATTGACCGACTCTGACAAACCGGAAGATTTGTGGTTTATCTCTTATCCTCTCATGTATTTCTCTTTTGTTGGGTTTTGTATGTATTTTACTTTGAAATTATGTATATTTGTCGCCCATGGAATTATATTAACTTTGCTTTACAAATCTTTGTGAATTGTTGTCTTGGATTTTTGCTGTGATAGGGATTTGAGTTATTATAGATATATACTGCTTAGATTCTTATCTAGGATGATTATCTGTTAGTTTCTGAACTCTAGAGATATATTTAGATTTGACATCTACTTTTGTATCAGAGCTTAATGCCTCTATGTGATTGTGTTGTGCTGAGAGATCGTCAGTGCAATTACATAGTTGTCTTCTGTGTTGTTGAGGAGGTAGAGAGATCATTTTCTTGGTGATACAATCGGTCTCTCGATTTGGGTTAGAAATGACTTAGGTTGTGAGTGATACGTATTTACATTGATGAGTATTGTTAGGTTGAAAGTAACTGGTTGATAGATTTAAGTCTGTGATTCGTAGATTATATGCAGGCTTGATAAGTTCTTTCTTAATTTTTTCTTTTGTTTACATTTATTTTTTGTTAATATTTTTCTTTTCAACCCATTAATCCCCAAACTCATTAACGAATGATTTGTCGAATGGTGAATCAATAACAATTCTCTATGGACACGATACAATATAACCTATATCACCCGTTAAAATAATACTTTACTTTTTGCTTGCCTCTATTCTGCAGCAACAACGCCCCCATCATATTAACTTCTATAACTTCCAAGGTTTCTAAGTTCTTGACAAATGCACAATACCACATCAAAATATTCACCAACACATAAAAATACGTCACATCATCTAATTTTTAAATAAAATAATTCTAACTAAATCGGGGTGTTACAACTCTCCCCACTTAGAATATTTTCATCCTTGAAAATCCACTTGATACTAACAACTCCAGATACGACTATCGCGTCCTTCCTTCCAACTCCCACGTCATGTTTTGCATCATTTCAAGTATTATTAACCAATATCTCACCTAGTCAACCACCATGATCCCACAAAATTCCTTGCTATCGGGTTATGAAGGCACTGGTTCGTCTCACTCCTTGTCCCATCATCCTAGGATACATAATCTATCACTTCATTACACAACAATAATGTCGTAAGCACATAAAATTAACCATAATATCGACAATGATGACACACACACACACACACACACACACACCAGTACTCCAATGCTACATCTCACCAATCAAACATGTAATTGAATACATTCTATTGACATGTCAGCAACACGAAAAACATATAAACCCTCTACCTATCACTTCCATTCTGGAATATCCACGGGTTTGCATCATTCCTTTAGGCATCTAACATTCAACCCTCGACTCCTAATAAGTCATACACACATAAGGAAGTGTGCCATATTCACGCTTCCGCTACACCACTCTGATTAGTTACCTCAAAGTCACTGTCCTCATTTTAATTCCCGTCAACCATCAGACCTACAAGTTCCATATCTATCTTCAGCCTCTCTTTAGCATCCACCAGAAAATAATGGTTCACTTTTGCATTAGGTTCACACATAATGGTGAATAACTAACTTCTCGTTAATACGTCAATTCAATTCACCCATTATCAAGCAAGCAAGACAAGTCTATCCCATATGATATGATCCCGTCTACTATTAACAAGAGATTAAGGGTGATTAGTTCCTTAATTTGTCAATAGGTAGCCGACAACCATAACGGTGGCATAAATCATCATTATCCAACTATAATAGCATCCTTCACCTCGTGCTTAAAGTTACATGAGCATAATGTCTAACAATCTCTCCAAGGCTTACAAACTTTTTTCTTATTTTCCTTTGTTTCAACCTCATCAATGGTACATAAACGCCAAAAATCCATTTCATAGTCTTCTTTACACGTATGCAGCACAACCCAATTGTTAAGCATATTCTAATACAGGAAAACTACTACACCAAGTATAATCCAAATTGTTTTGTTCCAAAAGAAGTCTTTATCCAGTTAGAAGACTTTGGCCACATCAATAAATCCTTACTCTTTCCTTTAATCTCACATTTGGATCTCATCCTAATCAAAATACCAACACCACCATTTCTTCATATGGTTAGTGATAGAAATCCCCAATTTCTCCCTAACTCATGTCTATACTTTTCCGTCATAACCATGATTCCAATCCTTCTTGAATTTATCTTTCCTCTAGCATTACTTCTCTTCTCCTCAAATACTATCGTCATTTTAATCATCCTTAATCAGCATAAGTTAAATCTATATGCACTTATCTAATACATTCACATCCTTACTAATGGCAAACATCTCATTCCCTTAGCTCATTCACTAACAACAGATCTCACTTGACCTCGTCTCAAGCAAACTGTGATAATAACTAGTTAATACCGAAAAGCTTCTAGTCTCTGTAACCAATTTCAGAGCCTCTCAATATAGACGTCTATTTACTTTGGATAGATTCCATAGGTCTCTTCATTCTAAATAGCATGTTCAATAAAATTCACCTCTCCAAATCATGATCTACATCCTGACATCCTTACATACATTTTCTTCCCTTTCGACACCGTAATTCAAATCATGACATTCAATGTTTCCTTTTTCTTACTCAGACTAAATCAAAATGCCCTCAATAAACACCGCAACAAACTGATCCAATTATTCAAAATAACTTCATCGAGTTCTAAAATATATCCTCTAATTATCCTCATCCCAATCTGAAAGTAACTCAACCTTAATTCGATTATACTTAAGACATATTTGCTTACCAGTTGATCCATCAAATCGCCAATCATTTGAAGTGGATATTTAATTTCAATCATTACATTAGCACCTGTCAGTAGTCTACATATAATCTCGTACTACCTTCTTCCTTCCTAACCAATAATGTCGGAGCTTCCCAAGTAATACACTCGATATGTTGTACCCCAAAATTTTCCCTCCCTTTTTACTCAACACATGCCCATTGAGGTCCCTAACTTGCCCAAGGTTGACCAACAATTGATCAGACAAATTCTCCTCCTAAGGAAATGAACCCCCAACTAGGGTTTCAATTTTCATAAAGATGGTTAAGCTCCAATGGTCTCAAATGCTTCCCATGTTCCTAATATGCCTTCAATATTATCCATTCAAAATTCCATGCCTTGCACTATAAGTTTGCTCAGTCAATTACTCAAGTATTGGAAAATCAACTATGCTAGGTCAAAAGTCAACTGTGGCCCATATACAATCAAACTTCATGATTTTTGGTCAACATCAACATTTTGAAGTGATACCCATCATTTGATCAAGGTTTGATCATGATTCCTCAAGAAATGCTCTTAATTCATCAAAAGTCAAGAATTGCTTAATTAGGGTTTCTATAGGAAAAGTCAACCAAACTTTTACCAAGCATAACTTTCTCATACTTTATCAGAAATTTATACACCAAAGCTAATTTTGAAGAGAATCCAATTACCTACAACTTCTCTTCAGCCCTCAAGATCAAGAAATACACCATTTGAAAGATTTGAGCTCACACATTACAGGTCATTTTCAGAAAGTCAACAAAAGCCACTTTTTGCCAAGACCTTTTACATCAAGTTAGAATCTTCAAATGCAAAATTGATCAAAATAGGGATTAAATTAGACATCTTGGGCTTTCCAAAGAGTCCATGATCATCATCATGAGATAAAAATTGAGCAAGTTATGGCTTTCCCAAGTTGGGAAAATTTTGGAAAATTCAAGAATGGTGAATTGAGCAAATTTGAACTTTTAAGGCAATGGCCTAACTTTTTGGACTTCAAACACTCTCATGATCTTATGAAGGACATCTAAATCCATTTTTGTATGCCTTTGATTTTATTTACATTTATTTTTATTTTTGTTTAATTTAAAAATTAAATAAATATAAAATAAATGCATAAAATAATAGGTTAATATTTTGGACATGTTGGTTAGTGTTTTGGGTCAGTCTTGAGGCCCATGTTTCGTGCACAAATGACCAGGTTCATTCAAGTAAGGATAATGCAAGTTTTGGAAAATTTGGAAGGCTTTGAATTTGTTGGATTTTGGTTTGAAAACATGAGTTATGGCCATGATTTTTTCCATTTCATCTTGTCCCCCTCCTCTACACTATATATGCATCGTGTTAGTAAGCCAAATTCACACACAGAAAGCTTGGAGAATTGTTGCATATTTCACCCAAAAACTCAAAAATTGTCAAACTCGAATTTCAAGTTCCATCCTGTTTTAGTCCCAAAAAAAAGACTCAAACACATTCTTGGAAGTCCCCTGAAACTCTTCCAATCATTACCAGGCCCTGAAGCACAACAAAACGCCCAATACAGTAGCTCAAGGTTTGCGTTTTTCCCAAACTTGCTTTCTTTGATTTATGTAATACAAACATGTTTTAACCAGGAATTACTGACAATTTTTGTGTTTGCAGGCTATCTGTATGTTTGAATTGGGTTTTTAACGTAGCGATCGAGCGTTACCATATCTAGGGTTTGGACCTTAGAATTTGGGCTTCTATTATTAGGCAAAATTTGACTTTACCACTGATACCATCATGCTCAGGGAGACGAGGCCAGTTGATCCATGGCCTCACAATTTATTTTTGTTGCATATTATTCTCATTTCGAATGTAGAGGTTTTAGTGACTAACATAAAACTGTCACTATAGGTCTAGGTCTAATACGACAGAGGCAGGAGGAAGACGATGTGTTGGTAGCCCTCCATTGGCTCATTCAATTACCGTGCACATATTTTTAGAATCCCAGATATTGATTTTCTTTTGTATATAATATATCATAGTTATTATATATATATATATGAATGACTTGGCAGCTCAGTTGGTAAACATGCGCGTTTGTGAGGGAGAGGACCTGGGTTCGATCCCAGGTCCAACGTTTTGTATTTTTCTAATATTTATTCTGCAGATCAAGCGTTTCTCATACTCAGGCGCATACCATACTCCTCGGATATATGTCAGCAAATCCATATGAGATCTAGATCCAGCGCCCAGGATGTGTAGACCACCATGGACACTCAGAGGCCGTCTCCACATGATCCTAAGATGTCATGGGCTTGGCCTCATTTGGGCCAAACTAAAATTCAAACAACACCCTCCCTGATTGCTTATTAAAACCCATGCCCATTTCTTTTTTTTCTTGGTCTTATTTTAATTCTTTTTGGTTTTCTTTTGTTATTTATTTAATTAGTATAATAATAACAAAAATCATAAAAAATAGAATTAGATTTTTTTAAAACTAATTTTCGAAATTAAGTATTAATTCAACTTCAACTTTTTTTTTATAAATTTAAAATAATTTAGAACTTAGGTTTTAATTTAAATTTAATCTAATTTCTTTTCATAATAAAAACAATAAATAAGTTCTTAATTAATTCCATTTTCTAATTAGACTTTAGGATAATTAACTTAATTCTTTTCTTAAATAAAAAATAACAAAAAAAGAGCATATTTTTATTTACCAGGTTTTTAGACGTTTCTTTATTTCGCGCGCTTATATTATTATGTATCTGCCTATGGTTTGTAACTTTATCGCGCGCGCATTTCATTTCCTGACTATGTATCTTCCTATGGATTGTAATAGCCCTAATTAGGATTTTTATTTTCCGCACTTTACATTTTAGTCAGCTATAACTGTAACTGTCCCGAAGCCTTGTAATAGCTGTAGGTTTCACTTTCCGCACTGTATTATATGCCTGTATATAAACTGCTAGTAATTAGGCGTGTATGACAAGACTGTAAATTAAAACGTTAGTTAGCCTAATAAAAAGACAAAAAAAAACTGAATTCAACACATATGCACATATGCACCTCTAGGGTATCCCTGCTTCGGTTGTCTTTCGGAAAACAAAACAGTCATGTCCCTCGAGAATGGGGACGCTTTAGCAAAGACCCGTAAAAATCAAAAGATCATAGTCCCTCGATGACCCTACGGTGTTGCCTTTCGGTAAATGATCTCGTCCCTTAAACGAAATTGCTAAAGCGTCTCTATATGTTGCCTTTATGACTGTAAAACGTCCCTTCGATTGTCCCTTAACATCCAACGATAAGGCTACCTACTCACTAATAGTAGGATAGCATTGTCTAAAGGAAAAGAGGAAAAGAACAACCCTTTTCGAGTAATAAAGTAGATAGCTGTTAGAAGTTTGCTCAAACATTTTGCACTTACACAAAAACTGCTTTTCAAAAGACATTTCAAAACACTTTGTATACTTTCTCCACTATCCCAAGAAACATTACAAAGTTCGCCGTACTAAGGCGTTTTCAAAAACATTTTCAATCACACAAAGCACAAAGGTATTTCAAAACGAGCAAGCCTCTAAGAGCCCGTGGAAAACGACAGATGGAAAGGGTGCTAACACCTTCCCTTTCCATAATCTACCCCTTACTCAGAAAACATCTCGAAAAGGTCTTTTTTTGTTCTTTTCACCCTTTCCTTTGTTGGATAAAAGAAAAGTCGGTGTCGATTCTTGCTTACCGCACATTTGCGAATACAAAATGCAAAACCAGTATTAAACAGTCGGTTCTGCCACCGTATCACACGGTCTCACAAATTTCTGTTCCAATAAATATTCTAATCATTTCTTCAATTTACCCAACTTTGAACTGGCATCATGTATGGTGCCATAAGAACAAGTCTGGTACCAAGAACGAGATCAACAACAAACTCCGCCTCTTATCCAACATCACCACGTGACAAATAAATTACTTCCAGGAAGCGGTTAGTCCGTCCGGAGGGTCACCTTACTCGTGACCGGCAGTTTGATTATTGTTGAGGTTGCCACCGTTAGTGGAGGCGGGGAACACAGTCTCGTTGTTGTTAGCATTGTTGTACTGGCTGATCATGATGATCAATAGATGTTGATGAGATTGCTTCAGTCCTTAGGTTTATAAGGAGACAGGGAAGAAAGAAATTCCCACAAACGGCACCACTAATCTTACCTGGACCATAAGGATCTTCAGTGGCCTGTAACACTTGACTTCTATGGTTGTTGGTGAATGGGGGTGTACCTACAAGGTACTCCGATGCCAAAGTAAGGTTCAGAGTAAAGAAGGCAAGTACAAAGTGTAAGTGAGAAGAATTGAGTACCTGACCCTCTAGTAAAAGCGGGTATTTATAGTCCCCAATGTTGGGCCAAGATCCCCATTTCGGGCTGGAGGCCTAGACCCATAATGGAGACTTCCAGGATCCTAAGTGGGTAGAGGAGATCAATTCATGGTCTCTATCCTGATTCAACTACCCCATGATTATCGGATGGCAGAAGACCCACTCTATTCGGGGGTAGGATGATTTCGTGATATTCAGAGGGACGTTGGCCACAAACCCTAGGTGGGCACATGAAGGAGACGTCCTCGACGGGCACATGGAGGAGACATCCTCTACGATCACGTGGAGGAGACGTCCCTGACGGGCGCGTGGAGGGAGACTTTCCCCAACGATCATGGCAATTTGGGCCACTATAGTGGGCATTCCTTGCAACAGAGTTGGGCTAGGCCCTGCCCGACGGCAGACTAAGCGCATGCCCGGTCCAGAACTATATATATATATATATATATATATATATATATATATATATATATATATATATATATATATATATATATATATATATATATATATATATATATATATATATATATATATATATATATATATATATATATATATATATATATATATATATATATATATATATATATATCCATTGACACCAGATGTAAGTCTAATAGACTTACACTAAATCTCAACCGTTAATAGCACTAGATCAAACAGTCATGTTAAATGAAATAAAAATTTAAAAAAATATATGACCTATTTTTTTCCTAAAAAATAAGTTTTTTATATGAATGTTTGATCGAGTGCTATTAACGACTAAGATTTGGTGTAAGTCTATTAGACTTACATTTGGTGTAAGTCTATACACACACACAACTACAAATAAGATATTTAATGACAAAACTTCCACCTCATCCAATGAAAATCTGAGGTCAAATAACCTAAAACGCGTCATTTTTTAAAAGTTTAATCTTCTCCATCGGTTTTATAGAAAATCGACATATTATGTAAATATGGGTTTGAACTTCGATTCCCAGCTCCTGCAAATTTATGCTTTATTTAGAACCAAAATTTTGTCTTTATTTTATTAATCATCTTATCCAATGGTTTTTTAGAAAACCGGCATTAAAAACTGATTAGTATTTTATTTTAAAAAACTGTACGCAGTTTTTACCTCGGTTTGTTCTCTTGATTTTTTTGAAAACTGACATGTAAACTCGAATTAATATTTTACTCACTAATCAGAATGTTATGTTTCATTCACTTTTTACGCCCATGAACTTATCTTTGACCGAAACAACATTCTTTCCACCTGACGAACTAAAGCACCATCTTCTCAAAGGGGGAACAAAACTTGAACCTCAAACCAATATTTTTCTTCAACTCTCTCATCACATTTCGGGTATGTAAAACTCTTTTCATGTTGTTGTTGATGTATTTATAGTTGTTATTGTTGATGTTGTTGTTGTTGTTATTATCGTCATTGTTATTGTTTTTTTTTTTTTGTTGTTGATATTGTTATTGTCATAGTTTTTTAGACTTATGGTATAATGTAGTGTTATTTTTCAGGTGTTTATAGTTGTTGTTGTTTACTATTATTGTTATTGTCATTGTCATTGTCATGGTTTTTAAGACTTAGAGTATAATGTAGTGTTGTGTTTCCAGATATTTGTAGTTTTTGTTTATCATTATTGTTGTATTATTTTGGAATGTTCATTTTTATTTTATTTTAAGAAGTTGTATGTTATTATGGATCATAGTTGAATGAGAGTCAATAGATTAAGTAAAGAGTATGATAATGGAATAATACAAGTTCTTAAATTGCTGGAAAAAACATTCCTAATGATAATGAGATTTTTTGGTGTCCTTGTAAAACTTATCAAAATACGCAAAACATCTGAGGGATGTTATATTAAATCATTGGGTTTCTATAGAATTATTCAAAATTACACTAAATGGGTATAGCATGACGAATTGACAAAAAAAGATTTGTGTCACATAAAGTTGAAGATGATGAATTTATGAATGATAATCTAGAATATATTATTCGTGATATTGGAGTAGATGCTTTTAAGAAATCCCGTGTGGAAGATACTCCGAAAAATGACATGGAAGAGTCGTTATATCCGGGATGCAAATATTTTACAAGATTGCCAGTTATGTTAATACTATTTAATCTAAAGGAAAGAGGTGGATGGATGGATAAAAGAACCATTCAGTTGCTTGAATTGTTGCAAGAAATACTTCCATAAGGTAACACATTTTCGAACCGTAGTTATGAGGCCAAGAAGATAGTGTGTTCAATGGGTTTGGAATATGTAAAAATACATGCATGTCGTAATAATTGCATATTATATAGGAAAGAGTATGAAAATTTGAAGGAGTTCCTGAGGTGTAAGGAGTATAAGAAGAAGGACAATGATGTTGAAGATGATGATAATGTAACTAGAAAGGGTGTTCCTTCTAAGGTGATGTGGTACCTACCGATAATTTAAAGGTTCACGAGATTGTCTGATAATGTAAATGAAGCAAAGAATACTAGATGACACACAGATGAAAGACTATGTGATGGAAAAGTTTTCCATGTAGCTAATTCATTGAAATGGGAGAAAATTAATATGTTGTTTCCAGATTTTTCCCTTGAGCCAAGAAACCTTAGGCCTGAACTTGCTACTGACAAAATGAACTCGTTTGGTAATTTGAGTACTAACCATACTTCATACCATGTTCTTCTCATTATTTATAATCTATCTTTGTGATTGTGCATGAAGCATAAATATATGATGTTATCAATGATGATTTACGGGTCCAAAATAACCAGGAAACGACAAATGTTTATTTAACACTATTGATTGAAGATTAAAGAATTTTTTGGGAGGAAGGCATTGATGTTGATGATGCATTTTTTGGTGATAACTTTAAGTTGCGTGCCATGTTGTTTTTCACACTCAATAACTTTCTTGCATATAATAATTTGTCTGGATACAACGTCAAGGGACATAAAGTGTGTCCAATATGTGAAGTTGATACATGCTTAAACCAATTAATAAATGGAAAAATGACAGTTTAACTTGGGCATAAAAAATTTCTAAGACTTAATCATCCATATCATAGATTGTAGAAGGCTTTTAATGGAATATAAGAGTTTGGTATCGCTCCAAAGCCCTTAACCGGGAAGGACGTTTATAAAAGACAACAACACATTAATGTTGTCTTTGGAAAGAAACGAAAAAGGACACGTGGATAAAAATATTTGGAAAAATAGGTTAGTGTTCTTTGATCTTCCATGTTGGTCTAGCCTCGATGTAGGGCATTGTCTTGATGTCGTACATGTGGAGAAAAATGTATGTGATAGTTTGATTGGAACACTCCTAAACATTAAATGCAAGACAAAAGATACTAAGAAATCCTATGAAGATACGGTTGTGATGGGTATACGATAAAAGTTAGCCCCAAAATATATAGGAAATAAAACATTTTTCCCCCTGCATGTCAGACTTTGTCTAAAAAAAAATCATGTTTGCAATTGTTTGTAGGGTATCAAACTTCTCCAAGGGTTCTCATCAAATATGAATAAACTTTTGTCAATGAATTATCTCAAATTAGTTGACTTAAAATGTCATGATTGTCATGTCTTGATGCAACAACTTCTACTAATAGCTCTCTGTGGCATTATACCAAAAAATATAAGGGTAACTATAACATAATTGTGCTTACTCTTCAATTCTATATGTAGTAAAGTCATTGAACTTGGAAATTTAGATGAATTAGAACATGATGCTGCAATTATCTTGTGTCAATTAGAGATGTTTTCTCTCAATCATTTTTTGATATTATAGTTCACTTAATTGTTCATCTAATAAGGGAGATTATAATTTGTGGTCTAGTTTATTTACGGTGGATGTATCCGCTAGAGAGATACATGAAAATATTTTAAGGGTATACAAATAATAATCATCGTCTAGAAGCTTAGATCATTGAATGGTACATCACAGAAGAAGCTATTGAATTTTGTACAAACTATTTTTCAGAAGCAAACTCTAGAAATTTCCGAGTCTCGTCGTGATGGAAGATATGATGGTAGAGGTATTCAAGGTTTAAATGTTAATACATTTTACTGAGATGTAGTTCTTCAAGCACATTTGTATATATTGAATTACCTTAGTGAAGTTCAACCTTACTTGACCATTCACACTAGTCTTATCAAGGAAAATTTCCATCGTGTGAGTGAAAAAATATTGTTGACAGAGCATAATAAAACTTTCATAACTTGGTTTAATGAAACGGTTTCTACAAAAAGTAGTGCATCATAGACAATTAAATGGATGTCACATATGCTTAAGTTTAATGTAATAACTTGGAGTGCATACAAAATTACTAAATATTCATTATATACAAAATTAAAGGATGATCATAGTACCGAGCAAAATAGTGGAGTTATGGTTGATATTGAATCCATGTACTTCTCTAGTTTGAAAGTGTAACGCGGTGGGAGAACTGACTTGGTTGTTTTGCATTTGATCGCAATTGTGCGGATAGCAAAAGTCGCCACCGACTTTTCTTTTATCCAAAAGGAAAGACTGAAAAGAATAGGAAAGACCTTTAGGGATGTTTTCTTGAGTTCGGGGGGTATGTTATGAAAAGGGAAGATGTTAGCACCCTTTTCATCTGTAGTTATCTACGGGCTCTTAGTTGCTTGCTAGATCACTTGCTTTTGTTTGAAAGTGTGCTTGTGGTGTGGGTTTTGAAAGTATTTTCAAAAAGAATGTCTTTGTAATGGTTCTCGTCTCTATAAGAACGTGTACAAAGTATTTTGTCTTTTGAAAAATGTTTCAAAGTGAAGTGTTGGTGTAAAAATGTTTTTTTGTGAGCAAGCGAGCAACTAAGAGTAACCTACCTACTCAAAAGGTCTTAAATGTTTTTTCCTCCTCCTTTAGATGTTGCTATCTTACCATTGATTTGGTAAGAAGCCCCATCGTTGGATGTGAAGGGACATGCGCAGGTCAATCGTACAGTCATAGAAGGCAACTTGTGAGACGCTTTAGCAATTTTCGCAAGGGACTAGATCATTTTACCGAAGTCAATATCGAGGGACATCGAGGGACTACGATCTTTTTTATTGAAGGGTATTTGCTAAACGTCCCATATTCGAGGGACATGATTGTGGTTCCGAGGCAACAAGCGAGGTTACCCTAGAGGTGCGCATGTAAAATGTGTTTGATTCAAGTTAAGTTATTATTTGATTAGGGTTATCCAGAGGTTGCTTTTATATCTTATCATACACGCCTAATTACTATACAATATAAGGAAAATGGTAAATTGCGGGAACTAAAATTCTACGCTATTACAGAGCTTTCAGGAATGGGGGTACAAATTTACAAATGGGGACGAATCAATGCGATTAAAAGTCCTAATAGGCAATCAATACAACAAAATCGAGTCGAACAATTAATTAAAACTACAACAACTTATGAAGTAAAAATTAATTAACAAAGTATGGAAACAAAGCTCTTGGTATTTTGTTTGTGAAAAATTTTAAAAAAGAAAATAAAGATCTATTCTATATTTTTGAATTTTTATCATGTAGAAGCTAAATAATTTAAAAGAAAGTTAACTAACGACAAAATATTAATAAAATTATTCATAAATTTTTCTTAAATTAAAATTTAGAACTAAGCTAATTAAGAAAATTATCTAACAAAATTTCATGAGTTATTAAATTAAAACAAATAAAGTCAAACTAACAAAACAAAGTAGATGGGTGGTGTTAAAATGAATATGGGGGTGTGAAGTAGAAATCCGGATGGGTTAGAAGGGAATTGTAAAGCCCAATCATGTTTTTTTGTTTAACAAAAATAGAATGAAGCAAATAGAAAAACAAATAGAAAAAAGGCCCCAACAGGGGTTGAACCCGGGTTCTCTTGGTACTATAAACAATGCCTTGCCAACTGAGTTGTTCTGTTCATTCATTATTGTTATGATTTAATTAAAACAAAAGGGAAAACGGATAGGAGGATTGGGCCAGCAGCCCAATGGACTGACCCGATTGGAATTTGAAGAGAGAAAACAAAATCTCATAACCCTAAGGAAAGGCTGCGCCGCATGCTGTTGTGTTGGGAAGGGAAGACTAATAAGTTTTAATTATTATTATCAGTATATGGGGAAGGAAAAAAGCAGAATTATTATCATTATAAGCTTATGTTGTACCGTAAAACAAAAACCAAAACTTTCCCTCTCCATCGAAATTCATCTTCTCTCCGCTAAATTATATCATCATCTTCATCTTTTTGTTCTTCACAGCAACAATGTTGCAGTATCGTCCCTGCCAGCACCCCACCTAACAGAGGTTGTTTCTGATTTTTCTTTCAAGTTCGTGATAACTTCAGTTGTCATCTCAGTGAAAGTGGGATGAAAGAGTAGCTGGGTCACGATCGTTGGATCGATTGAAGGGATTACAAGGTGGATACTGGAAGGAGTAGAAAATGTTGTGCAATGGAGACAGATCACAGATGTACAGGGGAGTAGAGAGAATGGTTTGATGGTGATTCAGAGATGATGAAGGGCGATGTGGTTGAAGAGATGATGGAGATGGGTAATTGATGTAAGTGTTAGGAAGAGATAAGGGACGCGGAAGAGTTGACGAAATAGGCAGAGGGGTAGATATGAGGAATTGGAAGAAGAGAGTTACTATGATATGAGAAAGTGAAGGGGATGAATTGGTGGTTTGGTAACCTTCGGAGAAATCGGAGTTAATCGCCATAGTTGAGGTTGTGTTTTTCTGGTGAGGTTCGAAGGTGAAGTGGGATTTGCGGATGTTAGTAGCAGGTTGGGAGGCGGTAGTTACCAGTTCAGTTGAGCGGAGATTGAAGGGGTTTACGGTGATGAGTTGGAGAAGGTTTAAGCTTTGTTACAGTAAAGGGTTTATTCGGACAGAGAGAGTGAGAGGTATAGCGTTGGATGGTAACGTAAATGTAAACGACGATTGGTTACAATTTGGATAAGAGTGTCAGAGTGGGTGGTAAGGTTTTTCTAGATCTGCTTGAATCAAAATGGTAAGGTTCTATTAACATAGTGACACTGTTTTTATCATTCATGTGTTCTTTCTCTTACTGTATTTTGCGATTCTCTCTCTAACAAAACAATAATTTTGAGTTTCCGTTTTGATTTGCTCATGATTATTGTTCTATCTATTTTGTGTTCGCTTTGCTTGTTTTTTGGTTTAAACACTAATAACAACAACAATTATTTCACACAGTTTCCTCTTGTTTTTTGTATGCAGTAACAACAGATATCACGCAATAACTGGTACAGAAAATATACAAACACAGAGGTGCGAGAATGGTGGAAAGAATTAGTACCTATTGAAGTCCTTCTTTCTGGTAGTGAGTATTGATAGTTACTCCTTCCTTGTCTGCTATGAATTCTGGTTTTTTGGCTGCATAACCTTCTTTTCTTCCTCTATTTCTTATATTTGTTGTTTACGCGTTGATGTGCTTTATGAAAGATATGTGTAACGATGGTGATTTTAATGGAGAGGAGGAGGATAATTTGACAGAGTTTTTTTTGTATGTGTTCCTGATTTTCTTCCATTGGTTTTTTTGTATTACTTGGTATATTGTTTCTGTATGGAGAGTTTGAAATTGTGTAAGGTTTTTAGGGACGAAAGATGTATGAAAACAAATGTTTCTTTTATGAAAATAGTAGCTCTTTTTTTTCCAGTTTTTTTTTCTGTCCCCTTTTTCATACAGGGTTGCCCTGTTTTATATACAACAGTAGTGGGTTTAGGGGGGAAAATTAATGAGTTTTTGAACAATTTTAGTACATTTTTATTGCTTTTTGTTGTAGTTTTTTATTTGCTAACTTTGTGCAATTGCTGGACTGTTTTGGACAGGTTTTGATCCAGGTTTGATAGAGCTATTGTGCAGCTTGTTTTGGACTGATTAAGGACTGTTTTATGCAGGTTTTTGGCAGCATAACATATCAGGTGTGGCAACAGGTTGAGGCTATTTTTTGTAGTAGGAAACGAGGTGGAGAGAGACAAAGCAATAGCATGGTAAAATGGATAGAAGCAAGTTGCAAAGTGGATTCACAGTCTTTGGTTTTAGTGTAATGTTGGGACTTTATTTGTTGAATTTGTAGTGAATAAACTTGACCCATGAATTGGACTTTTTGTGAATTTAGAATTATGTGGAATTATGAATGAATCATGAATATGCTTGAACTTGTTTGTAATTTTTGGAATTCAATGACAATTTATTCAAAATACCTTTCTCTTCCAAATTGATTTTGAAGTTCCAAGTTCTTTCCTCCAATATTTCCTTTAAATCCCTTTGTATGAATTCAAATGGTCATGATATGAATCCATAATATTTGCAAGGTAATCAAAAGTGAATTGAATCTTGAATGAAATCTGATGGTAAATGAATGAACATGCCCCATAAATGTCTTGTAACTTCAATCCCGAACCAGCCAAATACACATCCCTTCCAATTTCACAAGCTATGAACACTTTGATTCATTTGAAACAAAAAAATCTCTTTAAATGAATCTTGAGAAATGATGTACGTATTTGAACCAGTTTGAACCTAATGACATTTATCGAATGAAACTCCAAATCATTTCCGACAAGAACTTAATTTCAAGTCTTCAATTCATGGTAACTTGCAATTCAATCCAATAGTACTTGATAGAACAATGACGCCTTAAGAAATTTGGTCCAAAATACACTTTTGTCCAATAATCACCAAATGCTCGGACATAAGTAATTTGAAGAAGAAACAAACATTCAAAGAATTCTCAAACTCGAGATCTTGTGCCATGAACGATGTTACCATAAGAGTTAATGTCTCAAGAAAATAATTATGGGACCACTTGAAGTTAGAAGTTAAGGACATTCTAAATCGAGAAAATGACCAATAATATTTCAAGAGATTCCCTAGCCTTCAAAGCATAATTTGATTCCGAACTTTGGTGAAAACTTGTAGATGGAATCATCTGTGGTAACGTGCAAAAAGAATCACCTCAAAATATTAAAAATCGAGGAAGTTATGATCTGTGGAAGTTGGGCACAATTACTTTGAGATTAGGTCAAAAATCTAGAAAGTGACCTCTAAAGTATTCAAAATTTTTATGATCTTTCGCACATAATCAACTCTTGACTTGTAAAGAGAAGTTGGAGATTTCGTCAAGGAGAGTCATACGCACAAAAAGAACCATTCAAAAATATTGAATAATGAAGAAATTATGATCGTTTGAACTTGATCTCATAAAGGTCGATTTTTGGGTCAATGCGGTTCATTTTCAGTCATCTGAACCAATGACTGAGCAAACTCGCGATGCAAGGCTTGAAAACTGACATGAATATACTTGAGAATACATGAAGAACCATGATGACCATTTGAAACCTTGGAAACTAAAATTTGCTTGAGAAATAACAAACCCTAACTGCCGACTCCATACCTAGGAGGGGAATTTGTCTGATCCAATCCTGAGCCAATTTGAGTAATTGAGAAATCCTAGGAGAACATCTTGAATGAAAAATGGGAGGGCAAATTTTGGGGTACAACAGCTGCCCCTGTTCAATCTTCTTAAACTTGAAAAGTGAGATCGGCATGTTTGTCGTTCGTAGCTTGAAAGTGGAAGATGATTGAACATTAGAGTACCCAGAAATTTGCATTTGATGATGTGTTGGTTGATTGTATAAGGAATGGGCTTAAAGATTCTATTGGGATAAATGATGGAGAATTGTCGGAGATGGGCTTATAGATGTCATCCAAAGGGGATTATTGACAGAAATTGGACTAAGTCTGAACTTGACTTCAACTGGAAAAGAATCATAATAAAACTTTGGTCGATTTAAACTGAAACTAGCATAAGCCTTGAATGTTGTTTGACTGGAAATAATTAGAATAAATCTTGGAGCGATTTATCCGAACCAGAGACAATGTCTATTTGGAAAGTATCAGGATAAACCGTTGAGAGATTTAAATTGAACCAACAAAGGTCTTGATTTATCTTCAACTGGAATAGAAATCAGAATGATCTTAGTGCCGATCTGACTGAACCAAAGGAAAATCTTGAATTAACTTTGACTGGAATGGAATAAGAAAAATCTTAGTGTCGATTTAACTGAACCAGAAACAAGTCTTAGATCATCTTCAACTGGAATAGAAATCAGAGAGATCTTAGTGTCGATCTGACTGAACCAGAGAAGGTCTTTAATTAACTTTGACTGGAATGGAAATCAGAAGAATCTTAGGATTGATTCAACTGAACTGGACAAAAGAGAAATTTTCCACCGGAAAGAATCAGGATAAACCGTTGAGAGATTTAAACTGAACCAACCGAGGTCTTGATTTATCTTCAACTGGAATAGAAATTAGAGAGATCTTAGTGCCCATCTTACTGAACCAGAGGAAAACCTTGAATTAACTTTGACTGGAATGGAATCAAAAAAATCTTAGTGTCGATTTAACTGAACTAGAAACAAGTCTTGGATCATCTTCAACTCGAATAGAAATCAGAGAGACCTTAGTGTCAATCTGACTGAACCAGAGAAGGTCTTTAATTAACTTTGACTGGAATGGAAATCAGAAGAATCTTAGGATTGATTCAACTGAACCAGACAAAAGAGAAAATGTCCATCAGAAAGAATTAGGATAAACCGTTGAGAGATTTAAACTGAACCAACAGAGGTCTTGGATGAGCATCAGAATAATATTCATAAATGAATTGTATTTGACTCGTATATAAGAGATGTACTGAATGAGCGTCATAATGACATCCGTATCTGGATCATATCTGGACTGTATTGGAAAGGTATGCTGAAAGAAGTATTAGAATGATATCCGTATCTGGATCGTATCTGGACTGTATTTGGATGAGTGACAGAATGACATCTGAATCTGGATCATATCTGGACTGTATTTAGAAAAGAATTTGGAGTAAGTATCAGAATGTCATCCATATCTGAATCGCATTTGAACTGTTTCTAAAAGAGAATCTGGAGTAAGTATTATAATGTCAGGCATATCTGGATCACATCTGAATTGTTTTTAAAAGAGAATCTGGAGTAAGTATCAGAATGTCAGCCATATCTAGATCGCATCTGAGCTGTTTCTAGAAGAGAATCTGGAATAAGTGTCAGAATGTCATGTGTATCTGGATCGCATCTGAACTGTTTCTAGAAGAGTGTATGAGAAGGAGCCCGTGTAGGATTTCTTCAGCTGGTCGTGTAGATAATTGCCCTGGCTTATTACAGGTATTAATTTCTGACCTTTTGAAGATTATTGACAATAGCCATCTGTTGATTAACCTTTTCTTGAAAAAGGTAAAAACGTCAGTTGTATGCAATGTTATGATGTATGAAATGCATGGTGCAATGATGTTCTCAAAATAAATGAGATTGTGACGTATGCACTTGTCATGTATGTAATATGATGCATGAAGGGTGAAATGTTATTTGAATGTATCTTTGTCTGAGAAAATAAATCCTTGAAATATGCTGGGGAGTCATTAAATCCCGGACTACTGTTAAAGAGTAGGTGAGTCTTCAAACTTTGCTTAGAATATTTCCACCAAGGATTCCTGTTTTGTTGTTTGAGGAGAGCTCCACTGAGGAATGTTGAAAACTCTTTGGAGAGTGTTGATTCTTTCTTGGGGAAAAAGAGTTGAGGAGTCTCAGTTGTTCATTGCTCTACTGGGGAGTCAAAGTTGAACTGGTATCTGGTCAGGTCCAGGTTTCATAGTAACTTGTTGGGGATTGTAGAGTAGTCTACTGGGGAAGAGGAGTTGTGGTCCTTTGATTTGTAATAGTTGGAGAGGCAAACTCAAGTTGGGGAATCAGTAGTTTGTTGGGGAAATAAAACCTGTTGTCGGTTCATTGGAGAGGTGTCTTCTTCACTGGGCATAATCCTCGAGGGTTCTTGAGGTCGACTCAGCTGGTGAGAAGTTTTCAGAGATTGAAACTCTGGCTGGGAGTCATCCTATGGGAAGGATCTTGGGGAGATTTGTCACTACTCCTAGTAGCAAGTGTTTGTGGTACTGCCAGGAATTAATTGATCGTACGTAACCCTTTGTCGGGATTTGCATTCAATGCCCCAAGTGATGGAGACATGCCCCTGGTATATTCAGCATTCCTTGAGAAATTTCTTGGGATCTTGACTGGAATGTCCCAGGTGTGCTGGATAGTGACAAGTCACGCCCCCTTGTTGATAGGAGATTTGTCATTGGAAATGTCATCCCACTTGAAGTGATTTTGTTCACTGAGAGAGCTTTCGTTCACTGGATATTCATTGTGTGAATTTCTCCGCTGTCAAACAAATAGCCATATGCAAACTGCGATATTCAAATAATGCAAAGTTTATGCTTCTCTTGAAATTTTGAAAATACGTTAAAGAAATTTTGTAATAAAATCCAAACTCAATATTTAGAGTAAAGCCTTACAGGAGTCAGGATACCTTTTGCAATAGTATACTTTCGAACTAACCCATGCTTCAATTAGGACTTTTGAAGGGTTGTAGCGTGGCTTGGTTCACGGTTTAAGAAACAAAGGATAAAGTATCAAAGTGTATTTGTACCCACCCGCTCTTCGTCATGTTCTTCCGTCCTAAACTCAGTTAATTGTGCGTTTAAACTCTAATTGAGTCCGGAATGACGTTTTGGTGATGGTTCAGAGAAGTTAAGTTTATCGGAAGGCAGTCATTTTTGCAACATTTTTCATGTTGTTGAGGATTTGTAGTGACCTCTTTCTTTTTATTTATTATCCCTGGTTTTTGTCTAACTGTTCTTGTTTTGAGATTACAGTCAGCGGGATGCCCCAGTTTTTCTTAAGTCTCCTTCGTAGGTTTTGACTTAGTGGGATTTTTTTATTTTGAGAGATAATGATTACTTATGTGATAGGGAATCATCACTGTCTTTTGATTCTAGAGGAATGTTTTTGATGTCATTCATTGTATTACGAGATGAGAGTTTGCGGCTAAAAGCGCGTTTGAATTAACCGAGAGACTACCCTGCCCCGGGTTTTGATTAAAGGTTTCAATTTGTGTAAAAAGAAAACTTCTACTTCTTTGGCTCAAAGGGGTTGACTAGGGATTATCTTCCTTATAACTCCAGTGTTTAGGGTTTGAAAGAACGCTTGTACATCGTCAACAAGGTCTGTTCAAAAGCATACTATATGAGATTATGGCATTGTTTTCGTCATCCTCCCTCTAAAGGCTTGTAACTTTTAGCAAGAGTTGAATGTCATAAAGAGAGTAAAAAGCATAGTTTAAATGTAATGAAAACAAATGGATCAATTCAAGACAAACATATGCAATGCATTAATGAACACAGAGTTTAACATTAATAGATAAGTGTTTGAACAACAAAAGAGATTACAACTTGAAAATTCAAATGAACAAAAGCTTTCAATGATTCGTCATAGGAGCAGTGATCACGTTTGGAGTATCTAGAGGGTCAAACTCGATCTCCTTGGCATCAATCATGTCTTGGATCTTGTTCTTCAGAGCCCAACAACTGTTTGTGTCGTGTCATGGACTATCAAAGTGGTATGCACACCTTTCATTGGGAGGATAGGTAGGAGCGAAAATGTTGGGGTTCCAGAGAGGAGCCTTTAACGTAATCAACTCTGCCGTCAACATATGTTGTAGCGCTTGATCCAGTGACATGTTGATCTTAGTGAATTGTCTTTTAGGTGAGACCTCTTTATGTTGATGCCCCTATCTTTATTGAGCAGGTGTAGGATTAGAGATCATGATTGCTCCTACGTGTTGATCATGGTTGCCCTGGTTACGACCTTTTTAACCGTACGCAGCATCAGACTCTTTCTTCCCGATGAAAGGTTGTTTCCATGTACTCGAGGATGCACCCTATTGGATTTTACCGCTTTTGATAAGGAGCGGTTGGAGAGTGACAACCAACGGCTGTTAAGAGAGGTCGAAGATCTGAAGGCTGTTATGCTGCCCACGGAGGACGAGCCTGAAGGGGTGGACGACTTACACACGCGTGCTAACTTCATCGCTCGAATTCAGCTTTTGGAGTCGGACTATGTTGACGCTTTGGCCGATGGATTTGAGTTTGCGGTGAATCAACTGTCTGTGCTAAATCTAGGGTGGAATACCGAAGGGACTGGGGTTCTATCCCAAGTTGTCGATGGTCGGGTTGTGCCTCCTCCTGACTCTCTTGATGTCGATGTTGGTACTCCGGGGAGTGATTAATGTTTTTATTGGTGTTTGGTCTTGTGTACCCGCTGTTGTTTTATGGGGCCTGCGTGCCCGCTTTCATTCTTTTAGTTTTTTGGCCGTCGTGCCCGGATTGTAATTTTCGACAATGCTGGCCCTTGTGGTCGGTATATTTATTGATCTTTTTTGATGACTGTCTATTTGATGAATGCTTTCTTTACAGTTATCTGATAATAATATGATGTATATGCCCGACCTCTATCTTGGTTATGAATTGTTGACGAAGTTTGTGTTCGTAAGGAGATATCCGTTCGACCCCCATGTCGATTCAACGCATTTCGAAATATGTCGAATGCACGGAGTAGGAATCCGCGTTTCGGGCGTATGATCGCGATCGGGATCCTACGCTTGTGGCGTGAACTGCCCATCGCGAGCTGGGTGTTCTGCCATGTGGGGTACTTCGACAGTGGAGCTCGATCGAGGTGTCCCTGCTGGGCATGTATGTTTGGTTCGTCGAAATGAACGATAATATGACTTCGTTAGTTGGTAGGTCGGGCCCGTACCTCGACTCGTCTACGTGGTCGAGCTTTTCCCTTCGTCGCCTGAAGGTGACTATTCGACCACAAAAGTCCCCCAGCAGGTGAGGGGCTTTAGCTATAATATTGTTTTAGCTTAGCAGCATTCCAGGGTCGTGGTAACAGTTCTCCATTTAATTGCTCGAGATAATATGCTCTGGTGCCCGTAGCTCCTTGGACGCGATAAGGTCCCTTCCAATTTGCGGCCAATTTCACTTTGCAGGAATCTTTCTGTTTTCTCTGCAAGATTAGGCTGCCGACCTGAAATTCACGTCTTATGACTTTGCTGTCGTGGCATATGGCTACCTGCTGTTTTAGAGTGGCCTCACGCAGGGCTGCTCCTGATCATATTTCTTCGACAAGGTCGAGCTCGTCTCTTAGAGCCTCGTCGTTCATCTCCTCATCGAGGGGCATCTCAGTTCTCCTAGATGGCTCCATGATTTCTACCGGGATGACTGCCTCGGTGCTGTAGGTCAGTCGGAATCGGTTCTCACCTGTCGTCGAATGGGGTGTCGTGCGGTAAGCCCATTGTGATACGGTGGGAAAGAACTGACTGTTTTTGGAATGTTGGTTCGCGTTTTGCGTTTGCTTTCGCAAAATGTCACAGCTACCAAGAGTCGCCACCGTCTTTTATTTTATCCAACAAGGAAAGGAAAAAAGCATAGAAAAATTCCTTTTTTTGAGATATTTCTCGGGTTCGGGGGGTAGATTATAGAAAGGGAAGGTGTTAGCACCCTTTCTATCTGTGGTTATCCACGGGCTCTTAGGTACTTGCTCAAAGTGTTTTCAAAATTTGCTTTTCTTTGTGTTTGTGGGTTTGAAAAGAGTTTTTGTTTGAAAAGGTGTAAGTGCGAAATGTTTTGTTTTGTTTTTGAGAGAGAAAGTACTTAAGAACCATCTACCTACTCGAAAAAGGAATTAAATTGTGCTAATGTCCTTTAGACAATGCTATCCCACTATTGAGGAGTAGGTAGCACCATCGTTGGAGTTTAAGGGTCAATTCGATTAAGGGACGTGTGGTCACTAAAGTAATGTTAGGACGCCTTAGCGGTAACCCTAATGTCTTAGATCATTTATTCGAGGCAACTTATGATCTTTGGACAAGAGGACGACCTCTAAAACTTCCTATACTCAATGACCACGTTCGAAGGCAACCAAGCGAGGTGTACCCTAAGAGTGCGCACGTGCGAGTGTATTGTTTTTCAGTTATTTATCTTTGTACATGTCATGGATGAGCTACGTTGATTTTAGGTTAAAGATTTGATCTTGTCATACATTCCCTATTATCAAACATCTAATAGTGTATAGTTGCGGAATTTAAATTGCGGAAATTAAATCTAAACTATTACAAGGCGTCAGGTATTTACATCGCCAAAAACAAACCTTGAAATTTAAATTGCCGAAAATAAAAGAAAGCGATAAAATAATTCAAAGTCCTATTAAAACTATTACATACCGGGAAACAATTACAATATCGGAATCAAATGGATCGCGTGCAAGAAATTAAATCGGATGCGAAATTTTTAGGGTTTTGACCCTTTTTGAAAGAAAGTGAATTTGTTATTTTTTGAATTAATGGAAGCAATTAAATTAACAATTAAATTAAATTAAATTAATTAATTAAAAGAAATATTTTTTGGATTTTTTGAGTATTTAAAGAAATAAAATAAATTTGATTAAAAGTTAGTAAAACCTAATTATCTACATTAATTTTAATTATTTGCAAAAGGTGTTAAAAAGTATACCTAATTAAAACTAAGTTAATTAATTAATATTTATTTACAAAAATAAAAGTGATGAATTTAATTTTAATAAATAAAATTTATTTTTGTATTTTTTGATTTTATGAGAAAAAAGATTTTAATTGGTCAGTAGTAATATAATTATTAATTAAAACAATATAAATAAATGAAATATAAAAAGAATAGAAATAAACCAAAAGGGGGGTGTTGGGCCTGGAAAGAGAGTGAGATTGGCATTTTTGAAGCCCATTCACGTTCAAGCCTGGTTGACTTTCCAGATTCTCCACACATGCGCTGACTTGAGTGTATGATGGATCTCCCCTTTAGACCATCAGATTTGGCCTGGAGGCCATCTGGCACGTTGAGATCTGAAGGTGTATGGTGGACCATAGTTGATGAAACGCGCCTGAATACCTGAAACAAAATAATACAAAGCTTTTTGGGGGACCTGGGATTCGAACCCAGGTCCCATTGGATCTTGTACAAGCGCCTTTGCCACTACATCACTGTGTTCCATTTGTTATTATAACAAGCAACAATTATTATATATCAAAACAAATAATATGCCTGAAAATTAAAAAAATAAGGGCGAAATTATGAATGGGCCAGTTGGAAGAGGACACGTCTTCGTCTTCTCCACTGAACCCTGGTTCGTTTTCCTGCAGATTTGAATCTGCAACTAAATCCCTAGGTTGATCCTAAAATCTTCTCTAGGCCATGGAAACGAATTCTGAGACCATCATCATGCCCGTCTCTTCCTCTTGAACACACTCATGGCCATCGTTTGCATCAATTTTGCCTGAAACTGAAATGCCTAAAAACAAGAACCAAAAACCCTAGTTTCGGGTATGGCATTACAGGCTATAAAAACAAAATCAAATATTACAGAAAGTCTCTAAATGGACCGATTAGCATGATTGTGCAAAGATTTTGGCAAAAAGATGCAAGAATAAGAGGATGCGTTTTCATGTACAGGGCGGTGTTCAAGGATACTTACAGCGCGTTTGATGAGGTTTCAGGGCTTGTAAAGGATTGCTTTAGACTCAATGGATGTCCGGCAAGAGGATAGCGTGGAGATTTTGCTTTGAACCGGCCTCTAGATGTGATTTCAGTTTCCAACTTTTTTGACAAATTTTCAAGTTTTGTTTTCCAGATTGTGCAGCCTCTAGGTCCTGAACTCGTATGATTTGTGTTGTATATGTAACATGGGATGAATTAGGTCAGGTTTTGGGCTTTGAATCCTTAGGCATTGATGATTGAAGATGTGATATGATCCTCCATTAAAAAGCTTCCAATTTCATTCCAAATCCAATATTTTGTGCATGATATAGCTTGATACGAGTTTGATTGTGTACATGATGATATTTAAGACCTGTATCAATCAAAAATATACCAAGTTATCAATTTTTAGATTTTATTTAGATTTAAATTGATTTAAAATGAATTAATTCAATAAAAATCAAATAAAAATAGAAAAATTGATGAATGGACATAAAACTGAAGATAGGACACGTGTGTAGTGTGAAAAGATCAAATCAAGTGGAAAAAAGTGGGCCCATTTGACAAAATTTGAAGTTTTGGGGATAGTTGACTTTTGGCAATTTTGGAAAAATGCCCAACTTCAACAATTCATAACTTCTTCAATTTTGAACTTTTGGAGGTGTTCTTGGACTTTTTAGAAACCTTGAGATGTCCTCTAACCAAAACGTTTAGTCTCATATCATTTTGATATCCCATGCTCAAGTTATAAGCTTTGGCAAAAAAGGTGTTTTTGTTGACTTTCAAAAAGACCTATAATGTCCAAATTTGTAACTTTTTGTGAGTGCATTTCTTGATCTTTGGGTGTGAAGATGGATTGTATGAAATTTCATCCTATTCAAAATGAGCTTTGGATGGGTAATTTATCATAAAGTATGAGAAAGTTATGCTTGGTCAAAGTTGAGTTGACTTTTCCTACAAAACCCTAATTTAGTAACTTTTGAATTTTGATGAATCTTGAGCAATCCTTGATGAATCATGATCAACCCTTGATAAAATGATAAATTATCCTTCAAAATGAGAATGTTGACAAAATATCTTGAGGTTTGACTGTATTTGGGGCACAGTTGACTTTTGCCCTAGCACAATCGATTTTTTGACCTATTGAGCAATTGACTGACCAAACTTTCTCTGCAAGGCTTGAAGTTTGACATGGATGAACTTGAGAACATATTAGGACATTGGGGAACACTTGAGGTCATTTGTATGCAAGGACCTTGATGTAACACAAAACCCTAATTTTGAGATTGACTGCCTTAGGAGATGATTTGACTGTCCAACTCTTGAGCAATCTTGAGCCACTTAGAGATTGTTCTTGCAATGTCTTGAGAAATATGAGAGGGAAAATTTTGGGGTACAACACCCATAGAATTCTATGTAGTTCTTCAACCCATCCCCTATTTGCTTCACCTAACCTGCTCTTGAGTCCTCTCAAGATGACCCTGTTTGCGGCCTCGGCTTGCCCGTTAGTTTGGGGGTGCTCGACTGAGGTAAAATGTTGTTTGGTGCCGATTTTGGCAACGAAGCTTTGAAAACCTTGGTCGGTGAATTGGGTACCTTTATCTGTGACGAGCGCCTATGGGATTCTAAACTGGGCGATCATGTTTCGCTTGTATAAGTGGAGGATATTGTGCGAGGTGATTTTTGCAAGGGCTTCGGCCTCTATCCACTTTGTAAAATAATCTACGGCCACAATGAGGAATTTTTTTTTGGTACGTCCCTTGCACGAATGGTCCAAGGATGTCCATTCCCGACCAGGAAAATGGCCACAAGGATGATAATATTTCCAGCTCGTGTGGTAGGGCAAGGTGCATGTCGGCATGCCTTTGGCATTTGTCACATCTCTTGATGTGGTCTTTGGTGTCTTGCTGCATTGTCGGCCAGTAATACCCCGCTCACAGCGCCTTTCTTGCTAGGGACTTGCTGCCCATGTGTTGGGCATTGATCCCTTCGTGTATTTCCCGTAATATCTCGGGGACTGTGGATTCTTCGACGCACTTCAAGAGTGGGATGGAAAATCCACTACAGTATAATTTGTGCTCGAGTACCATGTAGGAGCATGCTCGTCGTTTGGTCGCGGCTGCTTCTCTTTGGTTCAGGGGGAGTTCCCCCTTCGTTAGGAAGTTGAATACAGGGGTCATCCAGCACGAGCTGTCTCCAATGGCGTTTACCTCTGGTAGAGTCGTGGATTTTTCGATGCTCGGGCGAGATAGTGACTCTTGTATGGCGGATTTGTTTTCACCTTTCTTTTTCGTTCTTGCGAGCTTCAAAAGTATGTCGGCTCTTGTGTTTTGCTCACGTGGTACGTGCGAAATTACTGCCCGGTCGAACATTTTCATGTTCTCTATGACCAAGTTCATATATTCAATGAGGCTGTTTTTCTTAGCCTGGTATTCCCCTTGAGCTTGGGACGCGATGAGTTGAGAGTCAGTGAAAATTTGTATCTCACGGGCGCCTAAATCCTCGCCCAATCTTAGACCTACGAGCAGGGCCTCGTATTCCGCCTGGTTGTTCGAGGTAGGAAAGGAGAGGGTGAGCGAATGCTCGACCACTACGCCTTCCTAGTTCTCTAGGAGGATTCTCGCACCGCTCTCGGCCGAGCTGGAAGCTCCGTCACCGAAGATGATCCACTTGTGCTCTTTCCCTGCGCGCGGGGGGGGGGGGGGGGGTTATGAGCGGTCATCTCAGTGATGAAATCGGCCAGAGCTTGTGCCTTTAGGGCCTTCCTACTCTTGTATTGGACTTCGAATTTGGAAAGTTCCAAGGACCACTTTAACATTCGACCCGCCATGTCTGGTCGACCTAGGAGCTGTTTCACAGGCTGGTCTATTCACACCACGATCGTGTGTGCGAGGAAATAGTTCTTGATCCTTCTTTCCGCATTGACGAGGGCCAGAGCCACCTTTTCTATCTGTTGGTATCTAACCTAGGGCCCTTGAAGCGCCTTGCTCTTGAAATAAACGGGTTTTTGTCCGTCGTGCGTCTCACGAATAAGGGTTGCGCTGACGGCTTCGACCAAGACGACTAGGTATAGAAATAAGGTTTCCCCGTCAACTGGTCGTGATAACACGGGCGGATGTGAGAGGCTTTTTTTGAGATGGAGCAACGCCTACTCGCATTCCTTGGTCCATTCGAAGGCCGCTTCCTTACGAAGGAGCTTGAAGAAAGGGAGGGCGTGTTGAGCGGATTTTGCAACCAAACGGGATAGCAAGGTGAGAATTCCATTCAATACTTGTATGGATTTTTTTGACATAGGTGTGGGGATGTCGGAGAAAGTTCGGCACTTGTTGGGGTTGGCTTTGATTCCTCGTTCTGTTAAGTACAAGACGAGGAACTTGTCCGCCTTGACCCCGTACGTGCACTTCTCGGGGTTAAACCTCATTTTGCATTGCCTCGCTTGGGCGAAGACTTCCCTGAGATGAGCAGCATGGTCGGTGTCTGCTCGGGACTTGACGATCATGTCTTCCATGTATACCTCGAGCATGTCCCCGATTTGGTTGTGAAAGACTTTGTTCATCATCTGCTGGTATGTTGCTCCTGCGTTTTTCAGACCGAAAGGCATTACGTTATAATAATAGTTTCCTGAGCTAGTCATGAAAGCAGTGCAATGTTTGTCGCTGTTGAACCCCTAAATTTTCCCTCTCACTTATCAAGAATTTGCTCGCAAGATCTCCTTGGGCTCAAGACTGCACTAGGGTTTGATCAGCTCAAGACACCTCCTTAGGCACTGATGACCAAAATTAGGGTTTGAGTTTACACAAGGATTTTTGAACTTTCAATGCTTCATATGACTTTCATGGATCATTATGGACCCCCAAGATTACTCATGTCAAGTTTCAAGCCTTGGATCACACTTTTGATTAGTCAATTGAGCAATTGACCTAAACATCAGTTGTATGGGGGAAAAAGTCAACCATGGCCAATTTACAGTCAAACTTCATAATTTTTTATCCACATCAACATTTTATACTCATATGTATCATTTGATCAATTTTGGACCACAATTCCTCAAGAAATTTGATCAAATCTCCAAAAGGGCAAAATGGTCAAAATTAGGGTTTTGACTGGGAAAGGGAAATTTCTGATTTTTGACCTAGCAAATGATCAATTGGTTTAAGGAATGATCTCAAGAGTCCAATTGCATCATTTTGACCTAATGACATGGTTCAAAACATTGCAAGTCCATTGGATTGACAAATGAGTTTTGCAGTCAACTGATCAAAAGTCAACTATATACTGAAAAGTCAAACTTTGGCTCTTTGGTCAAATTCAAGTGCCAAAGATTACAATTCATCAAAACATGTCAAAATATGAAACTTATTCATCAAGAAATTAAAAATTCAAGATTTCATTTTGAAAAGTCAAAATTCATAAACTTAGAAATTTTTCTAAGTGTTGGAAATTTCATGTTTTTTCATAACTTTGAGCCAAATTCTCACCATGATGAAAGATGACTCAAGAGAAACTTCCAACATGAAAGTTGTAGATCTCCAAGAAATATACAACTTTTCTTCACACAACTTCTTCCAAAAATTCTTGGATCTCAAGTTATAATTTTATGAACACGGGGTCATGAAACTAAACACTTAGTGAAATTTTGCCCTAATTTGGTCAGGATTTTGACCCAACATCATGGAACATTTTCATATAGTTCCAAGGGGAATATTCAAAATAAATTCAAAGATGGGTTGCAGATCACATTGCAATATTTCCAAAATGTCCAAGAACTCCTTGAGATCATTCTTGAGTAGGGAGAATCGAAGAGATGAAGTTAGGGTTTTGTCACTTGAATTACAAGTCATTTTTGATGAACACATGAACCAAATCCATGCTAGGATGCATAATATTTGCTTTGCATGCCTCAAACTTGTTTGTCACTCCATAATTAATGGTTTACACAACTGATTATGCCCTTATACAAGTGTTTCTAGCTTTGTCCAAATCAATTTGCCATTTTAGGGAGAAAGTAACATATCTATTCTTGTAAAGCAAGCTTTATGCACAAAGTCAGCTTCTTGAGCTCCCAACTGGTTTTCCTTGATTACACTCCATCCACAAAGTCATAAGTATTGTGTTTAAAGTGGTTGACAACTCTATGAACCAAGTACAAGGCATGGAAACTTGAATTTCTCAAAAATCACATGTTATGCATAAACTTGTGATTTTGAACTCTAATCAACAAGAAGTCTCCAAAGTTGTTGCTTATATATAGAGTCACTATTTGTGAGCTATAGGATGAGCTTAAGCACCCTGAAATACACCAAAACTCTTTCCAATCAGAAATTTCCCAAAAACTCCATTGTTGCACAGTTTCTGACCTTGAACTTCAAACTCACATTTCCCTCGTGTGTTTCTTGGCCTTTTAGTTTCTAAAGCTTCCTTACATCAAGTGTAACCTATCCCTGTCCCTGTTTTATTATTGTAACATCATTTACCATATCCTCCATAACCAAAAACAGAGCATTGCACATTGACTTCTCCAAGTCATTTCAGCCACTCTCAACTCAAGAAAACCATTGCATTAGCTTCATAGGACCTCAAGGAAGATAACATGATCATCACCATCACTTGAAACAAGCTTAAACTCCAAACACGATTTCCAGTTTTGAGGTAAGTTTTCTCAACTTAAAACTCTTCATACATGCATCATCAATAGTTTATTTGTGAATAAAACATGTAGATATCATTGCCCTGAAGCTAACCATGTCCATAGTTTCCATTAATTTTGCATGAGCTTAGAGAATTTTGAAACTGAAATTTCTAAAATTTTTAGAGTTCATATTAGGGCCATTAAAATTCATGCTTATCTTTGATCTATAGTTTTAATACTTTACATTTCTGGAATCGTGAGAAAATTTGCTACAAGTTTCATGTTTACAGTTTTTATTTTTGATGAGAAATGAGCAAGTTACAGTTGGTCTGGCTGGAGGTTGAAGATGAAGTCATCAGGGCGCGTTTGCCTTACATATTTATTGTTTTACTTGTATTAACGGATGTATAGCCTCCCAGTAGTAGAAGCGCGCGCCTGTAACCTATGGGACCCGGGTTCGAACCCCAGTGGTACCCTTTTGCATTTTTTTACATATTTTTGCATTTTCTGATTTTTGGCAGACGCTTGGGCTTTATTGGGCCTATTCCTTTTTTTGCTTACTAACCCCCTGCAGGATTTTGGCACCCCTGGTCCAAATTTATTTATTTTCTTTTTATTTTATTTTTATTTTCTTAAATATATTTTTTAAATACTGAAAAATCATAAAAAATACAAAAAAAATGATAGATTCATATTTTGGCTTATTTTATTTTATTTTTCTCACAAAATATTTTTATTTAACTATATATTATTTATTTTTATTAAATAATCTTGTAAATTAAATTAGAACTAGGTTAATATTTATTTTCTCTTTACACCCATTAAATATATTATTTTAATATAAAAAGGACCAAAATATTTTATAATGTTAGAAATATTTTCAAGACCAAAATACCAAAAAATACATTTTTCTTAAACTTATTTTCTTTTAATCAACTAAATAGAATTAGGGTTTTATTCAAAAATATGTTCTTAATAAAATTCAAATTTAATTAATTATTTTCTTTAGTTAATTAGGCTAAGACAAAATCCCTTTTTTCATGAAAATCAAACTAAGATACATTTCTTTATGATTTGCATTTTTTGTACATTCATTCATTTTATACTTTGTATTTATTTATTTCCTTGTACATTGATATCAATTCAATATGATTGTAATAGACTAATTAGGTTTAAATTCTTGCAATCCCCATTCATGAATTTGCACACCCCCTCCGACAAATGTTGTAATAGCGTAGTGACTTTAAATTTCGCAATTTATCGCTTTTATATAACATGCTAGTAATTAGGGTTTGAATGGAAAGACTGAAATCAACATTTAGAAAACCCTAATTTCAAAACAAAAACAAGCATGAAAACAATACATTTGCACACAAGCACCCCTAGGGTTATTCCACTTGGTTGCCTTATACAAAATAGCCATATTACGCATGTAAGGTATCTTAGCAAAAACAAGCAAATACAAGATCATAGTCCCTCGATGACGCTATCTAAGTTGCCTTACAAATGATCTTAGTCCCTCAAAAAGAATGCTAAGATACCTTCCAACATTTCTAATCATGGTTATACAACAACCCACGCCCGTCCCGTTTACATCCAAAGATAGGGTTGCTTACCAAATCAATGGTAAGACAACAATGTCAAAGGAAAAGAAAATGAACAAGAAAGACATTTGAGTAGGTAGATTGCTCCTAATTACTTGCTCCATTTCAAAACAAAACATACTTGCTATTTTCAAAACAAACACATACACTTTCAAACATCTTACAAAAATTGAAAACATTTTCAAAAGATCAACATCTTTGTATACATTCTTACAAACAAGAATCATTACAAAGATTGCCTAAACAATGGCCTCTTTACAAAATCCTTTCAAAAACCACACAAAGCACATTTTCAAACAAAAGCAAGTGATCTAGAAAGTAACTAAGAGCCCATGGAAAACCATGGATGAAAAGGGTGCTAATACCTTCCCTTTTCATAATCTACCCCCCGAACTCAAGAAATAATCTCAAAGGTCTTTCCTGTGCTTTTTCACCTTTCCTTTTGGATAAAAGAAAAGTCAGTGGCGACTCTTGCTAACTGCAACATTTGTAATCAAACACAAAACCTTCAAGTTAGTTCTCCCACCGTATCACAGTCTCATATTGCCATTGGGATCTATTTGTAGCCCGAATAAGCGTCCATAAACAATAGAATTGTATAGCCGGCCGAGTTGCCGACCAGCATATCAATATTAGGTAAAGGAAATGCATCTTTGGGGCATTCCCGGTTAAGATTGGTGTAGTCAACGCATATTCGCCATTTTCCATTATTTTTATTGACAAGTACAACATTTGACAGCTAGGTTTAATACCAGGCTTCAGAAATAAAATTTTCCTTTAGGAGGTCTTTTACAACTTTTTCAGCAGCCTCCGATTTTTCCGGAGACTGCCTACGTCTACGTTGTACTATTGCCCTAGCGGCTGGATCAATGGCGAGTTGATGACAGACGACCTCGGGGTCGAGGCGGGGCATCTCCGCAACACTCCATGCGAACAAATCCGCATTTTCCCTCAAGCAAGCCTTGATCTGCTTTCTCGCCAAGTCGGGGAGTCCGGTGCCAATCTTCACTCCTCTGCTTGGGTCTTCACCGAGGGGGACAAGCTCAAAGTCCCCGTCTGGAATTGGTCGGAGGGGGACTTGCTCGCCACTGGGGGGTTGGTCCTGGTTGAAGCGAGTGTCCAGGGATATCGAGTCGACCTTTGGAGGGGCCCTTTGTTCTTCTGCTCTGGCGGGATCTGACCGCTGAGGCTCTGGTCGCGTAGTTGCAGCTTTCTTGGTGGGTTATATGCTGGTGTCGATCGTGTTGTGTCCCTTGGATGCCGCGTTGAAGCATCTTCGGGGAGCTTCCAGATCACCTTGAATAGTGGCGATCCGTGCCCTTTTGGTGTAAAACTTTATCTTCAAATGGACGGTGGAGGGCACCACGGTCAGCTCTGCCAGCATCGGTCTTCCGAGAATGCAGTTGAAGAGGGATTGGCAGTCAATGACGAGGAAGCGCACCTTGACCTGCCTGGTAGCAGTATCCTCTCCGAATATGGACATAAGCTCGACGTATCCCCAAGGCTTGGACGTCGAGCCGTATGATGAGAGGTGACAGTCGTTAAGCTGCAGGGTTCTGAACAACTGGTTGTACATCACGTCGACGGAACTTCCCTCATCGACGAGGACGCGATGTACGTCGAAGTTGGACATTCTCGCCCTTATCAGCAGAGGGATGGCTGAATTGGGGGGCCCTCCAGGGAGTTCCTCGAGGTAGAAGTTGATCGGCTCTGATATGCCTTTCACCCTTTCAAAGGTCACCGTTTGAGGAGGAGCCGTGTCGACCAGCTCATCCAGATTCCTCTTAGCTGAATTTAGGGTCAAATCATTGAACCGTCCACCATTGATGACCATGGCGGAGGGGAAGTTTCCCCACCTGCTGTGCGTAGACAAAGGTTCTTGCAAATGTTCGGGGACGTAGAAGCCCTCGGGTCTTGTGACGGAGAACGCGGTTTGGATAGGAACCAACTCGTAAGATGGTCGGGCATCCTCTTCTGCTTCTCTCGTCTCACAGGCATCCCGACGAGGAGCGTCGTTTCACCGATATTGTGCAAGTCTTCCCCCTTTTATGAGGGTCTCGATGGCATCCTTGAGGTGGACGTAGTCTTCGGTCAGGTGCTCGTGGCTCTGGTGGTATTGGCAGTATTTACTTCAGTCCACTCTGGGTTTGGCAGGAGCGGGGCAGGGACATTTGACGCTGCCGTCCTTGAAGTATGTACTTGTGCACTCCACTAAGATGTGCTCGTGGGAAACCGTAAGCGGGTGTATTATGTGAACCTCCCCGAGGGTCCTCTTTGTTCTTGGGCATCTCGGGGTTTATCGTCCCTTATCTTTTCTCCAGTTCGTCGAGGAGGGGCGATGTCTTGTCGCAGATTTCTGCTGGATCCGCGGTTTCTGGGGTCTCGGGCTCTGTTAGCCGCTTCTCTCTCCTCGTAGTCCATGTAGGCCTTGGCCTTTTCGAGGAGGGCATCAAACATCCGGGGTGGTTCGATGCCCACAACTTTTCTGAATTCGGTGCAGGGGAGGAGCCCCCTCTCCAGCATGTATCACTTCATATGGTCCATGCAGGGGACATAGATGGCTTCCCGGTTGAAGTGGTCAATGAATTCTCTCAAGGTCTCATCGTGCTTCTGGACGATGGTCTCGAGCGCTGCTTCGATCTTCAGGCGTCGTCGTGAAGCAGTGAACAAGCTGATGAACTGGTTCATCAGGTTCAACCAAGAGGTAATTGACTTCGGGGCGAGACCTTTGTCCAAGTCCATAGTTGCTTTCCTCAGAGTCGTGGGGAACAACCGACATTTGATTGGTACCCCGACGTTATGGTAGTGCAGCATGGCTTCGAACCCGTCTATATGGTCGACCAAGTCGGCGATGCCGTCATACTCCTTGAAGTGGGGAGGCTTCTCCATGCCCGGGGGAATGGGCGCCTCCATGATAGCTTATGACAAGGGAACGTGGGGGTCGTCCTCGTCAATCTGTTCCGGAGAGCGGGATGGAGATCTGATGTAGTGGCGGTCATGGTGGCCCTGGTCGCGTAGAGCGTTCCTTGGGTGGTGTGGTCGTTGATGATCTCCCCCATGTCTATCTCTGGGGGGTCTTCGTCCTTGCCGCGAGGGGCCATAGTCGCGTCTTCATGCGTCGATGGGTGGTTCCCTCTCCAAAGGGGGGCGTCGCCCGAGTGGTCGGGGCAACAGGCTTCTAGAAATGTCCAGATTCTGTCTCCACGGAGGAGATCGGGGACGTTTGTCCGCTTGTCGAGGGGGAAGAGATTGAGGTCTCCTGTGTCTTCTAGGGGGCCTTCGATTGTCCTCGAGTGCTCTCAGTCTTCCCCCCTGGGTGAAGATGAGATAGTTGGTTTGGTTGATCGTTGCGAACAGTGCCCTGGTCGTGGCGTCTGCCCCGGCAGGGACGGGGACCTCGTGGAATTGGAAGACTGGGTATTTCAGAGGAAGTGTTTGATATTCTTCAAGTCGAGGAGGGATTGATGAAGAAGAAGTCGTGGCTCCATCCCTGTAGTTAGAAGGTCCGGGGATGTTGACGCCAGAGACCGTATTATAGCCAGCGGTACCAGCGTTGTCGGTGATGTTGTTGTTAACGTCGACGACACGGACGTTCTGGTTGTCTTGAGTTTGGTTAGCCATGACATTCGATGATTGTTTAGCTTCGGTCTTTTAAATAAAGGGAAGATGGGGAAGCTTAGATTCCCACAGATGGCGCCACTGATCGGACCTGATCAGAGTTGGACCGTTACAACTGGCTTCGGGTTGAGTTTGAATGAGATGGGGGGGGGGGGGGTACCTGCAAGACACTCCGATGGAAAAGTGAGAGGAGGAATGAGCAAGCAAGTATGAATTTAGGTGTGAATGAATAAATACTTGACCCTCTCGAAAGAGAGGGTATTTATAGCCCTCGGCGCTGGGCCAAGGTCTCTTTATTGGGCTGATCAAACAGGCCCAACAAAGAGACTGCCAGGTTCTACGTGTGTAGTGGGGACCCACACGTGGCCCTCTACCTGGATGACGTCCTCCGCAAGAAAGGAAGGATATAGACGCGATCTTTCCAGGACCGTGAAGACTCTGCGAAATCCGGAAGCCATTGCCTTGTGCATGCTAGCATGAGGGAAGCCATTGCCTTTTGCATGCTAGCATGAGGGAAGCCCTTGTCTTGTGCATGCTAGCATGAGGGAAGCCCCTGCCTTGTGAATCGAAGCATAAGGGAAGCCATTTCCTTGTACCTGCTAGGATGAGGGAAGCCATTGCCTTGTGCCTGCTAGCATGAGGGAAGACATTTCCTTGTGGCTGCTTTGTGAAATCGAAACAAGCTTGAAGGAGGCCAAAGTCCAGTCGAAGCTTGGGAAATTGAAGCTTGCTCGAAGGAGGCCAATTTCCCAATCGAAACTTGTGAACCAAAGCTTGCTCTAAGGAGGCCAAATGCTTAATCTAAGCCTCTGAACCAAGCTTGCTCGAAGGAAGCCAGATGCCTAATCGAAGCTTATGAATCAAAGCAAACTTTCTCTTCTTTTATTTGATGCTTGAGAGCCCAATATGATCCATGGAAACTACATGGGGCATCAAAAATCCAATTGTACTTGTGCAAACTTAAACTTTTGAAAATCCTTGTGAGAAAATGTCTTGAGAAAAGAAAGGGAAATTTTGGGATACAACAGCTGCCCCTGTTCAATCTTCTTAAATTCGTGACTTGAAGGTGGAAGATGATTGAACACTAAAGTGCCCAGAAATTTACACTCGATGATATGTTAGTTGATTGTGTTGGGAATGGGCTTAAAGATGCCATTTTGAGAGGTGATGAAAAGTTGTCGGGGATGGGCTTACAAATGCCATCCAGAGTGACTGTTGGTAGAAATTGGAAGAAATATTAGAATAAATCTCTGGTCGATTTATACCGAAATTGTAGATGTAGTGGGATGAGTATCAAAATAATATCCATAAATGGATCGTATTTAACTCGTATCTGAAAGATATACTGAATGAGTGTCAGAATGACATCCGTATCTGGATCGTATCTGAACTGCTTTCGAAAGATGTATTGAATGAGAGTCAGAATGACATCCGCATCTGGATTGTATCTGAACTGTGTTTGAGAGTTATACTGAGTGAGTGTCAGAATGATATCCGTATCTGGATCGTATCTGGACTGTATTTGAGAAATATGTTAAATGAGTGTTAGAATGACATCCGTATTTGGACCGTATCTGGATTATATTTGAAAGAATCTAGAATAAGTATTAGAATGACATCCGCCTATAGATCGTATCTGAATCATTTCTAGAGGGAATTTGGAATAATTATTAGAATGAAATCCGTCTCTGGATCGTATCTGAACCATTTCTAGAGAAATTCTAGAATAAGTATCAGAATAACATTCGTCTTTGGATCGTATATGAACCGTTTATAGAGAAAGTCTAGAATAAGTATCAGAATGACATCCATCTCAGGATCGTATCTGAACCATTTCTAGAGGGAATCTGGAATAAGTATCAGAATGACATCCGTCTCTGGATCGTATCTGAACCGTTTCTAGGAAAAGTCTAGAATAAGTATCAGAATGACATTCGTCTCTGGATTGTATCTGAACCGTTTCTAGAGAGAATCTGGAATAAGTATCAGAATGACATCCGTCTCTGGATCGTATCTGAATTATTTTTAGGAAAAGTCTGGAATAAGTATCAGAATGACATCCGTCTCTAGATCGTATCTGAACTGTTTCTAGAGGAAGTCTGGAGTAAGTATCAGAATGACATCCGTCTATGGATTGTATCAGAATTGTTTCTGAAATAAGAAACAAAATGTCATCCATATCTGGATCGTATCTGAACTGTTTTTGAAAAATATATGAGAAGGAACCTGGGTAGGGATGCTTCAGCTGGTCGTGTAGATAGTTGTCCTGGCTTGTTTTAGGAATTAATCTATGACCTATTTGAGAAAGAAAGATAGTTTCCCCCGCTTATTTTGGGACTTAATTTTCAATCCCCTCATGTAGATAGTTGTCCTGTCTTGCTTCAGGTATTAATCTACAATCAGTCACTCACAAATAGTTGTCCTATCTTGTTTCAGGTATTAATCTGGAACTTGCTTTTTGTTGGTCGTAGAGATAGTTTCCATGGCTTGTTTCAGGAATTAATCTCTGACCTATTGAGAAATGGTTGTGGTATTTTCCAAAGAGGTCTTTTGTTGATTGACTTTTCCCTACAAAGAAGAGGGTTAGTTACATGCAGATGTATGCATGACTTGATGATGTTCTCAAAATAAATGAGATTATGCTGTATGCATTTATCATGTATGCAATATGATGTATGAATGTGAAATTTTTGTTGAAATGTATCTTTTCTTTTTGACAAGTGCTGGGGAGCTTTGGGAAGTTAAATCTTAGAATGTTGTTGGGGATGAAGAGTATGCACATCTTCAAACCTTGTTTAGAATGTTTCCATTGGGGATTCCTGTTTTGTTGTTTGAGGAAAAATCCGCTGGGGAAGATTGGCTTTGGCTTGAGAAATCTTTGTGGAGAGTGTTGATTTCTGCTCGGGGAAGGAGTTCAGGAGTTTTAGTTATTCGTTTTTCTACTGGGGAGGTATCTATTGATTGGAGAGAATGAAAGCTAACAACTTGTTGGGGATAAAGAAGTTAACTATTATCTGGTCGGCTTCCAGGCTTTGCAGCAACTCACTGGGGATAGCGGCAAACTTTACTAGGGAAGAGGAGTTTTGTTAGTGTTTTGAAGAAGTTAAACTATTATCTGGTCGGTTCCAGGTTTTAGTAACTTTTGGGGATATCAACGACTCTACCGGGATTAAAGGGGTTTGTCTGTTGATTTGTATTGGTCAGGCGGATTCGTAGTTTGTTGGGGAAATAAACCCATTTGACAATCTATTGGGGGAGTGTTTTCTTCTGGTAGAAATCTTCAAGGCTTCCTCTTAAGACCAAATTAGCCAGGGAGAAGTTTTCCGGAGGTTGAAACTCTGGCTGGTGATTGCATGAAGATTATTCTGTGAGGATAACCTTATAGAGGTTGCTCTAAAGACTTCAACGGGGATCACCTTATGAAAGAGACTTTGTAGGGATTTGTCTTTATCCATGGTAGTAAGTGTTTTAGCGTTGCCAAAACATGTGTGCTTGGTCGTACGTAACCCTTTGCTTCAATTACCCAAGTGATTCAGATGCAGACTTGCCCCCGGCTATGAGAGATTTCTTGGAATCTTGACTTGACTGCCCTGACGGGGTTGGACAATGATTATGGAAGTTTTGTCATTGGAAGCGTTTTTCCATTTGAAGTGAATCTGTTAATTGAGAGAGTTTTTGTTCACTAGATATTCATCGTGTGAATTTCTCTATTGTCAAATAATTAGCTATATGCGAACAACGGTATTCAAACAATGCAAAGTTTATGTTTTTCTTGAAGTCTTGAAAATGCATTTTTAGCAAATAGAAGAATTTTGTAAAAACATGAATTCAACTCAGGATTTACAGTAAGCCTTACAGGAGTTAGGATACCTTTTGTAATAGTATGCTTTCGAACTAAACGATGCTTCAATTAGGACTTTTAAGGGGTTGTATCATGGCTTGGTTCACGGTTTTAAGAAAAAAAGGATAAGGCTCAAAGTGTATTTGTACCCGCCCGTTCTTCATGATGTTCTTCAGCCTTATACTCAGTTAATTGTGCATTATGAATTCCAATTGAGTCTGGAATGACGTTTTGGTGATGGTTCAGACAAGTTAAATTTGTTGGAGAAGGCGGTCATTTTGCAACATTTTTCTGTTGCTAAGGATTTGTAGTGCCCTCTTTTTGATTTATTGTCCCTAATTTTTGCCTGACTGTTTTGAGATTATAGTCAGCGGGATGCCCCTGTTTTTACCCTTAAGTCTCCTTCGTAGGTTTTGACTTAGTGGGATTTTATTTTGAGAGACAATGGCTGCCTATTTCAAGGGGAACCATCACCGTATTTTGATTCAGAAGGAGGTTTTTGATGTCATTTGTTGTGTACGAAGTGAAAGCTTGCGACCGAACATGCATTTGAATTAACTGAGAAACTACTCTGCTTCAGGTTTTGATTAAAGGTTTCAATTTGTGTGAAAAAGAAAACTCCCACTTCTTTGGCTCGAAGGGGTTGACTAGGGATTATCTTCCTTATAACTCCAGTGTTTAGGGATTGAAAGAACGCATATACATCGTCAGTAAGATCTGTCTAAAAGCATACTGTATGAGATTATGGCATTGTTTTCGTCATCCTCCCTCTAAAGGCTTACAAATTTTAACAAGAGTTGAATATCACAAAAGGGAGTAAAAAGCACAGTTTAAATATAGTGAAAATGAATGGATTAATTCAAGACAAACATATGCAATGCATTAATGAAAATAACCAAAGTCTGACATAAAAATGAGTGTTTAAGCAAACAAAGAAAATACAATTGAAAATTCAAAATGAACTAAAAATTTCTCCTCCTAAATTTTTCAATTCAGATGGTGTATCTTTGAGGGACGACAAAAAAATTCAATCTGACCATCTTATGCAAATTCCAATGCTCCTTCATCGATTAGGTCTTGAATCTTGTTCCTCAATACCCAACAATGGTTAGTGTCGTTTCCCTGACTGTTGGAGTGGTATGCGCACCTTTCATTGTATTTGTAGTTGGGAGCAGAAGTGTTAGGTTTTTGAGGGGGCTCCCTTAATGTAACCAGCTTGGCTTCCAACATATGATGCAACGCTTGAGCCAAGGGCATGTTGATCTCAGCAAATTATCTTCCTTGCTTACGCTGACCACCTTGTCATGGTTGGCGAGGTTGTTGTTGGACTCTTGGTATAATAGCCATTTTGAAGGGTGTTCTCTCGACCAAGCCAACTTCTTGTCTCATCGGAGGCTGATTAATGACTCGATCCCCAATTCTAGATGTTTTTCCCATATGGTTGCATCCGTCTTGATGAAGCTTGTTGACGAGGGCTCACAACTCTTCTTGTCCCCGAGCTAAGTTTTGGATAAGAGCCATCTGACCCACCATCTGTCCCATCATCTGGATTTTCATGGTTGCCACTTCAGTTTGTAATTGTTCCAACTGGTCATCCCTGCTGTCCTCAGGATTCCTCTTGATCATGTTCTCAATGAGGAGTGCTTTCACTTCTTCTTGCCCCTTGGATAGGTTCAAGAACATTTCTTGAAGTTGAGCATTTTGGGTCTGAAGATCATTGATAGTCTGTTCTAGAGCCGTCTCTACTAAAATAAACAGTAAGCAGATGAGAAACCTATGTGGGGAAAACTTGTTATGATGACATGCATGATATATGGATGTAATGTTTTCAAGGATCTCGTGGGGTAAACATAAGAAGATGTTAGAAGTTAAACTTTGGTCACAACTTGGAGTGGAGAACTTTGTATCGTTGGATGTCCTTCCACGAGAATCAAGCTCACCACATCGAGTGGGTCATAGCCCTTGACTCTTGTCACCGTTCTTTGGTCTTTGAAAACATTTGGTTAGAGGAGAATAAATCCTCTTTCCCCTTGATAGACGCCTGGTTCATCATGTCCTTACATCACATGCCCTTGAGACCCTTGAAATGGTCAGTGGAAATGATATGGTATGATGTTATGATGTTATGTACAAGTGAACTAAGCAAACAAGTCTTTATATACAAATAATCACACACAAAGCAGACAGGTCCTTAGGTTTAGACTTGTATGGAGTTTATAGGTAAGTACCCTCTTGAGGTTTAGTTAGCTCAACTTGTCCTAGAAAGTAATCGGGTTCTAAGGACTCTCATATCACTGACCTTTCTTTTAGGCATTGTTTTAGCTCAAGCGCCAAAGTATTGCGGGCAAAATATCCCAAAAGTCCAATCTCAATGAGTGTAGCATCGAGTATCAATCAATCTTCGGTCGGAACCAAAGCCGGCCATCTCACTACTTTCTAATGGCTTAGGATGAGTCAATTAAAGGTTCTAAAGGCCAGTTAGCGCTTAATGACACTATAAGGAAGCCTAATGTTATCCTTGACTGACTCAAGGAACATTATTACAAGCCAGAGTATCACGCTAACGTAGCTATCACTTCGTACATATCGGTCTACGCCGTACAACCTCCATGATTTATTGCTACTTACCTAAAAAGGTGCCCCAGATCCGAGTGTAGGATCTTTGACAATAACCCAAGCAAAATCCCAAAAATGTAAAGCAATCAAGTCAAACAAATAAATTATTATAAAGGTGATCTAGCTCTAATGTAACCCCACTTTTAAGTTAAAGTCCCCAGCAGAGTCGCCAGTTCTGTAATACGGTGGGAGAACTAACTTGGTGTTTTGCGTTTGATCGCAATTGTTGCGGATTAGCAAAAGTCTCCATCGACTCTTCTTTTATCCAATAAGGAAAGGGTGAAAATAATAGGAAATACCTTTGAGATATTTTCTTGAGTTCTGGGGGTAGATTATGAAAAGGGAAGGTGTTAGCACCCTTTTCATCCATAGTTATTTATGGGCTCTTAGTTGCTTGCTAGATCATTTAAAAATGCTTTGTTTGAAATGTGTTTTGTGGTGGGTGTAAGTTTGAAAATATTTTGCAAAATGCATTTGTTGCGGCTAACTTTGTAATGATTCTCGTCTCTATAAGAATGCGTACAAAGTGATGGTTTTGAAAATAGTTTAAAGAGATGTTTGTTTTTGAAGATGTTTTGAAAGTGTAAGTGTGGAAATGTTTTTAATTTGATGAGCAAGCAACTACAAGCTTCCTACCTACTCAAAAAGTCTATATTATTTTCCTCCTCCTTTAGATGTTGTTATCTCACCATTGATTGGTAAGAAGCCCCATCGTTGGATGTGAAGGGACGGGCGTGAGTCAATTGTATACTCATAGAAGGCAACTTATGAGACGTTTTAGCAATTTTCATAAGGGACTAGATCGTTTACCAAAGGCAACATCGAGGGACATCGAGGGACTACGATCTTTTTATCGAGGGTCTTTGTTAAAATGCCCATATTCGAGGGACATGACTATTTTCCGAGGAAACAAGCGAGATTACCCTAGAGGTGCATGTGTGAATAGTGTGTTTGATTGCATGCATTTTTGTCTTTGATTTGGGTTTTCTAAGGGTTGATTTTAAATCTTGTCATACACACCCTAATTACTAGCATTTTATACGAAAGCGGTAAATTGCGGAAAAATAAATATCCTACGCTATTATATATTTTGGGGATGGGGTATACACATTTACAAATGGGGTTTGGAAAGAAATAAAATTCCTAATTATTACAATCATATTGAATATCAATGAATGAAAATATATAGAAAAATATAAAAACAAAAATAATGCAAAAGAGAGAAAGAAAAGAAATCCTAGATCAAAGCATATGTCCTTTGATTCACACCCTTTTTCCTTCTTTCGTTTGGGATTGTAAGCCAGTGTGTATCAAAGCATACACCCTTCGATTTACACACCCTTTCCTTTCATTTGGGCCTGCAAATCAGTGTTTATCGAAGCACACCCTTTGATTCACACACCTTTTTCTATTTTTTTCTTCCGTTTGGGACTGGATAACAGTATGGGTCGAAGCCATGCTAATATTGTTTCATGGTCTGTACATATTATTCTTTAACATATATTTGTACAAGAAAAGAAAACAAACGAAATGGTAGAAACAAAAAATAAACAAAAGGTTATTTATATGCTTGAAACGAAAGGTTTAAAGTCAGGAAGACTTACCTTGAATCTGGAGTTGGTGTTTTGAACTTTGAGTTAATGCCCTGGATATTCTTGAATTCGAAAGCAAAGAACAGGGGTATTATGTTTCTTTGATTCTGGATTCGAAAGCAAAGAAAAGAAGAGTTGTGTTTCTTTGATTCTGGATTCGAAGGAAAAGAAACAAGTGTTGTGTTTATTTAGTTATGGATTTGAAAGAACATAAACAAAGGTGTGGGTTTTTTGATTATGGGTTTGAGAGTGTGTTAAGTATTCTCTCCTCTCTTTGCCTTGCCAAAAAATCTCTCTCCAGCCACTAAAAAACCTCCCTTAGATGTGTTGTGAAACATATTATTTATAGAAGAGTTTGGCTGAGATTTGGGGGGGAAAACAAATGAAATTTCAACAAATTGGGTATGCTGTCTTCATAGCCGTCGAGGTGCAGCTCTTGTATGCCAATTTGGTGCAAATATGGGAGCAGCATAGCAGGACTGCTTTGCAGCAGTTTTGGAGTGTTGTGGCAGCTTGGTGCAGGATTGTTTCATAGCAGTGCAACAGACTTGGACTTGGCAGCTCATAGGACTTCGTCCAGCATCCTTATGAGAAAATGTCTTGAGAAAAGAGAGGGCAAATTTCGGGGTACAACAAATAGATTTTACTTATTTTATAGGTATTTGTTGCACATTTGGAGCATCGGGGAATAAGGTGTCGAAGGCACGACTTCAGATGCACGTTTTCGGAATAAAAGTCCATTTTTGGGAAGTTTTGTCCAGGAAGGCGCGCTAAGTAGGAATTGCAGCGCACTACAAGTGTTTTGACAGATTTGGTAGAGGTTTTGCTGATGAGACCACTTAGCGGGATCAGGCCGCTAAGAAGGGGTGTCGCTTAGCGGGATCAACTCGCTTAGCTGGGTTAAGGCGGTTTCATGTGTATTTAAAATGGTAGGCTGCTTAGCAGGATCATCCTGCTTAGCCCGGTCTACTGAGTTGAGTTTTATAAAAACAGATTTAGTTCATTTTTAGGTTATGGTTTTTAGGGTGTTTTTCCCCCCAAATTCCATCAACCTTATTTTTTATAGATTAGCTTAGAAAATAACACTAGGGCTTTGCTTATGGATGATTAGATGTGTATTTCTCATCGACCGACACTGACAAATCAGAAGATTTGTGGTTTATCTCTTCTTCTCTCTATGTATTTCTCTTTTGTTGTGTTTTGTATGTATTTTTCCTATGTACTCATGTATATTTGTCGCTCATGGTGTTGTATAAAACTTGATTTACAAATATTTGTCGATTATATTCCTGGATTTTTACTGTGTTAGGGATTTGGGTTGTTATAGACATATACTGCTCGGATTCTTATCTAGAATGATTATCTGTTAGTTTCTGAATTCTAGAGATAAATTTAGAGCTGGAATTCACTTTAAGTATCAGAGTTTAATGCCTCTGTGTTGTTTGTGTTGCTCTGAGAGATCGTCAACGCGAGCGATGCGGTTGACTTCTGTGTTATTGAGGTTGGTTGAGAGATCGCCGCCGAGATGGTATAGTGGGTGTTGCAGTTGATACGTGTTGACATTAATGAATATTGTAGGTTGAGTATAACTAATCGATAGGTTTAAGTTTGTGATAATTAGAGTACATTCGAGCCAGATAAGTTTGTCTTTACTTTTTATACATTTATTTTCTGTCGATAACTTTTACCTTTCCTTTCAACCCATTTATCCCCTAAACTCATTAACAAGAGATTTGTCAAACGGAGACTCGATAACCAATCTCTGTGGACACGATACGATATAACCTAAATATCACCCAGTAAAATTAATACTTTACTTTTTGTTTTCTGCTTTACCGCTTCAGCAAAATGGCGCTGTTGCTGGGGATTGGTGTTTATTGTTTCCAATTGTGATAGTTTCTTTGTTTTTGAATTTTGTAATTAATGTATATGTTGTATAGAATTTGCAAGTGAACTTGTTTATGTTTAATTATACACCTATCTCTATATGTTTACGAAACTTGTAAATAGTTACATGTTTTCTATACTTGTACATTTTTGTTTCTTTTCACGTTTGACAAAAGCGTGTTTAGATGTGTAGTTCTGGATAGAGGTCGAAGAGATGAGAGAAAAGGCGGGAGTGAAGCATTTCGCTCATCTGAAGTAACATGCTAGTTTGTAAATAATAGGCGTCGAGCTTACAACGTAAAACAAGCATGTTTTTATTGTTTTTCATTATTTTCGTAGTATGGTAAATTTTGTTTAAACAAGTTGAAATCGATCCCTGTTCTAAAAATTTTCAAATCTTCACTTTTCAACTTGTTTAGTTCAAATTTCACCGGGTTATTTGTATATTTATAGTAGTTCGTGTTAATGTGTTAAGTTTTTTTTTCCGCAAGCTTGTTGTGTTTAGCTTGAGAAAATTTGTATGTTGCAAATATTGTATGTTTGAGGTTGTCTAGGTGTGGTGGAGTAGCATGAAAATGCAGCAGTTGTTTCCGTTTTTCTACATTTTTCTGCTACCGCTAAGCGTACTCTGTCCCTCTTAGGGCGCTCTCTTGTGCTGTATCGGTGAATTGTTTTTAATTTTACTTGGCCCTCCCTTTTCCCACTTTCATCAAGACTTTGTATTATTAAATAACAATAGTATTATTTTTCTAATTCTTTTGTTGTTGTTTGGACTCTAATTTTGGTTCGGTAACTTGAAGAATTTCGAGGTGATTTTATGATTTTGATTGAGTCAACTTTCAGATGTATGGTAATGACAGTTTTTGAAGTTGGTACACGTCAGATACACGTTTATCGCTTTCTATAGCATAACATGTTTAAGAAACTTTTCATTTGTATAACTACCATACCATTCATTCTTTTTGCATTACTTGCTCATGACTTGAATCACTTTAGTTTCATTTTTACCCCAATTGTGAGGAGGATTTCCATTGTTCATATATGTTGGAGGCCACAATTTTTGTTTTAACTGCATTTTATTATGTTTAATATTTTGTTTATGTTGATGATATGAATGTATGAACATGATCAAGGCATTTTGTTTGATTTTGAGCACAACTACCTAACCAAATAGTCAATTGACCTTGTGAGTGTGTGAACTTTTGTTAACCTCTTTGAGCCTTTTTGTCAATGTCCATGTTATTTTTAAACTTAATGCTTGTCTATGAGTATTTGGTTATCATTTTTGAATGGATATTGATTCTTTATTTTCTTGAATCCTCAACTATTGTTTTTGGTTTGAATTTTTACCATGTCTTAGAAAGTAGGGAGTATTCACACTTTGATATTGGTTGAATTCAAATTGGGGAGAGAATTGTTTGCTTGCTCTTGTGTGTATCGCTATGAGGTTGTGAAAGAGAAAAAAAAAAGAGAAAAAAAATAAAGAAAAAAGAAATAAAAAAGTTAGAAAGAAAATAAAAAGAAAGAAAAAAGAGAAAAGTTGTGAAAAACAAAAACAAAAAGAGTAGAATAATGTTGTGTTGAATAAGTATTGTGATTGGTTTAAGAAATTTGG